>JAYESD010000007.1:181250188-181603944 GCA_036927565.1 Tuctoria greenei | reverse complement strand
CTACTCGGCGTGTTCTTTTTCGCTGTGAGAGTTCGGGACCTCTGTACACGATGCGTCTTCCAGCTTCCGCTCCGCCTCTTGCCCTGACTACGACAGCCTCTTCGACCATCTGGCATCGTCGGCTTGGTCACCCCGGCATTGATGCTATGTCGAAGTTGTCTGGTAGTTCAGTGATTTCGTGTACTCGGGGTACTCACGAGTCTCTTTGCCATGCTTGCCAGTTGGGTCGCCACGTTCGTCTTCCTTTTTCGCACTCTGTCACTCGTGTCGAGCACATCTTTGATCTGATTCACTGTGATCTTTGGACATCTCCTATTCTCAGTGTATCCGGCCTTAAGTATTACTTGGTCGTCATTGATGATTTCTCACACTATTCGTGGACTTTTCCCTTGCGCAAGAAGTCTGATACCTTTGGCACTCTCTCTCACTTCTTCGCTTGGGTGTCCACCCAGTTTGGATGCACGATCAGGGCGGTCCAGTGCGACAACGGGCGCGAGTTTGACAACTCTGCGTTCCGTGACTTTCTTCTTTCTCACGGTGTTCAGTTGCGCATGTCTTGCCCGTACTCCTCTCCCCAGAACGGCAAGGCTGAGCGCATGATTCGGACGACCAACGATGTCATGCGCTCCCTGATGTTTCAGGCTTCTACTCCTGCTCGCTATTGGGCGGAGGCGCTTCACACCGCCACCTACCTCATTAATCGCCTTCCTACTAAGGCGATTAGTGCTCCCACTCCTCATTTCGCTTTGTTCGGCACCCCTCCTCTTTACGACCACCTTCGAGTTTTCGGGTGCGCTTGCTACCCTAATCTCTCTGCCACCGCCCCCCATAAGCTCGCGCCTCGTTCGACTCGGTGTGTCTTCCTTGGGTACTCCCTTGATCATAAGGGGTACCAGTGTCTCGACCTTACCACTCGCCGCATCTTGATCTCCCGACACGTCGTGTTCGACGAGTCCTCCTTCCCTTTCGCTGGGTCCTCCTCTGATTCGGTCTCCGAGTTGGATTCCCTTTTTTCCACTGACCCTGAGGCCGCTCCTGTCCAGCGACCTTGTTTTTTACCTTCTGCAGGTCTTCCTCTAGCTGTGCCGGAGACGACCACCGTGTCTCAGACACCACCTGTCGTGCCTCCCGCGGCTCCGGCGCTCTTGCCGCCACTAGCTGTTCCTCCGACGGCCCCGATGTCGACCGCTGCACCTTACGCAGCACCGGCACCTGCGGCGACTCCGGCTGTGCCTCCTACAGCCACGACACGGCGGTTCACTGACCCTGCTCTCGTCTACCAGCGACGAGTGCAGGTTGGTGCCCAGGCTCCGTCGACCCTGGGGACGAGTGCTGCACCACGCGTAGCACCGACGTCTCCTGCTGCGCCACGTGTAGCCCCGGTGTCTCCTACGGCTACACCACGCGAGATCCCGGCACCTCTTACGGCTGCGCCACGCGCGGCCCCGGCGTCTCCGACCTCGACTCCTACGCCACACGAGGCCCCGACGTCTCCTACGGCTGCGCTACGCGCGACCCCGGCGTCTCCGACCTCGACTCCTGCGCCACACAAGGCCTCATCGTCTCCTACGGCTGCGCCACGCGCGGCCCCAGCGTCTCCAGCCTCGACTCCTGCGCCACACGAGGCCCCGACGTCCCCTATAGCTGCGCCACGCGCGGCCCCCGGCGTCTCCGGCCTCGACTCCCGCGCCATGCAGGGACCCGATGTCTACTCCGACTCCCGCGTCACGCGCAACTCCAGCGTCTCCGGCCTCGTCACGCGCTGCGCCACGCGCGGCCCCTGTTCCACGGTTCGCTGACCCTGCTCTTGTCTACCAGCGACGAGAGCGGGTTGGTGACTCTGCGCCTGCTCGTCCCGAGCCCTCGGTGTACCACCCACCGTTGCTCCACCGGGACCCAGGACACGTTCACCCGATGGTGACTAGACGTGCCGCTGGGGTTCTCCGGCCTCTTGAGAGGTTCTCCGGAGTGGTACTCTCTTCGACGACACCGACAACATCCACTTCCTCTTCGGTATCACCTATACCGACCTCCGTCCGTAGCGCCCTCGCTGACCCTCACTGGCGCCGCGCTATGGAGGACGAGTATGCGGCCCTACTTGCCAATCGGACATGGGACCTTGTTCCTCGTCCTCCTCGTGGCAACGTTGTCACAGGTAAGTGGGTTTTCACGCATAAGAGGAAGGCGGATGGATCCCTGGAGAGATATAAGGCTCGTTGGGTACTTCGGGGCTTTACTCAGCGCCCTGGAGTGGACTACGACGAGACCTTCAGTCCGGTGGTTAAGCCAGCGACAATACGGACTGTTCTGTCGTTGGCTCTCTCGCGTTCTTGGCCTGTCCACCAGCTGGACGTCAAGAACGCCTTCCTTCACGGGACGCTGACGGAGACGGTGTACTGCAGTCAGCCGACAGGGTTCGTTGATTCAGCCCGTCCAGACTTGGTCTGCCGGCTGAACAAGTCCCTATACGGGCTGAAGCAGGCGCCTCGGGCTTGGTACAGCCGGTTCGCCTCCTTCCTGGCCTCGCTCGGCTTCGTCGAGGCCAAGTCGGACACCTCGCTCTTCGTTTACAGGCATGAGGGTGACACTGTCTACCTCCTCCTGTACGTGGACGATATTGTCCTCACAGCGTCTAGCCCGGCTCTTCTTCAGCGCACGATCTCCGCCCTGCAGCGCGAGTTCGCGATGAAGGATCTCGGCCAGCTCCACTACTTCCTGGGCGTTGCGGTCGAGCACCGTCCGGACGCTCTGTTCCTCCACCAGCGCCAGTACTGCCTGGATATCCTCGAGCGAGCGGGCATGGCTGATTGCAAGCCGTGCTCCACTCCCGTGGACACCCAGGCAAAGCTGTCTTCGGCCGACGGCGCCTCGGTCGCCGACCCCACCTCTTACAGGAGTCTTGCCGGTGCCCTGCAGTATCTCACCTTCACCAGGCCGGACATCTCCTACGCAGTTCAGCAGGTGTGTCTCCACATGCATGATCCGCGGGAGACGCATCTCACGGCGATGAAGCGGATTCTTCGGTACCTGCGCGGCTCCCTCGACTACGGCCTTCTACTTCGATGTGACTCGCCTTCTGAGCTGGTGGTCTACACCGACGCTGACTGGGCGGGGTGCCCTGATACCCGCCGCTCCACCTCTGGCTACGCCGTCTTCCTGGGGGGAATCTTGTCTCCTGGTCCTCGAAGCGGCAGCCCGTGGTTTCTCGCTCCAGTGCTGAGGCGGAGTACCGCGCCATGGCTAACGGCGTAGCAGAGGCGTCTTGGCTCCAGCAGTTACTTCAGGAGCTCCACTCCCCTGTCGCCCGGAGCACGTTGGTCTACTGTGATAATGTCAGCGCCGTTTACCTCTCCACCAACCCCGTCCAGCACCAGCGCACGAAACATGTGGAGATTGATCTTCACTTTGTTCGTGAGCGGGTTGCACGCGGTGAGGTTCGAGTTCTCCATGTGCCGACGACGTCACAGTTTGCCGACATCTTCACGAAGGGACTCCCGTCAACTTTGTTTTCTGAGTTTCGGTCCAGTCTCAACATCTGTTGTGGCTAGATGTTGGGACTGCGGGGGGGGGGGGGGGGGGTGTTGGACTGTGTTGAGTTATGTGTTTGGGCGTGGCCTGTATACCGGCCCATCTATGTATCTATAACTATGTACCTAGACCTTTGGTTAATCAAGCATTCATTCTTGCCTTCTATCACAAATCTCTAAGTACGTTCCAATCTCAGTCTTGTTTTACCGCTTCCTCCCATGTCAACTTTGGTCACCCTCTACCCCTTATAATATTTTTCCTACCCTCTAAAATCCTACTGTTAACAGTTGCTTCTGAAGGTCTCCGTTGGATATGCCCAAACCACCTTAATCCATGTTGGACTAGCTTCTCTTCAATCGGTGCCACACCTACCCTATCTCATACCATCCTTCCTATTCGGTCTTTTCTTGTACGACTACTGCACATCCACCGTAGCATGCCCACCATGTGACACTTATTTATTGGACATGTTACCTTTTAGTTAGCTAACATTCCATCCCATACAATATCGTAGGTTTGATCACCGTCCTATAGAACTTACCTTTTAGCTTTTGTGGGATCCTCTTGTCACATAGAATTCCACATGTTTGCCGCCACTTCATCTACCTACCTTGATGTTGTGGCAAACATCCTCGTCAATATCGCTATTTTTGAAACATTGATCTCAAATGTTGAAAGGAGTCCGTCTTAGGTACCATTTATCCTTCTAGCGCAACATTTTCCTCTTTGTATCCAACACCACTACAGTCACACGTCATATGTTCGGTCTTGGTCCTACTAAGCTTAATTCCTTGGATTCTAATGTCTACCTCCAGAGCTCTAAATACTTGTTGACACCATTTCTAGTTTCATCTACTAACACTAGATCATCAGTATCTCCTTGTATACCCTTCAACACCTTATCCATCACTAAGAAAAAGATGTATGGGTTCAAGGCGGATCCTTGGTGTAATCCTATCATGATTGAAAATGTATTGGTCTCATTATCACTTACGTGAACACTTGTCACAATATTATCATACACAACTTTGATAAGTGTAATGTACTTCATTGGAACTTTACGTTTCTCTAGCGTCAACCACATGATTGTCCTTGGTACCTTTTCATATGCCTTCTCTAAGTCAATAAAAATCATATGTAGGTCCTTCTTCTGGTCTCTATATCTCTCCATAAGACGAAGCGAGAAAATCACCTCTATGGTAAATCTCCCAGACATAAAACCAAATTGGTTTCTAGTGACATTCATCACCCTTCTCAAGTGATGCTCAATCGCTCTCTACCAAAGCTTCATATTATGTCTCATAAGCCTAACTCCTCGGTAATTAATACAACTTTAAATATCTCATTTATTCTTAAATATAGGTATTAATATATTGTCCCTTCACTCCAGACATCTTGTTTGATTGAAATGTGCTTTAATAGCTTAGTTAGCTATACTATTGCCACGTCCCTAAGGCATCACCACACCTCAATAGGCATATCATCATAGCCGAGGCCCTTTCCTCCTTTCATTTTTTTAAGGCCTCCTTAACATCAGACTTGTGTATCATTTGCATGAGCTGCTAGTTGGAGTCATCAAAAGACTCATCCAATTCGAGCATAGTGACCCCATTCCCATTGTTGAATAACCCATCAAAGTAATCTCTCCATCTGTTCTTAACCTTCATTAGAATTCGATTTGTGCATTTAACTTGGTTGAGATTCCTCAACTCCCCCCTCCGCCCGCGATTTTTTGCCATCTTGTATATGTCATTTTTACCTTCCTGTCCCTAGTCTCTCGTATAGTTCATCATAGAGACGTCTCCTTGCTATGCTCACAACTCGTCTTGTATTTTTCTTGACCTTCCTGTACTTCATCACATTGTGTTTCTATCATGATGCCAACTCTTGGAACACTCATTCTCCTTAGTTGGACATCCTCATTCCACCACCATGTGTCTTTAGCTTCTTGTTCTTGTCTTTTGTCACCCCAAACAACTCACTAGCTACTTTTTTAATTCTTGCCTTTTGTCATCCCAAACCACTCACTAGCTACCTTTCTAATGAAGGATGCCATTTTCACCCACATGCTATATGCACTCTCCTCTTCGCCCCAAGGCCCTTTTGTGATCATCCTCTCTTTAAAGGATTGTTGTGTTTCTCTCTTCAGCTTTCACCACTTTGTTCTTGTGATTTGGACACCTTTATCATGCAAAACACAAGCGTGAAAGTGAAAGTCGGCTATCATAAACTTATGTTGCATCACAACACACTTTCCAAGGATCACCTTACAATCTAAACAAACCGCCCTATCTCTTTCAAGTGAGGGCAAAGTCATTCTGACAAGAGTGTTGACACTACTAAAGGTCACTAGGTGAAATCCCTTCTTTCAGAAGGTGTTAGCTACCAACATATCATAAGATACAATAAAGTCTATAATGTCCTTACCCTCCTGGCTATTGAGATCTCCTTGTATGAGGAGTTTCTAGGTTATAAGTACACTACTAACCATATCATCCAAGTCCTCCTAGAATTGTTTCTTAGCGCTCATGTCAAGCTCAACTTTGTGGGGCATAAGCACAATTGACATTGAGGACAAGGTCCCCAATGATTATTGTCGGTACCCTGCAGACCGGGTACCTCGCGTATAGGCAAGAAGAAGCTCCGGACCCGGCCTCCCTGCTGAGGCAGGCGGGTTTCGAGGCTGCCACCCGTCTTCCAGCTCCAAACCTTTGCTCCCACCGAGCAGGGCTCCGGGGCTGCCACGCGTCTTCCGGCTCTGGACCCTTGCTCCCACCAAGGAGGGCTCCGGGGCTGCCACGCGTCTTGCGACTCCGGACCCTTGCTCCCACCGAGGAGGGCTCTGGGGCTGACACGTGTCTTCCGGCTCCGGACCCTTGCTCCCACTGAGGAGGGCTCTAGCGCTGCCACACGTCCTCCGGCTCCGAACCCCGCGCTCCCTCAGAGGTGGGCTCCGGCTTTGTCACGCACCGCGCGGCCCACTAAGGGTGGCAGGTCTCAAGAGTAAAGAAAGACATGCTTCACACATTCAAGACTCGTGTGTTCCCCAAGCGCTACAGTGACCGGTCAAGACGACAGCAGTGGTGCAATAGTGCAGCACCGCACAACTGACCGGGTAGGCTGTAGTAGAGGGACAAGACGAGACATCCTCCTCCATCATCACCTGCTATGCTCTGACCACTAGCGCACGGTCAGAGGTTGCAGGTAGCCATTACACCTCAGATCTTGTGCAGGCATAAGATCACTCCGGGGCCACCTGTCGGGCCCCGGACCCCACTTGTAAGTTGTCCGGCCTTGACTATAGAACACGAGGCCGATCTCATTCGTACGCAACTGGACTCCACACACACACACACACACACACACACACACACACACACACACACACACACACACACACACACACACACACACACACACACACACACACACACACACACACACACACACACACACTTTCAAGCATTACAAACCTCATCGTGGGGTAGGTTATTACGCTCTGGCGGCCCGAACCACGTAAAACCACCGTCTAACCATAGTTCCTCAACCTCGCAACCTCACCTGAATGGTGAACATCAGGGCTTTGGATGGCGATTCCCGAGGCCATCGCCACACGGCGACTGGTGCTGAGACCAGATCCCGCTCCAGAGCGCGGTCTGGTCCATCACGCCCCCACACAGTTGCAGCTGGCCAGACCGGCACTTCCTGGACCACCCAACTCCGACACCTCCCCAAGGGCCCGTCGTCGACGTTCTGCACATTGAGGGTGGGCGCCGCCGGAGCATCCAGCTCCGGCACCATCCAGGGGGCCCGCCGTCGACGTTCTTCTTGTTGATGATTGGTGCCGCCGGAGCATCCAGCTCCGGCACCTCCCAGGGGGGCCGCCGTCAACATTCCGCACGTTGAGGGTGGGCGCCGCCAGAGCATCTAGCTCCGACACCACCCAGGGGGCCCACCGTCGACGTTCTTTTGGTTCATGATGAGCGCCGCCAGAGCATCCAACTCCGGCACCTCCCAGGGGGCCTGCCGTCGACGTTCCGCACGTTGAGGGTGGGCGCCGCCTCGGTTCGGCGGCTACCTTGTCGCCATCGCCGCCGGAGCCTTCTTCGACGACGACCACACATCTCAATTCAAAGTCTGGCGCTCCCAGGGAGCCCGCCAGCGTTAACTACCTAAGCTCTCGCGCTTCACCGTCGACATCTTGCGACTAAGTAGTAGGCGTGCCCAACCAGTTGCCCGCACCTACCAGGGGGCCTCTAAGGGGTCCCATGAGCAGGACGTCAAGCGGTTTCCGGTCACTGTGGCAACAACGACGTCGTCTGCTGTGAACGCGAGCAACGTGCGGGTCTACTTAAGGTACCTGTGGCGTATCTAGGGTTTTCTGGCCATCCTCTTGTTTGCGGTCCTGTGGTGCCAGACGATCTCCCCCATGAAAGGCCTACGCCAAGCAGGAGGTCCAAAGTGTGCAATCCTGTGGTGCCAGACGACCTCCTTCATGAAAGGCCTACGCCAAGCGGAAGGTCCAAAGTGTGCAACCTGCTTAGCCTGGTTCCGTACCCTAAGCGTGCACACTCTACTTCCCAGCGCTACGGCTGAGTACTGGGAGCCAGACGGCACACACACTGAACATGGCGGGAGTCGGGGAATCCGGGGCCTTTTGGTTATTTTCTTGCTCGGGGCCTTGTGGTGTTGAACGGTCCCTCCCTTGGAAGGCTAATGCCAGCGAGAGGTCCATAAGTGTACAACCTGCTTAGCTTGATCCTGCACCCTAAGCATGTACACTTTGCCTCCCCAGCGTTGCGGCTAAGTACTCGAGAGCCGGACGAACCATACTCCTGAGCAAGGCAATAACCATAACCTGGATACTGAGGAAGGCAATAACCATAACCTGGATACTATTGCACTGTATTATCATCCCTTTTCAAAGCCCGCTGCAGCAGCTCGTGTTCATTACATTATGCATTAATTTTAAGCTTACTTTCGCATATCGTCCGCCATATGCCTGATTATATTTCCCCTATCTCGTTCCTAGTTAGAGTTGTGCTATCCTACTGCAGCGGGTCGCTTGAGACACCTGTGATGTATCTGGGTCCCTTGGTTGCTTTCCTGCTCGGGGGCCCGTGGCGCCGAAAGGTCCCTCCCCTGAAAAGCTAACGCCCATGGGAGGTCTAGAGTGTACAGCCCGCTTAGCCTGGTCCTGCACCCTAGGCATGCCTCTCCAGCGCTAACAGCTGAGTACAGGGGGCCGGACGACACACGCTCTTGAGCAGGGCGATAACCATAACCCGAATACCGTCGCACTGAATTACCCATGCACCGTAATCCCGGCTCAGAACCGTAAGACATAACGAAACTAAGAGTAGGGGGAATGTGACCGGTAAAGTGCAATTACTTTCTTGTCTATCATGCCTATGCAGGTCCCAACCAGATACAAGTTCGGAACAGCCACGCGTGACGGTATGATGGTGGCCCCACCTGTGGGATCGTCACCTCTCTCGAGATGGGCTCGGGGGCTACTGTCGGTATCCTGCAGACCGGGTACCCCGCGTAAAGGCAAGAAGAAGCTCTGGATCCGGCCTCTCGCTGAGGCGGGTCCCGGGGCTGCGACGCGTCTTCCGGCTCCGGACCCTTACTCCCACCAAGGAGGGCTCCGGGGCTGCCACACGTCTTTCGGCTCCGGACCCTTGCTCCCACCGAGGAGGGCTCCGGTGCTATCACGCATCCTCGAACTCCGAAACCTGCGCTCCCTGCGGCCCACTAAGGGCGGTAGGTCTCAAGAGTAAAGGAAGACATGCTTCATGCTTTCAAGACTCGCGTGTTCCCCAGGCGCTACAGCAACCGGTCAAGACGACAGAGGTGGTGCAACAGTGTAGCGCCGCACAGCTGACCGGGTAGGCTGTAGTAGAGGGACAAGACGAGACATCCTCATCCATCATCACTTGCTACGCTCTGACCACTGACACACGGTTAGAGGTAGCAGGTAGCCATTACACCTTAGATCTTGTGCAGACATAAGTTCACTCCGAGGCCACCTGTCGGGCCCCAGACCCCACATGTAACCTGTCTGGCCTTGACTATAAAAGGACTGGGCAACACCCATTTTGGGAGGGGGGCGCTCGGCCCTGCTCGAACACGAGGCCAATCTCATTCATACGCAATTGGACTCTCCACACACACACACTCTCATGCAATACAAACCTCACCGTGGAGTAGGGTATTACGCACCAACGGCCCGAACTACGTAAAACCACCGTCTAACTATAGTTCCTCAACCGCACAACCTCACTTGAACTTA
Source organism: Tuctoria greenei (assembly GCA_036927565.1). NCBI lineage: Eukaryota > Viridiplantae > Streptophyta > Magnoliopsida > Poales > Poaceae > Tuctoria > Tuctoria greenei. Next base: position 181,594,121 of record JAYESD010000007.1, on the reverse strand, counting down.
AGCCCTCGCCGATCAAAGAACCTCTGCGAGTTGCTCTCTAAGCAAGTCCGGGGGAAGTGTCGCAAGAACACTTCGACAACTATCTTGACTAGGATGACCGTATCCCCTCATCTTCGGACATCCACTACTCCATTCTTGAAACTCTTGTCTATAAGGATGCTTAGGCCATTCTTAGTACCAGTCAAGCCAGAATACCAAAGCTTGAAGTCAGTATTTTCGACTTTCCTCACCTTTTGACCTACCCATCTTGTCTCATATACACAGAGGATATTTACACATCTCCTAATTGTACCATCTGCTAACTCCCGTAGCTTTTCTGTCGAGGATTCTACAGTCCAACTACCCACTCGAAAATTATTTTTCTTGACTAGCTTCCTTATCTTTTGCATCTATTGAGTGAGATGCGAAGACCCTTGCTTACTTATCACTACACTCAGGTGATGATGTAGCGCGCCACTAAGGCGGTTGCGACCCGACCTTTGCACATTTAACATCACAACGGCGTTCTGATATGGTGCGTCACTAAGGCGGTGATGACCTGTCCTTGCCCACTTAATACCACACCAGTGTTCCGATATGGCTTGTCGCTAAAAGGGTTACACCCCAACGAGTTTTTACTGGTTTCATCTCCATAAGAATGGCTAGGTGTAGTTAGTTGGCTCGCCAAACCTATCACAATCCCTCCTTTATCAAAACTTAGGACCGACTATGTTATTACAACATCGGCGGAGTTTTAAATGCTAGGGAAACATTAAAACTTCATCAGATTCGTTTATAACTGACAATTATGTGAGGCAATCCTTGGAGAAGAATTTTATTTGTGTAGCTCAATTGATGATATCTTGAATAATAGATGTCCATTACTAAGCTTGTTAGTCTAAACATTGTGTAGTGTTTGACTTGAATCTTATATGCATGCCTTGTTTTGCAGGTTACTGTGTGGTTAATTATGCCTGCGATAAGAAGCTCAGACTATAACATCCGGAATACTACATTTGCTCTCATTATTTTGATTCAGTATGTCATAAGAATGTATCTTATTGTCCCTTTGAGCAATCAAATCATCAAAGCAGCCGGAGTAGTTACAAAATCTGCCTGGGGAGGGGCAGCGTACAATCTTCTGCTCTACATGCTTGCAAGCCATGTATGTTCCCCTGGCCTGCCACGTTCAACTTCATATACATGACTTCATGCTAATTTGAACTATGTTTTAGGGAAGTTCTCACCTTATGTTCATATGGCTCCTACGAGATATGCATGACTCAATTCTGCGCTTCGTATGGGGCCTAAAATCAATTTAGTAGCTATGTCATGTTTTCTGATGCCTCCTATAAGCCCGTTATCTATCGATCAACAATCATTGCTTGCAGGAAGAAATAATGCTGTATCAAGTAGACACGAATGCGAATTAAAGGCTGAAGACTATCAGTCTTGTGCCGACACCTTGCATCCCTTTGCTGCACTTCTGTTTATTTGATGCATTTAAAATTGTTAATCTTACCTTTTGTATCTCTACAGATTACTGGGGCAATATACTATCTTCTCTCTGTTGAGCGGCAAATTACATGTTGGGATCAGCAGTGCCTCGCTGAGGCCAATACTACATCTTGTAACCCTCAATTTATTAATTGTGAGAATATGGGTTCTAGTGCTTATGGTGTCTGGCAAAAGAAAACACAGATATTTAACTATTGTGATGCCACTGTTGCTACGCCAAACTTTAACTACGGAATGTTTATAAGTGCTCTGGGCAAAGGTGCTGTCTCAACATCATTCCTTGAGAAGTTCTTCTTTTGTTTGTGGTGGGGCTTGCTGCAGCTTAGGTAGTAATCCATCATGATATTTTTCTATTTGCTTCAGAGTTTCCCAAATGCCTTCCATATATGAATTAGTTTGTCTCTTTGTCGTTAATGCAAATGCTAATTGTAAGTTGCTTGGTGTCTATCCTTTTCAGTTCTAGTGGAAACCCTCTTCAAACAAGCGCATTCATCGTGGAAAATGCATTTGCCATAGCAATCGGTGCTCTCAGTCTCATCCTCTTTGCTCAGCTGATTGGCAATATGCAGGTGGTGTTATGAAGTTTCCTTTTTGGTCTACAGTAAATATTTGGATATGATATTCATTGTTAATCTACTAAGCGCTGACCGATTGCACACAAAAGCTTAAACTGATGGGGATAGAGTAGACAATTCACTTATACACTGCAACACTCTCCCCAACGTTTGGCTCCCTCGGGTCTCAAACGTGGACTTTGGGCCTCAAACGTGGAAATAGGAGTGGGCGTGCACCCGTCAGGATTTGAACTCGAGACCTCTGGCTCTGATACCATATTAAGCTACTATGCGCTGACCGATTGCACCCAAAAGCTTAAGCTGATGGGAAAGGATAGACAATTCACTTATACACTCCAACATTCATGTTCCCTCGTTTTACCTAGCTACTCCGAGAATTAGCATATGAGCCATTGCAATACGTGGCAAATTTGTAACCAATGTTTAAAACTGAAGCACTCAAGCGAAACTGTGTTTTCTGCAGAGTAATTGTTATACTATAATGGATCTTTCTATTTTGCTCAATTTGGTGCATCAAGTATATACCATTCCGTGGTTTGAAAATTCTGATCAAAAGAACATAAATCTATTACTGTTTCTGCCTTCAGCTAAGACATTTCTACATTGATATCTCGGTTGATGTCTCATCCAGAAATCACTGACTTCCTTTTTCTTTTTCGTCTTTTAGACCTATCTGCAGTCTATCAGTAAAAGGCTTGAGGAGTGGAGGTTGAGGCAAAGGGACATGGACGAGTGGATGAGACATCATCAGCTTCCAATACACCTCCAGGAACGTGTCCGGCGGTTCGTTCAGGTTAAATGGCTTGCTACACGAGGAGTTGAAGAAGAGTCCATTTTGCAAGCCTTGCCTGCTGACATTCGTCGGGATGTGCAGCGCCATCTTTGTTTGGACCTTGTTCGACGAGTAAGTTGTGATCATATTTCCATCCTAAAGTAGAACTTCAGTTTTTGAAAGATTCCTGATGGAATATTTACTCTATAGGCAAAATGGTGCTCAGTTACTAATTGCTATTGCTTGCAAATGTTAATTGAAATTTCATATACCTTCACTGGCATGTTCTTAGTTCCTTTTTACGATGCAGGTCCCTTTCTTCTCTGAGATGGATGACCAACTTCTCGATGCCATCTGCGAGCGGTTGGTGTCTTTTCTGTGCCCAGAGAATACATACATTTCTCGTGAGGGTGATCCCGTGAACGAGATGCTTTTCATCATACGTGGCAAACTCGAGAGTTCAACAACCAATGGTGGTCGTAGCAATTTCTTCGACTCTATTGTCCTGCGGCCGGGTGATTTCGCAGGTGAGGAGCTGCTCACATGGGCCCTGCTTCCAAAGACCAACGTCCACTTCCCGCTTTCTACAAGGACCGTATGGAGCCTCACAGAGGTGGAAGCCTTCGCTCTGCGAGCCGAAGACCTGAAGTTTGTTGCGAACCAGTTCCGGCGGCTTCACAGCAAGAAACTCCAGCACACGTTCCGGTTTTACTCTCACCACTGGAGGACATGGGCTGCCTGCTTCATCCAGGCGGCGTGGCGGCAGCACCAGAGAAGGAAGTTGGCTGAGAGCCTTAGCCGGTTGGAGTCATATTCACGGTGGGCAGAGGATCATCCAGCTGCAGATAAACTTAAACAGGAGTCCTCTAGCAGCGGCTTAAGGACAGTAGCTGAGGGCGCCATTGACCATATGCATAAGCTTGCGTCTGCTTCCAGAAGGTTCCGTGCAAATGATAGTGCCATCCGCAGACTGCAGAAGCCTGATGAGCCTGACTTTTCAGCAGACCATTTTGACTGAAGTTGAGGCTTTGCTCCAGGAAACACTTGTTGTACAATTACAGCTTTACATTTTTAGGACTTGTGAATTGTGATAGAAAAGTTGTATCATGTGAACCTGAACTCCAGAATCTATTCGCTTCCTCTTTTTCGCAAGAAATAAATCTACATAACTCCCTCTAACTGTCGTGGGCAGAGTAACATCACTCCTAACCTTTGAAACTAGGTATTTAATCCCTGAAGTATTGAAAAACATATAAATCATGTCCTAAGGTGATTTGCTGATGTGATACTTTACATAGGCGTTGACGTGATATTTGGTCCACATGTCAGTTCTATCTTTTCTTTCTTACACTAGGACTCATCAAGAAGTCCTAAAAATTAACGTCTATGTTGTGGAGACTCGGATGGAACATCCAATCGGTTGCTCTCACCCTCCTCTCCTCCCTTCTCTCATCTTCTTCATCATCGTCTAAATTTCTTATGACCTACAATGTGTATTAGGCTAACAGTTTGGAGTTCTCATAAGATAAACATTAATTTTTAGGGTTTCTCGATGGAATCCTAGGGTAAGAGAGAAAAGATAGAACTAATATATGGGTTAAATGTCACATCAACACCTATATAACGTGCCACATTAGCGAAGCCACCATTAAAACCATTCAAGAGGTGATTTAGATGATTTTCAATACTTAAATATATGGTTTTAATGGTTGTGAGGTGAAATACTCTGACCGTGATAGTTTTCAATACTTGCAATGAACATGAAATTGAGACCATTGAATTCCATGTGTCTCGATTCTCTCTATGGAATAAATGATATTTAATACAACTAATGTAGTTTAAATTAAACTAGATATTTTTAAGACGCCAGTGAGACTGGACTCTCTTCGGGGGAAGCTGCACATTTCTGGTCAGCTTCGGCACGGACCGATCTACGTTAAGATTCGTGAGCGTCTTCTTGCTATTTGCTCTGCTCTGGTCTCTCCCTCCGTCTCGCTCCCCTCCCCTATCCACCGCGCCTGCCAAATCTATCGAGCTCGTCGGCGTCTATCTCGCTGACCATCACCTTCGTAAGTAAGAGCAAATGAGGTCAGCCGCAGCTTAATTTCCTCGTTCTCTTCTCCCGGTTCCCATATCTTTGCATTTTTTTTCTCTGCTCATACTGCTGAGCTGGCGATTCGTGAATCCTGATTACCGTTTCACTTCTCAATCCAGCAGTGGTATGAGGAGAGGGCACCCCAAGATCGGCGACCAGGCAACGAGCAACGTTGTGGTGCGTCTGCGGACGCCGGAGGGCCGCGACGAGTGGCTCTACTGCCACTCCGCCGTCCTAGCCGCCGGCAGCACCTACTTCGGCGACCGCCTCTCCGACGCCTGGCCGACGTGCCAGATCCTCGGCTCGCGCTACTGCGTCGAGGTCTACTGCCAGGAGCTGGACCTCAGCTCCCACGTCAACGTGCTCCGCCTCCTCTACGCCGCCGAGCCCTGCTCACGCTTCGGCGTCCGCGGCGCGCTCGGCGTCCTCCAGGCCGCCGTGCACCTCGGCTGCAACCAGATTGCCGCCGCCTGCGCCGGGTACTTGGAGTCCGCGCCCTGGGATGAGGCTGACGAGGAGGAGATTCTGAGGATCGTTCCATGCCTCGGCCGGCAGTATGAATGCGTCCTTGCCCGTCTCCGGCCGATCGATCCGGCGCCGGTGACTAGCATCTTCCTCTCGGCGTTCCGGCACGCAACGCGCCCGTCGGCAGCTGGGCCAGCGCGGGAGCTCAAGTCTGCAGCTCAAGAACAGCTGGAGTATATGCTCACAGAAGACGACGACGAGCCATTGTTAGCGCTTGACAACGACACACTGAAGTCTCAAGTGAAGGATTGTGTTTCAGGTTTACTCAGCTGTTTCAGTGGTTTCTTGACTTCTATCCAGTCGAATCGGAAGGAGGCCCCATTCGGTGGTGGCGATGGCGAACTTCAGCAGGAGTTGCATTCTTTAGTTTGTGATATCTCCTGGGCCTGTCAAGTCTTGAGCAAGCCCGAGATGACCAAGTTCCTTGTTCTTTACTGGGTTGGAGTGTCATCTGATGTTGTTGAAGCTGTAGATGCAGTGTGTGCTGGGTTCGACTCTCTGGAAACCAGGCTGAAGGTGGTAGAGGTGTCAGCAAAGGTCCTGGAGGCAATTGCATTTGGCAACATCGTTCTTGCAACTGAAAAACGACATAATGCAGTAAATATTTGGATTGCCTTTGCAGGGAGAACAAAATCTATGGTCAATCAGGCTGATCACGATGATGGTGGCAGCACTGAGACACAAAAGGTGAACTTGGACAGCGAGGTCTGGCAGGGTCTTGAATCGGCAATTGTTTCGATTGTGCTGACACTTCCATCAAATAGTCAAGCCGAGATTTTGTCAGGGTGGCTTCAATCAAAACATGTTAGGTATCCAGACTTGACAGAGGCTTTTGAAGCCTGGTGTTATAGATCAAAGGTTGCTAAACGAAGGCTCTCTTTCTTGAGCCATATCGACCGGGTATCTTGATTCTTGACTTCATCTAGCACTGTATGAAAAGTATGCTTTGTCCTTCTATCTGCGATGCTTTTTTTCCCGAACCGGGGAAGCTCCTGGAATTTCATTACTGGAGTATCACAGCCTTGCTGATCCAGTTCCAGAACGAAGTCTACATGCTGAGTGGAATATTTTTGATATAACATCAGTAGTAATGTATGAATGCACTAATTTAGGTGTTGCATTCTATTCTATCAAGAAGTTGAATGTCATTCAATCTTTACATTGGTTGCTAGCTGCTGAACATGGCAAAACTAGTTTTCAGTAATGCTGCAAAACTCGGGCTGACGTTGTGGATGGATCATGGACGGGTAACCCTGAATCCAAGGAGTCAGTATGTTTATTGATTCTTCATTTGCTCGGCTCACCTCGCCCAGGAGGGGCATTGAGCAGGATGCGGAGGTAGATGGCCTTGGATGGTGCCGAAAAGGCTTTGCTCTTCCAGCTGGGGAATGGATTATGTCTGGCATTGCTCCAAGTAACAGTATCATAGCGCGTGTCTAGCATCAGAGTAACCTCAAGTGCTGTGCCCAAGAGCGGCAGGCCAGCAGAGAGAAAAGTGTGATACTCAGAATGCCCCCATCTGGGCGCTGTTAGTCAGTAACAGTCAGGGATCTTTAGAGCGTCAGTGCCTGATTAAGGGAAAACAAGTCCGTAGACAAGATCATCTGACGTTTGCTTTTCTTTAGGACCTTGTTCAGGCCCCTTCTGGATGGAAGAAATGATCCAACCTAGCTGAATGTTAATAATGAGCATTGAGCTGTGCCATGTCTGTCTCTTTCTCTCTGCGAGGATGTATCCACCTTTCTGTCGTTAGATGGTAGGCGACTGGTGAATCAAGAACATTGGGAAAAAAGGGTTTTGCTATTGCAGAACAGTAACAGCGCCGATGGCCTAATGGATAAGGCGTCTGACTTCTAATCAGGCGATTGTGGGTTCGAGTCCCACTGGGCGTGTCCCTTTTTTCTTTTCTGTACGGTCTCACACGTCCCTGAATTTTTGTCGAATCTGCAACAAACCCGTCCTGGCTGATAGCAACGTTACCTCCCACTGATCGATGATTACGCTTTGTTTTTCTAATGCTAAATAGATGCAGTAGTCAGTTGCTTTGCTTTTCTTACACTAGTCAAACTGTCTTTTCTTTCGACGATGTTATACTAATCAAACTGTCTTTCTGTTTTAGAAAGTTAACTAGTCGAACTAACACGTACTACACGTTCAATCTTGGATCGGCAAACTCTTACGGGGACGGACGCTTCGATGGATTCATCTGTATTTTGTACTAATACTGAAAACACAAAATACAGATGAATCGAATCGAAGGTATAAGGACGCTTCGAGAAGGATGGATCGAATCGGAGCACCGCCACACTCTCAGTCGCGATCAGGCGTAATAATTACTCATCATCCGTTAAAATCGCGGATCAGCTTACATGAAACAAGTCTTGTGACATCTTATCTCTGTTGCAAACGTCGCTGCTAAGAATGCATGCGTCCCCGACCTGACCCAAAAACGACAGGGATGCGTGCAGGGACGAGAACATGCGTGCACGTTCCTTACGCAAGCGAAACGTTACCGATCCATACGTCGACGCATCACCGTGCGTTCTAGACTTTTGTAGTGCCGACTGAGGCTCTTGCAGTACGGGATTAAGGCTCAACAAAAAGTCGACGAACCTCACCAGAGGTTCACCTGGGTTCAATCGCACGGCACCTTTGGCTACACGGCACAAAATATTATTGTTACTACTCCATGGCCATGGATGGCACTACTAGAGACGAGGGGACAATACACTAAAGACGTACTTCCTCCTTTCTCGAAACTTTGTCGCTTTCTAGTTCAAAATTGAACTAGAAAGCGACAAACTTTCGAGAAAGGAGGGAGTATTAAGTATACATCTAGGCATGGTCAACGTCACAAATAGGCTTTGAGCTACATATTCTGAAGTCAGCACTTCACTACTTTTACCACCAAATTCAACACAAAGAACTGAAGATTAATTCAACACAATGGAAGACCTAAGCTAAGCTGAGTTAAGCCCGTGAGCTGAGCTGAACCGAGAGCAAGCGAGGCAAGACACGCAACGAGTTGTTATTGTTGGTCATCCGTGAGTGCTTTTTGCCCCACTGCACCGTGTTTCTCTGTCCGATTGCCGCATCGAGCTCCAACACGATGTGCCTCCTGAGATTTCTCCTCGATCCGTCGAGCCAGCCGCACCGCACCCATCCAGAACACATCTGGGACTGGGACTACGATAAAAGAGCCCATCTAGAAATCAAGTGCACGGTTTGGCAGAGCCTGACAGGATGCCTTGCCTTCGTTCTTGCTACCCAGCCAGCATACCTGCAAGCAGGCAACCAGGAAGAGCTACATGCCGATGTGAAAGCAGATGATATGAATCTCCTTTCAGCTAGCTAGAGCTAACCAGAGCAGCAAGTAAGCGGCGGGTAGTAGCTAGGGATTTCAGATTTGGACTCTTGCATTGCTCGAAAGCGACGACATCTTGAGTAGTCGCACTGACTGACAGGCGATGGATGAATGAAGAAGCTTTTTCCCTTCTTATGCTCGTGTGCGTTAGTCACATGCATTCTAGCTAGCAGGACGATCGTCGATTAGTCAGGATTGCGATTGTTCAGCAGGAGGAAGCAAGCAGCCGCTGGCCCACTAAACACGCCCTTGTCAACAAATTCGCCGACCTACATAGATCAAGTGCAGGCGACCATACATGCATGATCGAGTACTCCGTCTCGATTTGAAATGATGACGTTCGGACTGCGGCCGCTAGTTGTTTTCAAGTTCAATCCCGCTGTCGGAAACCACATGAGTTCACGAAGGGAAGGAGCGCTACAGTCTACAGTTCGAGTTCTTAGGGATTTTCAGCAAAAGAAACAAAAATGATATAAAGTTCTACATGACTTCTTTTCCCGGATATTACTACCTGACTATATTATTGAATGAGATTTGTTACGCTTGTGTTAACCTGTACTGCAGCTAAATCTAATGATAAAGTGCCATAGTGCTAGTGCACAGCTAGGCTTGGCTGCCGCTCTAGCTCGTTAGACTAACGAGCTGGAGCTCCGCTCACTACGTTAACGAGCTAAAATTATACCTCGGCTCGGGTTACTATGGTCATGACTCATGAGCTAGCTCGTTATGGCTTAACGAGCCTCACATGGAAAAAAATCTTTTAATAGCTTTTACATGTGCAAAAAAGAACTTAATCTAGATTATTAATGGCATACATATCGGAGACGAGCGCAAAGGCGACCGTCTCCGATCTGGAAAATCGAGGCGCACCCGCATCATGGAGGATCAGAGCTGACTCGATTGAGGATAAAAGGAGACGATCTACTTTATGACGTGTCTCAATTAAGTTAATATCCGAGACGCGCCCGCTTCTCTGACTCAAAGGAGACATGCTTTACTAAAGCTCGACTCTTATTATGAAAGAAAAGGATATGAGCGTTTTTTGGAGCCCGTCTCCTTTTATTATAGAAGCGGGCGCATCTCTCATTCCCATTATAGAGAGACGCATGTCGGTACCCTGCAGACGTGGTACCCTCACACACAGGATGAAGACATCGAAGCACGTCCGGTGGCGCCACGTGTCCCGAAGGTGCTAAGACCTCGACCTCCCTCAAGATCAAGCTTCGCACTGTCATGTGAGCGTTGAAGATGGGACTCGGCCCCTTTGGTGAGGAGGGCTCTCGAGATGCCACGTGTAGGGCCGAGACCTCACCCAACCTTGAGGGAGAGCTTCAGTGCAGCCACGTGGCTTGGAGCGCCAGGTCCATCACCCCCGACGGGAAAGGGCCCGGAGCTGTCATGACCCCTAAAGAGCCCCAGAGCTGCCACGCGTCACAAAGGACCGGGGATGGTCTCCCCAGCAGGGGTCAGCCCCAACGCTGCCACGTGTCCCACAACTTGTCCTAGACGGTAAGATGCGGGAGTTAAGAGATGGTGCGCCCTGCCCAAGTCAAGCATTGAAGACATGCACCCACCTTCGGTGCACAACGCGGAGCACACCAACAGTTAGAGACCTCTATGACCAATCACATCACAGTGAAGGCGCTGCAGGCCTATCCCACTCGGCCAAGTGAATAGATTGCGGCAACAAGACAGGCTGACGAGACACCTTCTGCCATCGTCAGCAACAGCGTGTGGGCTACTAACGAGGGAGGCAGCAAGACGGCGAGTCTTCACTGTCACGGTCAGAGGAAGCTTATGCAAGAAGTCTTAGATCTTCAGTATAAGATCACCCCGGGACCACCTGTCGGGCCCCAGACCCCACTTTTAAGGCGTCTGACCTTGTCTATAAAAGGACCAGACCGCCACCGTTAAAAAGGACCCAACATCGAATCCCCGACACACACACACACACACGCATTCACACACTAGCAATACAATCCACTCTGGAGTAGGGTGTTACGCTCCTTGTGGCTCGAACCACGTAAAAACCACTGTCTCATACACTCTCATATGCGCATACACTTGATTGAGGCCTAAGCCCTGCCGAAAAAGAACCTCCGCGGGCTACTCCTTAGCAGATCCAGGGGAAGTGTCGCATAAACACTTTGACATTTGGCGCGCCAGGTAGGGTTTTTCCGTAAAAAAAGTGGTAGCGCTTTCACCACCATAGTGTTCATCAGGCCCGTAGAAGGCGGTTTCTGCGGCCATCGTCCGGTGACCAGATCCGTCGCTCGAGCGGCGCTCTCTGGTTCGTCACGCCCCCATGCAGGTGCGGCTGGCCAGGACGATGCGTCCGGACACATTCGAACCGAGTCGGCTCCCTGGCGCTGTCGACAGCAAGCTCGGAGAGCGCTCTGGCAGTAGCCAGGGCTTTTCTCCACCACCCACTATCGCTAAACGCTTCCCAGGGAGCGCCTCAGTAGTGGGTCCAAGACATCGACCACTTCCTTTCCGCGGCCATCAACTCTCCCAACAGATGGATACGTCAGCTTTTGCTATCACGCACGCCGTCCATCGACCGTCGCAGCGCTGACTCCAGATCTACCAGGCCTACCAGCGCTGGCAAGATCTCCACGGAGGACCTGAGGGCTGAGCTTGACCGTCGGCAAGCTCAGTTAGATGGCCGCGTCATCATCGAGCGACAGCGGGAGAGACAACACAACATTGACGCTGAGTACAGGTCTCGAGTGCCTGAGCAGGAGGAGTCCTCTGTCTGGGGAGCACCTCAGGTAAACCCTCCATCGCCGCCATCAAACCAGGACTACGTTAGGTCCACTGCACCCCTGCACTACCCTGTACACCAGGTACCGCAACAGTACTTTCCACAGCAGCAGGTCCCATAGCAGCCACACGTGGCGCAGCAAACCCCCCTGGCGTATGCTGTCCCGTACGCGTCTCCGGTGAAGCCTGTCAGAGGGTGCATGGCCTTGGCGCCATACCTCCGACTGGCGACGTGGCTGCGCAAGTTCCGGCCACACCTGTCAGAAAGGTTCGATGGGAGCACCAACCCGGCATAGGTCCTACAGATCTACACCACGACGCTCCTTGCTGCAGGAGCGGATGAGCCCGTCCTGGCAAACTACTTCCCCGTCGCCCTGGTCGGCTCAACCCGTTCATGGCTGATGAACCTGCCCGAGGGGTCCATAACCTCTTGGGATGAGCTTTCCCGACAGTTCACGGCGAACTTTGGGACCTCCTATAGGCGACTCGACACCAAGCTCGACCTCCACACCGTGCGCCAGCAACTAAAGGAGACCCTGAGATCATTCATCCATCGCTTCTCTCAGGTGCACAACTCCATCCCCAACATCCTGAATGCTTCTGTCATAGTAGCATTCCAGCAGGGAGTGCGTGACTGGAAGATGCTCGAGAAGCTAGCCATGCACAATGTGCAAGATGTCTTCGAGCTCTTCTCCATCACCGACCTGTGTGCCCGCGCGGCCGAGGGTTGTGACTGGCACACCCAGGACGCCCACGGAGTGGGCGGAGTCGGCCAAACCGGCGACAGTGCCGTTACCCCGGTAGCGCCATAAAGAAGAATCAGGGCGGCAGCCAGAACAAGCTGCTGCATGGGTCTCCCGTCACCGCGGCAGCAGCGACGAGAGGGGGAAGACCCCCACACTTCGACAAAGCCCATGTCAGCCACCTGCTACTGACGACAACACCGATCCCTGCTCGGTGCATAAGACTCGAGACCACACCGCGAGCGAGTGTCGTGAGATCAAGAGATGCGCCAAACACTACCAAGAGTGGGCACAACAGCGCCTGGACGGCGCCCCCTTCCGCCAGCGGGAGGGCAAGCAGAAGGTCGACCCCAAGATCGACGACGACGAGGAGATGGAGTACCAGAAGCAAGAGTGGGCTGTCAAAGTGGTCCACCCAGACGAGGACTCCGACGCCAGCAATGACCACGAGCATCGCATAACACTCCACATCATCTTCGAAGGGTCTTGGGATCCCGCATACCGCAACGCGTTCAAGACCCTTCATCGTGAAAGTGGCTTCAATAGCCTCTGCCCCCACTCCGACGCTGCACCACCGGTGCAAGGAGACGTCGATCAGCTTCGATGCCTTCGACTGCACCACCGGTGGAAGGAGACGTCGATTAGCTTCGATGCCTTCGACCGCCCCAAGAACATGGCTGGGTCAGGGATTCTACCTCTCCCGGTCGCCCCCACCATTGCCAACGTCAAGCTCCACTACGTCTTGATAGGTGGCAGGGCTGGACTCAACCTCCTCAGCCGCGCAGCCTTCGAGCAGCTGCAGATCCCGGTGTCCAAGCTCGCACTCTCGAGCCCATTCTCAGGGTAGGACCATGTAGCATCATCCCATACAACAACATCCATCTTTGGGTGAGCTTCGGGAGACCCGACAACTACAGGACAAAGAGCATCCTCTTCGATGTCGCGGATGTCAGCCTCCCCTTCAACGCCATCATCGGCAGGCCCACCCTGTTTCGGTTCATGGTCGTAGCCCACTACAGCTACCTTGTCTTGAAGATGCCAACCCCCTTCGGCGTCCTTAGGATCTGCGGAGACTGCACTGCTGTGGTGTTGGCCTTGGAGCAACTCCAAGCCCTCACAGCAGACCCAACACATGTCCCGGGTAGTGCTGGATCAAGTCAGCCTCCGCCGAGCTCACGTCAGCGCGGAGCACCCGCTGCGGCCCGACTGCAGCCCTCCAGCAGCACCGACACCCCCGTCAAAGATGTTGAGCTCAGTCTGGACTCCTCTCAGACCACTCGTAAGGCAGGCAGTCAAGGCAGGAAGTAGGGATGCTCGCTCATCATCCCTCTAGTAGCTGTAGACAATATGGTTGTCCCGCAACCATCACAGCTACCCTTGGAGCTTTGGGCACCCCCATTATAAATATTAAGCTTAGTAGGATAGTGTGAAAGTTTTCATAGGACCTAGGAGCAGCATTAAGGACAACCGAGCTCCGGGAGGATTAGATCCAGAGTGTGCAGTCAGCTTGGCTTGGTCCCAAACCTTAAGCATGTACACCCTCCCTCATCATCCGGAAGCAAGCCACCCTCTTTTGTGAAAAACCTATCTCCCCCTATGAACGCCGATAAAAAAATCACTGTTTTACTTCATGTTTTCTTAAAAACATTATTCATTTAATTACGCGTTAGTTTTATGACCATACCATACTAGACTCGTTTATTGTATATTACCTTTATGTACACAGTTATAAACTCTGTAACTCACCCATGCTGGAGTCATGCGGTCCTACTACAGGCGAGTTCGCTTGAGGTACCTATGGTGTGTGACGGGTTCTTCTGGCTGCTTTCGTCATCAGGGTCTTGTGGCACCAGAAGGCTTCCCAGGAAAGGCATGTGCCAAGCAGGAGGTCTGGGGGGTGTAAACTGCTTAGCCTGGTCATGTACCCTAAGCATACACACCCTACCCCCCACTGCTACGACCGTGTACTGGGGCTAGAAAGCTCACACTCCGAGGAGACGAGAGCTAGACCCCGGAGCACCAACACATCGAATTACCCAAGCCCTGTGCGTCAGTCCAGGACAATAAGACATGACAGAGCTAAGGAGAGGAACATGTAGAACCGGTGCGTAAGGCTAGTCCGCCCTCTTTCTATCATATGTGCAGGATAGCCAACTCCGGAACCTCCCAAGGGTCCCGCCATCGATGTCCTAGCATGTTGACCATAGTAACAAGCGTGGATAAGTGAGTAAACTCTCCTGCCCCACTCTTGTTGCTAACATGGTTCTCTTGTGATAGCCTGTACACCAAGGGCCTATCGTCGATGCTTTTGCGAAGATGATGGATGACACCAGAGCATCCAGCTCTGGCATCTCCCAAGGGACCTGCCATCGACAACTCTAGGACGATGATGGGCGACGTCGGAGCAGCCAGCTCCGGCACCTCCCAAGAGGCCTACCATCAACGTATCTACGAAGATGGTGGACAACGCCAGAGCATCCAACTCTGACACCTCCGAAGGGGCCTGCCGTCGACGTTCCAACATGTCAGGGACAACAACAAGTGTGGATAAGTGAGTAAACTCTCCTTCCTTGCCCTTGTTGCTAAGAGGGTTCTCTTGTGATAGCCTGTACACCAGGGGCCTATCTTCGATGCTTCTACGAAGATGGTTGATGATGCTGGAGCATCCAGCTCCGGCACCTCCCAAGGGGCCCGTCGTCCACGAATCTACAACAATGATGGGCGACGCCGGAGCAGCCAGCTCCGGCACCTCCCAAGGGGCCTGCCATCGACATATCTATGAAGATGGTGGACGACGCTGGAGCATCCAGCTCCAGCACCTCCCAAGGGGCCTGCTGTCGACGTCCCATCATGTCAGTGACAACATCAAGCGTGGATAAGTGAGTAAACTCTCCTTTCCCTCACTTGTTGCTCACAGGGTTCTCTTGTGGTATCCTGTACACCAGGGGCCTACATCGGCACATCTATGACGATGGAGGGCGATGGAGGGCGACGTCGGAGCATCTAGCTCTAGCAACCCCCAGGGGGCCTACCATCGACGAATTTACGACGATGGCGGGCGACGCCGAAGCATCCAACTCTGGCACCTCCCAGGGGGCCTGTCGTCGACGCATCTACAACGATGGCGAGCAACGTCGGAGCATCCAACTTCGGCATCACCTAGGAGGCCTTCTGTCGACGAATCTACGATGATGGTGGACGACACCAGAGCATCTTGCTCCGGCATCACCCAAGGGGCTAGTCGTCAACGTCTCGGCATGTCGACGACATCACCAAGCGCTGATAAGTGACTACACTCTCCTGCCCCGCTCTTGTTGCTAACAAGGTTCTCTTGTGATATGTACACAAGGGGTATGCCGTCGACGCATCTACGATGATGGAGGGCGACACCAGAGCATCCAGCTCAGGCACCTCTCAGGGGGTCTGCCTTCGACGACTTTATGAAGATGAAGGGCAACGCCAGAGCAGCCAGCTCCAACATCTCCCAAGGGGCCTGGTGTCACCCCATCTACAACGATAGTGGGCGACGCCAAAGCATCTTGATCCGGCATCACCCAAGGGGCCTGCTGTCAACGCCAACACTCAGACAAAGCTCGACGCTCCTAGAAGGGTCACACTAAGGTCAACCACTCATGCCCCCCACTCCGCTGGGGGCCAGTAAGACACCCTGCGCTCAAGCGGTAGGCGTACCCAACAACCCGGCCACACCTATGAAAGCATCTAGGCCCCCGTGAGGTATGGTTTTGGTGATTAATGACAACCATTCGTAATTACTAATGAGTTTGTGGATGCAAGGTTTCACCTATATCACATCAAGCGTTAACGACTATCTATTCAAATCATCTACCACTCATTGGATACGAATGGAGACCCCTCAAACGACCTATTCTAAGGGGGTTATTCAATTCTCATGAAGGCTAAATGAAGAACTCACACAACGACTCAATTCTATCAAAATTGGCAACACAAGAAGATCAATATTCATCAGAACATTATTTGCAACAAGTGTCAAAGAGGTCACTCGAGAAGCTTCTAAAAGTTCAACTCGAAGCAAACAAATTACACACACCGGATCGTCCGATGGTCTGGAAAATGCACACATCGGTCGATTGGGGATCAACAGAAGAAGAAGACCTCAGAATGAAGTGCACACCGGATCATCCGATGCTAGAGACAAGTGAACATCGGTGAAGTTCAACAGAAAGATTAATTTGTCTCAACAATTCTGGAGAAACACTCACCGGATCATCCGATGTAGAAGCAAAGTGGACATCGGTCTAATTCAACAGAAACACTATTTCTGGACCAAATCTGAAGACAAAGCTCACCGGATCATCCGATGATTGAGAAGGGGTAGCATCGGTCGAATAACGGTCACTTCTGACACAGTGACGTCAGCTAATCTAATTACACCGATGCTCAGAAAAGGTGGTCATCGGATCATCCGATGTACACAGAAAAAGTAATCAGCCAACTTTTTCAACGGCTAATTCAGTTGGGCTGGGTATTTAACCCCCTTCCACCAGTCATTTCGAAAACACTTGACAACCAGAGCATGCCTACACATCCTCAAGTGTCCAAGACCTAGAACAATCATTTACACACCCTTTCCGTCCATCTACACCTCAAGATATAGGCTAGACCTAGCTAGAGAGAAGCTTGTGTGCGTCCTCTCTGGGTGAGTGGAGTCTCTAGACCAGTGAGAGCCGTGAGGTAGTGCATTCTTGGTGATTGCATTCACCTTGTATCAAGAGGAGAGTAGAGAGATTGCCCTGGAGCTTGCCGAGACAATTGTGGAAGCCCGTAGGACCGAAGTTGTACAAGGCTTGAGCTCCACCTTGCCGGAGATGGCGAACGGAGAAAGTTAGTGGATTCCCTCGTCTTGGTGACTTGGGAGTGGCAATACCCTTTGGTGGGTGCCACAACGTGGATGTAGGAAGATCCTAGTGATCTTACCGAACCACGGGAAAAATCGCCGTGTCTCCGCATCTTCGAGCGTTTGCATTCCTCTCCCTACCCCTTTACGATTACGTTTTACTATTCCGCTCTTAACTCTCTTGATTGCGTGGTTGACTTGCATAGGGATTTGGGCTTAACAATTAAAGTTTTTAAATTGCCTTAAAATTTGAAAAAGCCCAATTCACCCCCCCTCTTGGGCGTTTCGATCCTTACAACCTACCAGGGCGCCTCTAAGGGGGTTCCATAAGCAGGATGTCAACTATCAACAAATCGGCTCTGTCAACTGTGTAAGCGTTGGTCCCTCAAAGGCTAACAACATCATCAAAATTTCTTCAAGACCTTATGCAGAGAAGTACTTGGGGCAACAATTTGAAAAGCACAAGACAAGCCAACAAGCAAAGAAAACATGGATTCAAATTCATTCACAATTATTTATACAAAGGGGCCATCCTCGGATACAAAGGCATTCCGCCTAGAGCCGCTAGCCTAAGACCGCTGGAATGAAGAGGCCACCTGCTTGGCAAGGTCCTGGACTTCGGCCCTCACCTCCTCCTCTTGCTCATCAAGGGGGCCCTTCTCCACTGGCTCCAGCGGGATCTTCGGGTACCAGCTCCGGAAGCATACCAAGACATGGGAAGCCACCAGCTCAGCTAGCTCCCTTCCTTCGGCCTCGAGTCGCCCTGCGAGAACAGTGTCCACTGAACCTAACAATGAGCAAAGGGAGTCCAAGGCGGGAAGCAGCTGGGTCACCCTTTGAGATGGCTCCCCGCGCGATACAGGACCAAGGTCGAGGGGTTCCAATACCGCCCCAACACGGGCCATGAAGTCCCAGATCCCTTGATATTTGGTCACGCGGGAGGCTTGGAGGCCTTCCACCTCCCTCCGTATAGCTTCCTCCCGTTCGGCGAGCTCCTGAGCATGATGCTCCAGATCGTCCTCCCGTCGCTTGATGACAAGCTTTGAGTCCTACATAGCCCGGCGCTTCTCCTCCAGCACGTCGAGGCTCCAGGATACCTCCTCCTTCTTCACCGCCAAGTCCCGTCCCGCGTCAGCAACGACAACTTCGCGCCGGACTAGCTCCAGCCGCTAATCCTCGCACAGCTTTAGGTGGGCATCAGCGACGGCATGTGCCTTCAAGGCCTTCACCTCGAGCTCCTTGTTCTTGGCATTGACCAGCTTCACCAAACACTGGTCCTCCGCAAGCTGATCCCACTCTCGGGCGAAAGCAGCCTACATCTGGTGCAAGATGGACTGGGTCGCGACAACAACATCGGCAAGAGGGATCAGCATGATCGTCGCCACTAACGGTTGCCTCTCTACACCTTCTGCCCACTCTGCAACAGACACCAGCGCCTGGGGACCAGATGGCTCCCGACTGGAGCTCCAGGAACCACCGCGTCGCTACCCGGCGTTGAAGTCTCCTCCTCTGTTGTAAGGGCATCGCCAGCCGCCAGTGGCGAGTCGCCATCTTGCGCGCCAATGACATCAGGCGCCGACGCTACGTCAACGACGGGCGGGTCAGCTCCAGCAAGGGAAGCTGCCATGACCATGATAGTCGCCTCCTCGTCTAGATTTTCCTCGCCTTGCACCTCCTCGCCCGACATCACCTCGCCTGGAACCGCCTTTGCCCCATCTGTCTCGACGGACAGGGCACAGAGTCATCAACATCACCGGAGGCCGGTGCACCTCCGGGCGCAGGACGCGGTGCAGCAGAACCCGTTCAGCTCTGGGAGAAGTAGGGACTACCGAGCCCACCCTTGGAAGCACCAAAAGCACCAAGTCGGCTAACGATGCCCTGAAAAGCCAAAGATAAAACTCTATCAGTGCGAAGAAGAAAGGAAGAGAAATAGCAGGGGAGAAGCTGCGGCTTACCGGCGGGTCGGACCGCTCCAGTTACCCTGGCCTCCTACCCCACGCAGTAGACCGAGGTCGCCAGGACCTGACGACAAGGCCGCCGCCACCGTCTCTGGCAGCAGCTCTTGGTCGACCCCCGTCGGCGTGGCCACCTGCGCAGACCCTTCTGTGCCTCCTGCAGAACAAGAACTGCTGTTGGAATCGGGAACCAAGTCGACGGCGGGAGCTTTGGCTGCTCCGGCCCCATCGCGATGAGAGATTGGGGTATTGTCCCCCCGCACCAGCTTCTGCTTCTTTGGCATGGTGGTGGGTGAACCCGCGACGAGAGGGCGGGAACGCTTTCCCCGCGACAAAACTGGCGCTGGCTGGTTGCCCTCCAGCCTGACGGAGGATGTTGTGGGCCCTACCTCCACCCTCTCTGAATAACGGGAGGAGGACCCCGACCTTGGTTACTTCATGGCGCGGCACCGAGCCAGGACCGAAGAGGCCCCGAACGTCTCCTCGAGGTGCAGATGGGTAACGCCGAACACGTTGACCACCGACATCGATCTCAGCAGTTCGTCCCTCAAGTCGGGGGTCATGAAGAGCGGCTGGCAGTCGTCATGGATGGAGACGTGCTCGTCGTCGACCGTGTCGCAGGTCACCACCTTCAGCAAACCCTCCAACATCTCGGGGGTGAGGTCATCCAGAGCCAGCCGAAACCGATCATGGGTACCGGTGTAATGCGAGGCCTCGTACTGGCGCTTCTGGAGAGGGGCGGTGTGGCAGCACAAGATGTCGGTCGACACCATCAGGGAGGTCAATCCTTTGCGCGCCAGGAACCAGATCCTCCTCAATATCGGCGTATACTCCTTCGTTAACCCCTGGAAAGCTTCCCAGGTGAGGGGATCAGAAGTTGGACCTTCAGAGGGCATCTTCAGTGCCGGATGGATTCGACCCACATGATCGCCCAATCTTACCTTTAAGTCTTCCACTTGCCCCCTTTGAGCAAAGGGATATAGGATCAGGAGGTCTTGTCCTAGTGCCAAAAGTAGTAGGCACCCACCTGGGTCGTCTCGCTCTTTCTGGTGGTCTTCATTTCGAAGAAGAACCAAAACATATCCATTGTTGGCTTGCAGCCCATGAACGCCTCACAGAAGTGGACGAACACAGTGATCACGACGATGGAGTTCGGTGACAGGTGGTGAAGCTATAGCCCGTACTCCTCCAGCACAGTACAAAAGAACCTCGACGGCGAGATCCCAAGCCCCGCAGACATGTAGGAAGCAAAGTGGAGAATATCGTCTTCACACAGGTCTTCAAGAGTGGGAGATCCACAACAGATCATCCACACGCACTCCGCCGCCAACCAGCCAAGCAGTCGCTGCATCAACAACAGGTCATGGGTCGACTAGAAGCGAGAAGGAGGTAGTGGTGAGGCCATTGGAGCAAGTAAGGTGAGAGCTTTGGCTGAGGGGTGAAGGCTCAGACACTCGAGGAAGAAGGCGAAAGCTCACGTTGTGGGATGTGATTAAGGAAGGAATCATCCCCTCTAACAAAGGTTCCCTTTTTTATCACCCCCATGATGCCTGAGTACTTTGTGCGTATCACAAAGGTTCGGCCCGCACCACTCAACACACAGCACCCATGACAATGGGCCCTACGCCCCCTTTTAGAAGCACTGGCCCAAGCAGTCAACCGCTTGAGGAAACAGCTGAAGTGGCTCCCATAAAGGGGGACCAAAGGAAAGTGCTATAGCCGCATTGGGAACCGTCGCGGTTAAAGGCGCCGCAGAAGATAGAGATACTACAACAAGCATAGGTCCATCGCCATAGTCCCGCAACAAGATGAGGACGCGTGGCAACGTTGGCAGAAGCGCCCACCGCTTCGGCTGTCCAAGATAGAGTTCAAAGCAAAGTGCAAGAAAACATGGAAAGGGCTCCACCTTTGGGCTCTTCACCTTGCCCCAAGGTGGACCCAGGGGCCACTGTCAGTACCCTGCAGACGGGGTACCCTGGCACACAGGATGAAGACACCGAGGCATGCCCGATGGCGCCATGTGTCTCGAAGGTGCCAAGACCTCGACCTCCCTCAAGATCGAGCTCTAGAACTTCCACGTGAGCGGTGAAGATGGGACTCGGCCCCTCCAGTTAGGCAGGATCCCCAAACGCCACGTGTAGGGTCGGGACCTCACCCAACCTTGGGGGAGAGCTCCGGTGCAGCCACGTGGCTCGGAGCACCAGGTCTAGCACCCCCCACGAGAAAGGGCCAGGAGCTGTCATGACCCCTCAAGAGCCCCGGAGCTGCCACGCATCACAAAGGACCGGGGCTGGTCTCACCAGCAGGGGTCAGCCCCGACGCTGCCACGTGTCCTGCAACTTGTCTTGGACGGTAAGATGCGGGAGTTAAGAGATGGTGCACCCTGCCTAAGTCAAGCATTGAAGACGCACACCCACCTCCAGCGCACAATGCGGAGCACGCCAACGGTCAGAGACCGCTATGACCAATCACATCACAGTTAAGGCGCTGCAGGCCTATCTCACTCGGCCAATGGGTAGCATGCAGCAACAAGACAGGCTGACGGGACACCTTCTGCCTTCGTCAGCAACGGTGCATGGGCTATTGACGAGGGAGGCGGCAAGACGGCGAGTCTTCAATGCCACGGTCAGAGGAAGCTTATGCAAGAAGTCTTATATCTTCAAGATAAGATCGTCCCGGTACCACCTTTCGGGCCCCGGACCCCACTGGTAAGGCGTCCAACCTTGTCTATAAAGGGACCAGACCGCCACCGTTAAAAAGGACCCAACATCGAATCCCCGAAACACACACACGCATTCACACACTAGCAATATAATCCACCGTGGAGTAGGGTGTTACTCTCCTTGCGGCCCGAACCACGTAAAAACAACCGTCTCATACACTCTCATACGCGCGTACACTTGATTGAGGCCTAAGCCTCGTTGAACAAGAACCTCTGCGGGTTGCTCCTTAGCTGATCTGGGGAAAGTGTCGCATAAACACTTCAACAATGCGCATTACAAAGGATTGTCTCAATTTCATATGCCCTTATACAAAGTCTCAGCTATGGCAGAACAGTGGCGACCAGATCTGCCCTATTCTTGCCCTGTTCTAATCGTTTCTTTCCCTCTTTGGAGGTGCCCTTCTAAAAATCTTACGGGGATTATCAGTGGTCCTTAAAACAAAGGGTCAATCCTCTCGCGCCCCTTACTATTTTTTACCCCTTTAGATCTTGACTATCAATGGATTCAAATTTCATTGATTTAACTCTCCTTTTCTGTACGTAGATGTCGTATCAAAGTTGGATGTATGGGGCACACCTTTGCAATTAGTATATCAAAGGAGTAGATGCATTTGATTTCGCGAAGAACGACATGTCGGACAACATCAGAACGAATATTCGTTTTTCTTGCAAATATTGCAAGAATGATAAGGGATATCACACAAAATGATGTGTTGAGGTCACATTTGATCACACATGGATTGATGGTGGATTATCGATGTTGGAACAAACATGGGAAGGAGGGACCTAATAAAGCAGAGACGAGAGATTCATATCAGGAGAGGGAGGTCCCTACTAGTCTCGAAAAAGATCACAACAACGATGTGAACGAGCCAGATATATTAGGGTTCACCGATGATGACATTGAGTTTCAGGTGCATAACATAGAGGATATGATACATAATGTCGAGAGACATGGCGACGATGATCAATACAATAATGGTGAACTTGCAAAGTACAAGAAGATGGTCGAAGACTCGAAGAAGCCATTGTATCATGATTGTGTGGCTCAGTACACGAGACTGTTTGCGATGGTGAAACTTTTCCAGCTGAAGGCGAGCAACAGATGGAGTGATTGTAGTTTTAAGGAATTGTTGATGCTCCTTAAGGACATGTTACCCCAAGGCAACATAGTTCCTAAGACAATTTATGAGGCAAAACAGATAATATGTCCACTGGGTTTGGAGGTGGAGAAAATCCACGCGTGCAAGAATGATTGCATTCTATATAGTGGACTTGAGTGCGAACACCTCGAGAAATACCCTATTTGTGGACTCGATCGATTCAATCGTAGGAAAGATGATGGTGATGATGAGAACTGCAACAAAAACAAAAGAAAAAGTGGGCCTAAAAAGGTGTTTTGGTACTTTCTTATCATTCCTCGTTTGAAGCATTAGTTTGCAAACAAGAAGGAGTGATAATTGTTGCGATGACACAAAGAGAAGCATAAGCAGGATGCTGGAATTATAGACATTGTACTGATGTCACACAATGGCAAAACATTGATTCAAGAAATCCTGAATTTGCCATTGATCCGAGGTATATTAGGATCGCAATGAGCACTGATGGCATGCATTCTTTTTTGAACAGTAGCACACATAACACATTGCCAATTGTGCTAATGATTTTGAACCTTCTTCCTTAGTTGTGCAACAAACGGAAATATATTATGATGTCAGGACTGATATTGGTGCCACAACAACCTCAGAATGTCATTGACACTCATTTTGGGCCTCTGAAGGAGTTGTAGTATAACGATGGAGTGCAGGTCTGGGATGAGCACAAGCATGAGTACTTTGGTCTCAAAGCCATTTTATTTGTGACTGTTAGTGATCTCCAGTGACACGTAACTTGTCTAGACAAAGTAAGAAACTAGGTTGCGGATGTCTATATTGTTTAGAGAAACAGACTCACAATATTTGAGCAAGTCACGAAAAATTGTGTACATGGGACATTGACGCTACATTCCAATGAAGCACTCGTTTCGAAGTATGAACGATAATTTCAATGGTAATACTGAGAAGAGGCATCCTCCACCCCATCTCACAGGTCATGAAGTCTATGAAATGGCCAAGGATATCCATGTTGTCCTTGGTAAGTGGAAAAGGACTAGCAAAAATATTGACGAAAATGACATGTGGAAGAAGCAATCAATTTTTTGGTAGCTACTGTATTGGAAAGACTTAGATGTCCGTCATTCGATTGATGTGATGCACATTAAGAAGAATGTGTGCGAGAGCCTACTCATGACATTTCTTAACACGAATGGGAAATCTAGGGACCATGAACATGCACGAGCTGATCTAAAGAAAATGAGAATTACGCCTGAGTTGTGGCTCGATGACTTGGTAAAAGGAGCAGAACAACCCACATCATGCATCATCCTTTCAAAACATGAGAAGAAAGAATTTTGTGGGTTCTTGAAAAATGTGAAAGTACCATTCGTCTACTCGACGAACGTCTTAGGGCTTATTTCATTTCCAGATCTAAAAGTAGCTCCCATTGTGATGTCTTATGATTACCATGTATGTCTTATGCAAATGATTGTTGTTGGAATTCAAAATATCTTACCAGTCAATGTTTGGGAGGCTATAATGAACTTTTACTTTTTCTTCAATGCAATTTGTCAAAAAGTACTAAGTGAAGCAGCTCTCGAGTCATTGAAAAAAAGGAACTGTGAAACTTTAAGTTTCCTTGAGATGTATTTTCCACCTGTCTTTTTCGACATCAGCGCCCATTTCTCAACTCATTTTATTAAGGAGATAAAGCTACTTGGCCCTGTGTTCCTTCACCAGATGTATGCGTACAAGAGATTCAACAGCATATCGAAGTCCTTTGTTAGAAATTGAGATTACCCTGAGGGCAGCATGGTACAAGGATACTGTACAGAGGAAGCTATGAAGTGGGATCTAAACTACGCTGATCCAAGTAACCCGATTGGTTTTCCCAAGTCACGTTATGAGGGGAGGCTCATATAAAAAAGGGACCATTGGGAAGAAGACTATAACTCCAGATCCACATTTATTCTTCTGCGCTCATTTTCACGTGGTTCAACAGATGTCTGTTGTGTCTGAGTACTTCGAGCTCAAGGAGGTGCTACTTAGAGACAACCCCAGCTGCAATGAATCATGGTTAGCAAATGAACACATGAGAAAATTCATTGGCTGGCTCTGAGATCGGGTTTCTCACTAATCGGATACTCAAACAAGTGAATACCTAAAAAAGTTGGCTCGTGGTCGTATATTCACCATTATGACATATCAATTGTACGACATAAATGGATACACGTTCTACACTGTACCACAAGATAAGAAAAGCACATATAAGAATAGTGGTGTACGTGTTGATGCTTATGATGCTACAGGCCAAGACAAAAACATGTACAAATACAAGAGATTTGGGAGATTAACTTTCATGGATTCAAGATTCCTCTTTTCCATTGCAACTGGGTTGATGTAATCAAGGGTGTTGTACAAGACAAGTATGAGTTCATTTAGCGTTGATCTTAACCGTCAAGGATATAAATCGAATCCTTTCGTGTTAGCAGAACACGTTGCTCAAGTGTTCTATGTTCCAGACACAACAAATAAAAGACTTAAGGTGGTTATACCTGGAAAACAACAAATCGTCAGAGTCAAGAATGCCCTCGATGAGGAAGAGTTTGATCAATTTGATGAGATTCCTCCTTTTGTCACCTCGATGATAAAGCCAATAATACCACCGACCAACGAAGCTCCTTACTTGCACAACAGCCACCATGAAAAAGTCAAGAATTTCAAAAAAACCAAGACTACAATAGAAAGTTGCAAAATGATTGTGTGAAAATATGGCTAGTTTGGTGAAAATTTGATTTCATTTGATATTTGTGTAGTATATGCTCAATGTGTGCCATCTGAGTGAAAATTTGACTTTCATTGGTCATATGTGTGAAATACTCTAAATGTGTGAAAATATGGCCACTTGATACCTTGTGTTCTGTTTCTGATAGAGCTCACTACTGAATCTGGCACTTGTTCTGTTTCCTCTGAACGAAGCAAAAGGGAGACAAGCTCTAAGTTCTCGTATCTCAAAAGGAGACGCACGTTATGGAGCCATTATATAGTTCCTCTCTGATCTGAATAAATGTGAGACGAGCCCATATGAGGCCCGTCTCCCATACAAGAAAATGAGAGACAATCATTATTTACGAACTTCTCCGATTGTTGCGCGCGCATCTCTGAATCTGGCACTTGTTCTATTTCTCCTTCAACAATCTTGGACTGTAACTTGTATGGATACATTAAAAATTTAGAATTTCTAAACATTCAACTTGTATTAAGTGTACTAAGTTGCCAGGATGCTCCACACCAAAAATTAGAGTCAGTTTTCCTTGGGAGAGCTATCGAAGTTGAGCAGTGTCGCGGGTGCCGTCGCGGCCCGGTATACTTCAACCACATTTAGCATCACAAAAAGACAACAAACCATTCGATAGTTGATAACAAAAATTCGTCATCAAACAAACATTCATTAAAAATAACATTTTCACAAACAAACAAAAACAACAGAAGATCGCCTACTCATCTGGTAGAACAAATCCCACGCTTGTCGGCGATCGCCTCCACCAACTCCCTACAGCCTTCTTCCCCAAGCAGCTCACCGACCGTTTCCCGCATCACGTGAAGACGACTGGCCGCTGCGATTAACCCAAAGAGGTGGTGGCCTATGTTAGGGGACCGACCCATTCCAGTACATTATGGAAGGGGACCAAGACCGAGAAGCCGCATGACATTTGATGTAGTGTTAAATACATCCTTTGCTATCTGATCGTGGTACGGTTTAAGGTCATCGTCCTCTGATATGAGGACAACCAAACTCTCCAAGCGAGCGATTTTCCCAAGCAGGTACTCTCTCTCTTTCGCCTTGGAAGGCGACGGAGGTGCAGTTAGAGCCGGGGACAAAGGTGCGGCCATTGAGGAAGACTAGGGCTAGGAACGAAGTCTAGAGGAAGAGGAGGCTACGGTGTGTCGAGGAAGACGAAGACTGTGATGGTGCAGAGAAGGAGAAGACCTCCCATATATATAATGGTGCAGAGAACACTATGAGGTCGGAGCGATGGCAACTCTGCCCGCGAATAGCAACGGACACACGATTAATTTCGCTGCTTGATGCCGGATCCACATCCTCTGCAGTACTGTAGAGGCATTAGAGGTCACTGACATGTGGGCCCCATTCCCTATGGGACCCTTATGTTCTGTTTGTGATGGAGAAAAAGGGAGACGAGCTCTAAGTAAGCCCGTCTCGTATCTCAACATATAGGAGACATGCATTATGGAGCTCGTCTCCGATCTGAATAAAATGCAAGACACACTCATATGAGACTCATCTCTCATACAAATAAATGAGATATGGGCGTGTTATATGCTCCTCTCTGATTGGTTCCTTAGGTATTTTAGCTCTCGCGCGCTCTCCTCCCAACACTTAGCAAAATTTTCAGCAATTTTTTGACCTCCCGCTCTCTCGCTCTACTGTCGCTCTAGAAACCGTTGCGCCAGTGCCGCTACCACCTCGTCCTCGAAGCACGCCACTGCCTCGACACTGCCCTTGAGTTTGACGCCGCCATCCCTCTTACTAAAGCTCTTGGTCATTATCGCGCCGCCGCTGTCGACCTCGACTCTGCCATGACCTTGACCTCATCCTAGTAAGTTTTTATGTTTCTATTGGATACTGTTGGTACAAAGACTAGAGAGGGTCAGAGGGGTGTGCGTGTGATAGGCGGAAAATGAAATACGGTTCATTAATGATTTGGTAAACCTTATTAGCTTTTCAATAAGTATGTTAGCTGTACAAAACGATTTCACAAAAGTGTTTTACAGCACACGTGTCATTTGAATTTTCCACATATTAGTTAAAACATAATTCTATTGGTGTCATTGCAAGCATACTTAATTCCTAATGTTCTATTACTAGAAAGTGGTTTATAATTGAATTAAGTTGAAAGCTAATTGCTCCCTTATGTGACTGTTTGTGCAAATGTGACTGAAATTTGATGATATTTTATAGGATTTCAGTGAATTTTATTGAATTTGAAGATGCCTCAGTCGGAGCATCAACACCATATTGAAGAGGCTCAACAACAGACTCCTCAATAGCACTAGAATCACCAACAGAATGAAGGGGCTCAGCAGTAGACTCAGCAGATTAAACAGCAGACTCATGAAGAGGATGCAGGGGTTGGATCAAGTTGAGAACCTGCCTCTGGTCAACGAAAGAAAAGGTCACAGACGATGTTACCGACATACGTTATGAATGTTTATGAGGTCAATGCTGAAGGCTTACCCTTGGACACGAGAGTGAATACGAGATTGGCCAGGGTTTGTGGTCTAGCTGCCCGACAAAGGGTGTCACTAATCCTGCAGGGATTCAATGAGTTGACCAAAAATGAAAATGATGAACTCTTCAAAAACTCTATTCAAGCATACATTCAATATCCAAAAGAGCTGAAGCAGAAGGGGAAGAAGCTAGCTATGAAGATCATCTCTCATGCTTGGAGGAGCTACAAGAGTAAGCTTGCGAATGGAGGAACCAGGACACCCCCTTCAATAAGTATAAAGATTTGTCAGAAGAAGACTGGGCAAGATTTGCTAAAAAGTGCAAATCAGAGAACTTTACCGCGAATAGTGAGTATATGAAGTGGCTCTGATCGCAAAACGAGTTTGACCACCACCTCGGAAACACCTGTTATGCCGGAAAACAAAGGAGGTGGAAACAAGAGGATGAAAGATTGGCCCAGCTAGTCTTCAGAATCCATACAATAATTTTCGTGGATGGCCGAGACCATTTAAGCGTGCTCGTACTAAGCTGGCAGAGCCTGTCGATGTCGGCTACTACAGGCAGAGCACTACGGATGTTGCTCAAAGGGCCTTAAGGGAGAGCAGTGAAGACTCAAATGGTGAGAGGGAAAATTACGTCCTCAGCAAAGATCTGAAAACCAAGGAGCAACGAGGCTGTGTTCGTGGTGTTTCCAGCAAGTTGACCTTGAAGGAGGGTTTTCCAGACAGAAAACTATGTATCGGAAGCAGAAAACGACCTTGACACCACAGGTTGACATGGAGGAGCTGAAAAGACAGCTGAGAAGGGGGGTTCTAGGAGACCTGAAGCCTATACTGGAGGTCTCAGGTATACAATTCCCTAACTTTGATGCGTTGATAAGTGACGAGGAGCGTAGGAGCAACTTAGCCTTTACAACAGCTGGGGGTGGACGAGCATATGAGGATCCTCATGCACCAGCTGTTAGCAAATAATGTGTAAACAAGATCGAACACGAGACACAATTTTTTACGTGGAAAACCCTTGCGGGAAAAAACCACGGGCGCCGACTGGCGATCTTCACTATATGATGAGAGTTTACAGTGGGGATTACAATGAGAGTCTCTTCTCTCTTGCTCCCCTCAACAGTCTACAAGATGTATTTATAGGGATGGCTAACAAAGAAAATAAATCTCTCAAAATAAATACAATCCGTAACGTGGGAGGACTCCACATCTCACATCCCATAGGCGTCCCCAGCAAGATCAGAATTTGGATCATATTCCAACAAACTCCACCTTGAGACAAATTCCATCTTGTATCCAATGAAAGGATAATCAATCAACTCCCTTCAATAATAAATAACACCGCGCGCCAATAAGTCACTAGGACTCAAACTGTAATATCAACCAAGCTCGAGCATAGCTCAAACTTGTTAGTAGAAACTGGCTTTGTCATCATATCAGCAGCATTATAATGAGTACTGATCTTGCACACTTTAATATCACCATGAGCCATTACATCTCGAATAAAGTGATACCTCACATCAATATGCTTCGTTCTCTGATGAAACATTTGATATTTTGTAAGGTGAATAGCACTCTGACTATCACAAAATATAGTAGTGTAAGAATCATCTCCACAAAGCTCAGCATATAAACCTCTAAGCCAAATAGCTTCTTTACAAGCTTCAGAAATAGCCATATATTCAGCTTCAATAGTTGCTAAAGCAACAATAGACTGTAAACAAGCTTTCCAACTAATAGCACAACCACCAACGGTGAAAACAAAACCCGTGATAGACCTCCGTTTGTCCAAATCACCAGCATAATCTGAGTCACCATAACCAACAAGTCCATCTCTAGATTTTCCAAACTGCAAATAAGCATTAGAAGTACCGTGCACGTATCTCAAAATCCATTGAACTGCTTTCCAGTGCTCTCTACCAGAATTAGTCATGTATCTACTGACTACACTTAATGCATATGACAAATAAGGACGAGAGCAAATCATAGCATATATAAGAGATCCAACTGTGCTAGTATAAGGAACTCTAGACATGTACCCAATATCATAATTTGACTGGGGACACAAAGTTGAAGATAATCTGAAGCGTGGAGCTAAAGGAGTACTCGCTGGTTTAGCATCATTCATACTGAAACGATGAAGGACCTTTTCAATATAACTTTGCTGACTAAGATATAATTTGACAACTTGTCTCTCTCTAATAATATCTATGCCAAGAATTTTCTTTGCTGCACCCAAATCCTTCATCTCAAATTCACTACTCAAATGAGCTTTTAATTTGGCTGTTTCTGACTTATCTTTTGCAGCAATCAACATATCATCGACATAGAGAAGTAAATAAATAGTTGAATTATCAACAATCTTCAAATAAACACATCTATCATAGGATGACCGCTTAAAATTTTGAGAGAGCATAAATGAGTCAAATCTCTTATACCACTGTTTAGGATATTGTTTCAAGCCATAAATAGATTTCTTCAACTTACAAACAATATGTTCCGAGTCTTGAATAATAAAGCCTTCAGGTTGATCCATATAAATATTTTCATCTACTTGTCTATGTAAGAATGCAATTTTAACATCGAGTTGTTCCAACTCATAATCATGCATAGCAACAATACTGAGTAAACAACAAATAGAGCTATGCTTTAGAATAGGAGAAAGACATCATTATAGTTAAAACCTGCAATCTGACTATAACCTTTAGCAACCAACCTTGCTTTATACCTAACAGCCTCATTAGGATAAATAGACTCTTTCTTATTGAAAATCCACTTACAACGAACATGTTTCTTCTCTTTAGGAAATAACACTAAATCCCAAGTACCATTCTTTTCAATTGACTCCATCTCATCTTGCATAGCAACAACCCAATTATTGTAGTCCGTAGAAGTAATAGCCTCAGAGTAACTAGAAGGTTTTGCACTACCTTCAACATCTTCTACACAACCCAAAGCATAAGCAACAACATTGCATTCCTCAATTAACCTCTTTGGTCGAATATGAGGTCTCCTAGACCTATCAACTGCAATAGAATATTGTGGAGGTTGCACAACAGGAGAATGTGGGATAACAGATGAATCATCATCAATAAGTGCATTTGAGTCATCAATATCTAGTGTATGTGCTGAATCAATTAAATGCTCTACCTGCACACTAGAGGTCTGAGAACTCTGAATAGGAGCATTAGTATCCATAACATTAGTAGTCATAGCAGATTCATTAAAGACAATACTTCTGCTTGTTATAACCTTCTTTGATTCAGTATCCCACAATCTATAACCTTTAACACCAGAACCATAGCCAAGAGAAATGCACTTAATAGCTCTAGGCTCCAATTTTCCATTATCAATATGAGCATAAGCAGGATAACTAAAAATCCTCAACGTAGAATAACTAGCTAGAGAACCAGACCATACCTCAATTGGAGTATTCTTATCAATGGCAATAGAGGGAGAACGATTAATAAGATAGCAATCAGTGGAAGCAGCCTCAGCCCAGAAACGTCTATTAAGACCAACATTAGACAACATGCAACGGGCTTTGGAGATGATTGTTCTGTTCATACGCTCAGCCACACCATTCTGCTAAGGTGTGTGAGCAACATTACGGTGTCTCACAATCCCATGAGACTTACAATAATAATTAAATTCATTAGAACAAAATTCCATCCCATTATCGGTACGAAGAACCTTCACATTTTCCTAAGTTTGATTCTCCACCATAGTCTTTCGCTCTTTAAATGCAGAAAATGCTTATGATTTATGCTTTAAGAAATAAGGTCATACCTTTCTCGAATAATCATCAATAATAGTCAACATAAAATGAGCACCTCCAATAGATGTATTACGAGACGGTCCCCACAAATCAGAATGCACATAATCAAGAATACCTTCAGTTGTATGAACCAAAGTGTTGAACTTGACCTTCTTGTGTTTGCTAAACATACAATGCTCACAAAAGTCCAATTTACTGATGTTGTACCCATCAAGAAGACACCTCTTGCTCAAAATTGACAAACCAAGTTCACTCATATGACCAATACGCATATGCCATAAACTTGTAGCATCAGAATCACGTGACTTAGAAGAAACAACAACATTATCGATAATAGTAATGCCTTGTAGATTATATAAATTTGATATTAACAAGTCACCTTTCATGACAATGTTGACAGTTACTAAGAAACACCAACAAATCATCCCTGGAAACGGCGCCAGAAATGCTTGTAGACATTTCTTACATCACAGATCATCTCTCGAAAGAGATGAGGTCCGCAAGCGCACGGAAATTGTTGTGAAGCATTTCACCCAAGAGTATTCCCAAGGGTATCGTATTTATCCCAAAATAAGGCAATGGAGTATAGTAAACACTACTCTTTTGATCAAGCTATGGGATACTAATCAATTATCAAGATAGGGGTAAGTTGATAATATATGGGTAGTGTGACACACACTTAAGCAATCTATTCTAAAGGGTAGGTGAGTCCTAATGGAGATTAGACTAAGCATTGGTGAGTTTCGCCTACAATGCTTCTATTATACATATACATAGCCTAGGTTAGATACTAATGAGCATGTCAATGACGGATCTTGGCCCACCAGTCATCGCGAGGGTAGCCTCAACATCGCAGTGTCCGTGGTTTCCATCAAAACGTCATGGAAGTATTCTTAAGGAGGGGTCTAGCATAGGTCGCGAGCTCCTTACGCCTCCATTTTCACTTGCGCTTAGGACCTTTTTGCTTTCTCGCATCCTCCATTCCTGAGCCTTAGCCTTTGCATAGCCATCCTTCCCCTACTCCATCTTGTCGCAATGGAGTTGGGTCTCCCCACCAGTAAGATCAAGAACGAGAAGGAGCTGAAGAAGGTCCGTGCTTACATGGGGTGGTCCCATGACTCCTTCAATGACAAGATCCGCATTGGCGAGCTTCCTTTCGAGAAGAAGAGTGCTGGAGACATGGTTTACTTCCAAGGATACGCCATGGTTAGCTTGCTTCCCCCTTCTCGTCTTTCCTAATGACGCTGCTGGAGTTCTATGCTATCGAGCTGCATTTCCTCGGCCCCCACTCCGTTTTGCTAGTCGCTACCTTCGTTCACTTCTGCGAGATGTGGGTGGGGATGCGGCCGAGCCTAGAGCTCTTCCGGTGCATCTTCACCTTGCAGACCACCGGGAAGGGAAACGAGATGATCAGGCTGTACTACTTTGTGAAGCGGAAGAGGTGCCCCTTCATGTACTTGGAAACCTTTCCCTTTGGCAAATGAGACGAATGGAAGGAGTGGGTGATCATCATCGTGGACAATCATGAGAAGCTGGACCTGCTAGAGGGCCTCCCTAACATGGACACCGACCTATGGAACGAGCTTCCGGAGCTGCCGGCGGCGTACAAGCCCGTTGTGGCAAGGATCGAAGGCTGCGTCGCCGGCAGTGTGACCCCCCAGATGGTCTTTGGGAACTTCCTGAGGACTAGATGGGCTCCACTGAAGTTCAGGGAACGGTCTGCATGGACAATCACGCCGCGTGGTGCTGATTCCCAGATGAGGGACAAAGCTATGAAGACTCTGCTGAAGAAATTCCAGAGCAAAACCAACATCCCGCTTGACTCCCTGAAGCTCCCCGAGTCCTTCCCGCCTTTGAATTTAGTTCCCGAGTTCTGTCGGGAGCTCCGAAAGTTAATGCCAACGCTGGACAATATTGGAGTTTAGAGAAGCGGGCTCCTGTTGACGGCTCCTAAGATATACTAACAAATCATCCCCGACAATGGAGAAATGCTTGTTGATGGCTCCTAAGATATACTAACAAATCATCCCCGGCAACGGCACCATAAATACTTGTTGGTATTTCTTATGCACCATTAACTAAACATCTCCAACTGATGTGTCAGAAATGCTTGTTAATGGTTCTATTGGATCACAGAGTGAATTCCACAAGCGCACGGAGGTATCATTGCAACATTTCCCCTTAAGAGTATTCCCAAGGGTGTCATTTATTTGATCCCAAAGGAAGGCAGGGAAGAGATATAACAATCATCAAGTGGAAATAGTTGAAAGGTCTAGATAAGAATCTAGTAAGGATGGATAAAATAATAGTGGAGTTAGTGTGACACACACAAAAGCTTTCAAGTCTAAGGGGGTAAGAGGATCCTAGAGGTTAGTTAAGGTTGAGAGTTATGGAGCTACTCCTACTATGCTCTATTGTACATATACATAGTCTAAACTAATTATTCATAAGCTAAATCAATAGTGAATACTTATGCTATGTGGTTCAAAACATCGGGCATGAGCTTACCCCTAGCAATACTAGGGTGACTCCCGCCAAGAGCCTGTGGCATAGCCGAACGTGGAGGATTACCAAGGACAGATAGGGTTGTCACCACCTACTGCCTACCTCTTCAATCTGTGGGTCTACAAGACATCCAATGCTACTTAGCTATCCTAGCACCATGCTAGCATATTAAGTAATTACCTTAAGAGCCTAGGCATAATCCATCCTAAGGCAATGAATTGAATCATCATTGAACCAATGTTGATGCACAACATAATTATCCATACTAACCTAGTTATGTTATAATTAACTAGACTATAATGGGGGTCTATAGGTTATATGATAATGAGATATGTTCACGATGAAACAGTCATAGAAGTTATACCTTCCACATACATGGACTCCACAATCAAACAAGAAACGCTTTGCCCAAGTATATGTATAAATAGAGACTAAAGATACTATCTTTATTATGCATAAAGTCACAAATACAAGAAAGAATACATGAGCCATACCTTTCCCAATGTAGGATTGGGAAGAGAGAGACTCCTTACTCCTTTCCCAATTTGGACTTGGGACTAGAGACTCTCCTATCTACAACTTAACTCCTCTAAGACTATGGATGATAGTGTATACAATAGAGATGAAGCTCAAGTGGTGTGTGTTGAAGTGAGGGGTAGGGGGTCCTATTTATACTAGTGTTGAGGTCGGTTCCCGCCATCAAAAGCGCGCGAATCAGTCACCATCGACTCCAGGGAGCCGGGAGGAGCCAACACGTGGAGGATGACCGAGTTTGGTGCAAAGACCAGGTCGGCCGACCTGGTCATTGCACCGTTTCTCGTGTGCTTTCTCTAGGTGGCTGCCAGGTGGGTCCCATTGATGTATATGGGTGATACACCGTTCGATCTCCTCGGTACTTTTGTTTGTGGGCCATTTGATCCATGGGATGCCACGTGTCGTCGCCTGATTGGCTGGGATGATATTTTGTAGGATTGGTCCCTCTACATTTCCTCATTTCCTACATAAAGTGCTGCATACACATATTTCTCCAAGTCCAAGTGGAATTGGGTTATATAGAAAGGTGATGTGTGCAAGAAATGATCAATCCTTCACATAATTGAGTTAAATTAACAGATGAAATTGGTATATAACAACCGTAAAGAAACTCCCCCAAGCTTATCCTTTGCTCGTCCCGAGCAAAGTCAAGACTTTAGGTTGATGATCAGGAGTTGCTACAATGTCTTATTTTCAAAAGTATCTAATGCACAACAAGATACTCTACCTAGTATTGCAGAAATTGGCTATGATACTCTACCTTTCTTAAGTTATCATGGGGCTTATGCTTTTTCATATTCATGAGTAGTTGAAAGGTAGAATAGCAAATGGAGCAAACATAGCCTAGAAATCAAGTTCCACTTAAATCCCGGAGAATTCAATTTAGATATTAAGTACCTAAATTTGATTTCCTCAATCACTCCTTTGTGGATAGTGGAAATATTTCCTCACCAAAGCATTGTGCCTCTACTATTCCTACTCATTGAATATGGCTTGTATGTGGAGCTTGGTAAGGAAAGTAAGTAGGCATATTTGCATCACATATATTGCTAAGTCAAAAGAGTAAGCCTTAGGAGAATTCAAATCAAAACTTTTTGATTCAAGACTAGTGCATGTGTGATGGAGTGGAAGTGGATGTGGATACTTGAGATAACTCCTTTTTGGTATAATATCTCTTTCTTTTGCAGGGATGAAACATGGCTACTTTTCTTTTCTCTTTTTTTTTCATGCTTATGATGTAAGCATTTTTTTGTAGCCATGTCTTCTACTCCCTTTCTTTGCAATGAATTTTGAAGAGAGTGCTAAACATGAATAACATTGAGTTTCTCTTTTTGTTGTGGTATGGTGGATATGATGGATGTTTTGCTTACTTCTAGTGTATGGCATATGAAAGTGAAGTCTTGAATTCAAAAAAAGTTGAATGATTTCTCACATAGGTCTATACTAGTTTGACTAGGCTCAATGTGAAAGCAAATAGCATATGCATATGGTTTTGTCTATGTATGAACATCATATGGCTTTGGTAGGTATTTCCAATCAATTGAGGGAAACATAAATCTCTTTAGAATTTCTCCGGAAATCTAAGTTTTACTTTCAAACTAGGACTAGCAGCCCTATTACTAATTCTAATCTTGCAACAACCTAGAATTAGATTAAGCTTTTGCTACCCACGATTTTCAAATTAAGGTAAAAGTATTTCAAACCAATGAAAGCAATATTCGAAGAGTAGCAAGTTGTAAACTAGAGACTTAGGAAAATAAAACAGAGTAACTATTCATCATTTCATCTATGTGAATTCTAAGTCATTCGTACCGCACATCTTTATTTGATGAAAGCAAATATAACCTATTTTTTTTAGATGCAAGGTGGATGATGGATGGATGGAAAATAAATATGTAAGGAATGTGATACATGTTACCTCAAGTGGGGGTCCTCCCCCAAGCTTGTTCTTCAACTACCTCTGTGATAAGGGTTGAACCCTTGATGATGGAAGTATGCTGTAAGATCGGCTTGTTGTTGTTGTAGCGCCGTGTTGAAGTTGGTGAATTGAGCATCTATGTGTTGTTGCCAATCATGGGTACCTTGAACATGCTTCTGGAGTGTGCTATAGATGTCACCCGTTCTCACTTCAAGTTCTCCCATACATCTTGTGAGGTCTGTCATTCCTTGTCTATAGTCATGATGACTTCTAGCCGAAAAGGAACGATGTCCTCTCATGGACGTTGGAGGCAAGCTGCTAGAGCTTGAAGTGGATAAGGTTGGATCCCTTTGCCATTCTTTCCAAGATGATCCCCCAGTCTCATACGTCGGAGGTTGAGTCCATCCGGGCGCATAACCCGTTGGGTTCTCTTCCTCTTGGTATTCATGGACCGGAGAGGTTATTGGAGGCATGCCTATGGCTGCAACCCTCGCACGATTCCTTGTTACCCTGCCAGAGACATTACTTCTTCTTGCTTCCTCAAGGGGAAGAAGATTAATGGTTAGCCTCCGACATTTGTACAAATGAAAATCCGTGTTAGGTAACCGAATTTCATTGACAAAGCCGGGATAGAAAAATATCAAGGAGCCATCTTGATCATGCTTAAGGGTATGTCCTTGCACTAAATAGTCTTCATCAATTAATTCTCTTTCAGTTTCAATATATTCAAATGAAGAGTATTTAAGTGCTCCTACCCTATCAGCAATATGAGTAATTAATGAAGTGCATTCAATTGGTCCTGATTTTGAAATGTAATATAACCATTGTGTCATCATGACTTTGACTGGAGCAACTTTTATCTTTTTAGTCATGGCAAACAAAATTTTCAATTCATCATCTCGCACAACCCTAACATCTCCCCTAGGGAACATAGTCATAGCCACCCATCTATGCATGAAGCGTAAGGTAGGGTTTTGGATGTGGCTATTCCTAGGAGCCCTACAAGTGACCTCACTAGTTAGCTCATGCAAAAAACTTTGTTTGTTAAACTTAGGCAAATTGTCTAAATCTAGCAAACACCGTTTATGGAAGCCTAGGATGCTACCTAATTCTTTCCATAGGATGTTGTATTATTTTTGAAATAATCTAAAAGTAATACCATCAAATCCTATTCTTAGCATGCAAAGGGATTGGATAGTGAGAAGGCGTGAACCTTTCTCCTCTATGTGAGCGAAGTCATCAAATCCAATTGCATGCCAAATGGAAAGAAATTCGGAGTCCACACCTATTTTGGAGATCAAATGTGGATCGTAAGTCTTGATGTGGCGGAACTCACGATCTTGGAGAAGTCTGCGTGCTTGATCTTCAACTTTGCTTCGTATGTCGAGGTCGTTTTCATGAAGAAGTTGGTGTGGGTTGCTTATCTATTCCATGGGAGTGTCCTCACACACACTTCTCCTCCTTGGGATTGTACCCATGGAAGAGAGGCGTGCACTAGAACCTTCACCATGGCTTGAGCTTGCCGCCTCCTTCCTCTTTCCAAACAACCTCTTCATGCCTTTTTGAGTTCAACAAGCAAGAATAAAACAAGGCGAGAAAAATTCAAAAAGAAGCGATGTTTGGAAAACAAAACTCTCAATGAATTTTCTCCTCTTGAAAGCTCGAGTGTAAAATGCAAATGCAAACAAAAGAAAATCTTTTTGGGGATGGATTTGAGCAAGAGTGTTGCAATGAAGAGCAAGAAAAACAAGGTGAGCTAGAGAGTGACTTGGGGAGGTGTAAAATGATGTGGTGTGTGAAGAGAGGTGCTCCTCACGGCCACAATTTATAGGGTGCACCCTCCAACAGTCACTTGGGGTTCAAAAATGTAGCCATTGGAGGAAGGAGAGCCAATTTGGCTCCACTCCCTGTTCGGCCGACCAGGGGGTTCGGCCGACTTGACAGGTGGCCCCCCTGGTTCCCCTTTTGGCAAGTGGCTCCCCAACGGTTATAAAATTAGCACGTTGGTGAAATGCCACATGTGCAGCTCAGAAAAAAATTATTTTTCAAATAAAATCCTTTTTTTTCAAATCCAATAAAAATCTTCTTTTGAAAAGAAAGAAAGAAAATGATAGTTGAGAATATAAGATTCTCAGCTTGCTAGGAAAAATCAAATATGTAATGGGAAAAATCCAAATGGGGTGGAAAAAGAAAGAAAGAAAAATAAAGTGGGATAACTACCAATTTAACCTATTGGCGTAGGTCTCACCACCGTCCAATGAGATGGACATTCCCCCGTCTTCATTTTACATCCGGGCCCGTAGGGATGGGCTCGGATGGCTTGTATTGCTTCTTCCGCCATTCCTTCTTTGGCGGCTTGGTGGACTTGGGCCTTCAGGAATGTCCATACGATTCCGTCGCCTTTGGATATCGGCGTGGTCTAAACGACGGATTCTCCTCGTAGATTAATCTTCTCATGAATGCAATGAGTGAGTCCACCTTTGGAGGTGTGACCTCGACCTCTCTGATGTGTTTATCATTCGGCCCATACTTGATTCGAATCATGGAGCATTGCTCTAATCTTGGCCGAAAGTTAAATTTTTCCTCCTTGCCATTGATATGGAAGTGGATTTCTCCAGCTTCCCCATCTATGCGAGCTTTTGCAGTGCTGAGGAATGGGTGCCCAAGAATGAGTGGTGTATCTTTCTCAGTGACCATGTCTAGCACCACAAAATCCACGGGTATGAAGTAGTTCCGGATCTTCACCGAGACGTCTTTAGCAATACCCGCTGGATAACGGACTGAAGAGTCAGCCAGTTGTAGCTGCATTGGTGTTGGAGTCAGCTCTGTGAAGTTCAGCTGGTCGAACACAACCTTGGCCATCACACTAACACTTGCTCCCAGATCACAATGTGCCTTGCCAAAGTGGTGAGCCCCAATTGAGCATGAAATGGTAGGACATTCGAGGTCCTTATGCCAGTTGCTCTCTTGTACAGAAATCATGTTGACATTTTCCGTCGGAGGTTCTGGCTGGCCTGGCATCTTGCCATTCTCCATCGGAGGAATAGCAGCTGCGAGCTGAGCCAACTGAGTCTCAAGCATCTTGTTGAAGCTCAGTTGATTCTTGAAGGCTGAGGATAGTCCTTCCATCTTTGCATTTATATTCTCTAGGGTCTTGTCATTAGATGACAGCTTCTTGGATAGGGCATCGTTGATCTTGAGTTGGCTAATGGCAAGTTCTCTCAAGTTGGACTGATTTCTAGGGTTGCCATTGTTGTTGTACCCTCCTTGAAAGAATGGACGATAGCCATTGTTGTTGTTGAAATTTCCATTGTGGGCGAGGTATAGGGGCATCCTCACGAGTTTCTGGGCAATCATTGCCCATATGGCCTGTGTTGCCATAGACTTCACACGTGATGTGAGAGTCTAGGGCATATGCATTGCCAGACACTTCACCACTGGCTTGTCCATCAATTTTCTTCATTAGGAGGTCCAATTTTGCAGCAATCATGTCCACCTCCTTCAAGGTGTGCATGCCTCGCTGTCGGGTATAGAGACGCTCATCGTTCCATCCCATGTTGGATACCATCTTCTCAATAATATCTTTAGCTTTTGGCACCGTCAATGAGAAGAAGGCTCCTCCAGCAGCAGGATCCAAATGGTCATGAGCTGATGGGATCCGCCCGTTATAGAAATTCTGAATAAGGAGCCAGTCATCCATCCCATGGTGGGGACAGGCTATGATGTACTCCTGAAGCCTTTC
This sequence comes from Tuctoria greenei, assembly GCA_036927565.1. NCBI lineage: Eukaryota > Viridiplantae > Streptophyta > Magnoliopsida > Poales > Poaceae > Tuctoria > Tuctoria greenei. The sequence goes on along the minus strand of JAYESD010000007.1, from coordinate 181,553,407 downwards.
CCATGCCTCGGGATTAGATTCCTTAGGCTCTTGCTGAAAGCTGGAAATCCTTCCACGTAGGGCATTGGTTTTGCCCAATGGGAAGAATTTGGCGAGGAATGCCATAGAACACTTCTCCCAAGTGTCTACAACACTTCGGTTCGTGTAGAACCACTGTTTCGCTCTCCCAAGGAGGGAGAACGGGAACAGTCTCAGACGGACTGCATCTGGAGACACGTCCTTGATCTTAAAAGTGCCACAGATCTCGAGGAATTGTTGCAGGTGAGCACTTGCATTCTCGTTAGCCTTCCCATAGAATGGGTTGGCTTGTACCATAGTGATAAGGCCAGTTTTGATCTCAAAGTGTAACACCCTTATTTTCATGCATCATGCCTTGCATACACTCCTATACATGTTTAACGTTAACCCACAACAAGAGGAACGAGTTTAAAATTGATTTGGAGCATTTATAATTCATTTGGAACAAAACCACACTTAAAATGCAGGAAAGTGCAGACTAGTCCGATTTTGCTGAGGACTAGTCTGATTTCTCTTTAACTAAAACCGGACTTGTCCGTTTTTGCTACGGACTAGTCCAATTTCCTCCCTGACTAAAGTCGGACTTGTCCAATTTTTTACCAGACTTGTCCGATTTTCTCTCTGGACAACTTCGGACTAGTCTGGTCCTTTTCGGACTTTTCCGATATTTCGCGACTCCGAGTTGATCTTTTGTTTTATGACTTGTTTCTTGGGTTTCATGTTAATTGGGCCTAGGGATGTCGTGTCTAACTCTTTTATAGGCCATGTGGGACCCTAAACCGGCCTCTACTCATCCCAAACTCGAAATCCATCTAACCCTAGCCTCCACCTCTATATAAACAACCCCACCCCTTGGCTTGACATCTATTTGCCACTTTTCCACCCCACCCAAACCCTAGTTCGTGGAGAGGCACCATTAAGGAGGGAGGAGGAGATCCCAAGCAAGAAGAAGAAGAGGAGGAAACGAAAGAGGATCAATATCTCCATCAAGCTTTCGTTCTTCATCACCAATTCATCTCCAAGTTCATCACCAACCCTAGATCATCAAGATCCAAGTGTTACCTCCAAGTTTCTTGATTCATTGGAGTCCTAAACACCTGGTATACCTTCTATTCTCTTTTCCTTACGTGAATTCAACCCCTAATCTCCAAATTTACATCGATCTAGAAAACCCTAGTTTGCTAGTTCTGCGAAGTGCGGACTAGTCCGACCTTCTGCAGACTAGTCCGATTTTGCTGACTAAATTGTGTTGAATTAATTCTAAAATGAGATCTAATCAAATCCAAACCTGTATAAACTTGTTAAAAGCTATTAGAACTAGTTAGTGATTATTAAAAGCAATCTATTAACAAGTTCTACCTTGCATTTGCATTAATCATGCATGTCATGTCATGTTGAGTAATATTTGTGCACTCTTTGATTGTGTTTCTTGTCGTGTATGTTTATTATGCAGATTAGACGGTTTTGTGCTAGAGAGTGCCGCGGATGATCTGCAGCACCAAGAGTTTGAAGAAGTTGACCCGAACCAATCCCAAGAGCAAGGCAAGTAGAGACCCCGGAGACACACTTTTCAAGGTTCAACATCGTACGCGTGATGCGCAGCCTGCTGAAGACTTGAGCTAAGCTGTCCAGAAAAGATGCGCGGCTTTTTATTTTTACCACGATGTCATCGACATATACTTCTACTAGGTCTCTAATGAGGTCCCCAAATGTTTTATGCATTGCTCGTACAAAAGTGGGGAGAGCATTCTTAATGCCATAAGGCATGGAGACAAAACAATACAGGCCATCTACTGTTACAAAAGCAGTGTGTTCTTCATCATCCCTAGACATAGGTATTTGGTGGAAACCAGAACACACGTCTAGGAAACACAACATATCACAGCCTGATGTAGAGTCTACAATTTGATCTATCCTGGGGAGTGGGAATGGATCCTTTGGACATGCCTTGTTTAGGTTGGTGTAGTCGATGCACATCCGAAGCTTCCCGCCAGCTTTGGGGACGACAACGGGATTAGCCAACCACCGAGGGTGGTGGACCTCCCGAATAAAGCCAGCATCGAGCAACTTCTTAATCTCCTCTCGGATGAAGTTTTGGCACTCGACGGACTGCTTCCGAGGCTTCTGTTGTACCGGGCGGGCGTCGCGGTAGATCTTCAGATGATGCTCAATCACCTCCCTGGGGATCCCGAGCATCTGCGATGGTTGCTAGGCAAACACATCGATATTGTCCCGGAGGAAGGTGACGAGCGCGAGTTCCTATTTGCTGTCTAGGTTACCCGCTATGCGGGTCGTTTGGGCAGCTTCGACACTGATTCTGACGGCCTTGACTGGGATGTCGTCTTCTCGAACAGCACACGCGGAGCTGCGGTGGAGGTCCGCTGAGACAGACCTTGGCTTGGCCGGCACTCTCTTGTACCATCAAGGCTTGGCGCCCATCCTGCCGCGAGTGCTTGCAGCTACTCCAAGGCCGACACCGCCACAGTGCGGTCTCCCCGGACCTTGAGGACTCCAGATGGCGTCGGCATCTTTAAGACAAGATAGCCATAGTGAGCTACAGCCATGAACTGGTATAGCGCCGGCCTTACGATGATGGAATTAAAGGGAAGCTCGACGTCTGCCACATCGGACAGAATACTCTCCGTGCGGTAGTTCTCCAGAGTGCCGAAGTTTACCGGGAGGTGGATGCTACCGCTGGGCACGATTCACCCTGGGCCCACGCCTCAGAATAGGCTCGAAGGCGTGAGTCAGGACATAGGTATGTGCAAATTTTAAAAGGCTGCAGTTGAGATGAGGTTGAGGCCTGCAGCACCGTCGATCAGCACATAATGGAGCTTCACGTTGGCGATGGTTGGGGCCACGAGCAGCGGGAGCACCCCAGCCCCTGCCATGTTTTTCGGGCAGTCTAAGGCGTTCAAGACAATCGCCGTGCTCATCCACTTGCCATGGGGAGACGGACTTGGCACCGGGGCCACCGCGGCCACGACCCGTCGCAGGACCTTCACTGCGTTCCGAGACGCAGGGTCCGTGGCTCCCCCATATATGACATTGAGGAGCTTTCGACGCTCCTGGTCGCTGCTGGTGTCTGAGTCAGCACTCGCGAAGACTGCTTTCACTGCCCTGTGGGGCTCCTGGTACCCCATGTCTTCGTCTTTGTCCTCCACGGGGTCAAGCTTCTGCTTACCCTCCCTCTGGCGGGGAGGCTCGCTCTCTTGGCGCTGCTGCTTCTGCCTCTGCTCGCGAAAATGTTCCGCGAGCTTCTTGACTTCCCGACACTCACTTTGCACTCTGACCATTGGTCCGGTGCACTGGGCACTTGAAGTCAGCTTCATCACCCTCAGGTGACGGGCGTGGGTGCTTATGCTGGCGCGAGCTCCGGGCTCTGCCAGCTGCCGCAGCTGCCACCATGGGTGCCCTGGGCCTCGACTTACTCCTGCTGCGGCCCCTGTTTTCTTTCTTCCTACCACCACTCCTGGTAGTGGCTTCCGCTTTGGACTGTGAGGGCTCCCCACTCTCTAAGAAGGGTCGAGCGTGCCAGTTACGACCCTCCGCAGCCTTGACGCATCTGTCTGCCAAGGCAAACAACTCAGAGACATCGCGCACGTCATGTGTGGCGAGCTTCTCGAGCATCTTCTTGTCCCTCACAGCTTGCCTAAATGCAACTATGACAGATGCATTCAATATGTGCGGGATGGTGTTCCGTACATGGGAGAATCGCTGGATGAACGTTCGCAGCGGTTCCCTCGAGTGCTGTCTAACAGCGTGGAGGTCGAGCTCCGTACCGAGGCACTCGTACGAACTTCCAAAGTTCACTACAAACTGTCGGCATAGCTCCTCTCACGAGGTGATGTACCCCTGGGAGAGGTTCATAATCCATGACCGGACTGGGCCGACCAAGACTATCGGGAAGTAATTGGCCATGATGACCTCGTCACCCCCTGCAGTCAGGATCAAAGTGGAGTAGATCTGCAGGAACTCACTCGGGACGCTTCCATCATACTTCTCCGGCGTGTGCGGACGGAACTTGTGAGGCCACACCACCCTCCATAGGTGCGGAGCTAAAGTTGCACACCTCCATCTGTACTTGTGGGCTGCAGGTTTTGTGCTGCATGACCTTGATGACAAGGCGACACTGCGTACGCCTGGTGTTGAGGTGTGGCGGCAGGCGCCTGGTGCAGCGGAGGCACACCTTACTCCTGGGGTGGGGAAGGCGCAATGTACGCCTGGTGTGGAGGAGGCACCACGTATGCCTGTTGCTGAGCGAGAGGTGCCACATATGTTTGACGTGGTGGGAGTGCGCCATGCACCTGGGGTTCAGGACCCGGCAGGCTGTAGTCAGCTTCAAGATTGCAGCGCCACTCCCGTTGTCATTCGATGACGACTTGACCATCCTCACCAGCTCTGCGGCGCTGTAACTCAGCCCGCAGGTCCGCCGTCAAAAGCCTTGTTGAGCGGCTATCGACAGTCTGCCAGTCAACGATAGGCGTACGCGACAGCGAGACAAATGTTGTTGTCGCTCGCCTCCCTCCTTGCGGAGTCGCTTGGAGTGCAGCAATGACCAGATGGTTGACGTCGTTTACCCACTGCTGGGTTGCTCCCTACGGGGCACCTGCTGTTGGTGCGTTGCGGAGTAGCGCACGCGCAGCAAGGAGTGCACTTTCCGGGCATGCTGCCGATGGTGCTGTAGCAGCTGTCATGGCAGGAGTTCGCCGTGCGGTGTTGTACGGGCCTACAGTCGGTGGAGTGACTGCATGGCATCGCAATCGTCCAGATCTTCCCGCCCTGAAGCGGGACCCAGCTTTGGGGTGGGATGAAGCTTGGTCCTCACCCGCTGCCCGCTGGCGGGGCTGTGGCCTGGAGGAACTAGCGTTGGAACGGGCGTTCACCATGCTGCCGACAAAGATCCTTGCAGGAGAAAGCCCCCCTACCTGGCACGCCAAATGTCAAGGTGTCTAAACTGACACCACCCCCGAACTTTCTCGGGAGCAGCCTGCGGGGGTTCGATGTGTATTTCGAGGGCTAGTCCTAGCAAGATCAAGCTCAGTGAACGATGAACACAAGGGTTTTACGTGGTTCAGGCTGCCTGGGCGTAATACCCTACTACACGGTGGTTTTTGTGTTGTGTTGCTCAAGCGTGTATCTCAGTCTGAGAGAAGTTGTCTAAGTCGGTGGCTGCTCGGTCCTTTTATAGTCCAAGGTCGAGCAGCTTACAAGTGGGGCTCGGGGCCCGACATGTGGCCCCTGGAGCACCAAATCCATCCTAATATTTGGGAGTAAATGCTATCCCCTGACAATGGCTTCAATGTTCCGCCTGGCCATGCCTTGCTATAGGGCTACACATAGCCCCTCATCATGGTTGGTTGTGGCCCGTCTGTCTTGTTGCGGCCTCTCATTCGTCCGTTGTACATAGTAGTTCGGCGCCAGTTTGTTATCACAGACTGGGTACATGCCTCTTGACTTATGGGTGCCCATCCCTACTCACCTAGGGAAGGCGCGAGTGTTTACTCCTTGGACACGGTGGACGTGCCTTACCTTACTCCTCCTTCCTTTCATCCTCCAGTGGCCGTCAACCAAGCGGCTGAGCCGGGGTCCGTCTGACACAGGAAGGCCTATATCTGACACAGGTCCGGAGCTGCAGGTCCGGAGCTACGGGATACATGGCTGCACCGGCCGCGTCCTCAATGGAGAGGTCCGGCCTGGAGCTGTGACGTGCGTGTGGCCTCCAGGCCTCCTCTTAGTGTGGAGGATGATCTGGAGGTATCAGACTCGTGGCGGGGTCGGGCCTACCCTCAAAGAGGTTGGCTCAGGAGCCTCGCGCCACGTGGCCTACGCCGGGGTCCACCTCCATGATAGGTGAGGCCCTGCTCTTCCTCTTCCCTGTATCTATGGGTACTTGGTTCGCCAGGTACCGACACATACCTTTCCCAACATGGACTTGAGACTAGAGGATCTCCTCTCTATAGCCTAACTCCACTAAGGACTAAGAGAACTAGTGTATACAATAGCATGATGCTCAAGTGGTGTGTGCTTAAGTGAGGGGTGAGGGGTCCTATTTATAGATGGAGAAGGGCCGGTTCCCAACACTAAAAGCGCGCAAATTAGTCACCACCAACTTCTTCAAACCGGGAGGAGCCAACACGTGGAAGTTGACCGAGTGTGGTGCCAGGACCAAGTCGACTGACTAGGGGGTCGACCGACTTGGTCTTTGCGCCGTTTCGCGTGTGCTTTCTCCAGGTCACTGCCAGGTGAGTCCCATCCCTTGATATGGGTGCTACACCGTTGGATGGTCTCGGATACTTCTATTTGTGGACCATTTGATCCATGTGGTGCCACATGTCAGTGCTTGATTTGTTGGTATGATATTTTATAGGATCCATCCTCTTATTTTACTTCAATTCTATATAAAATACCTGCATGCACTATTTTCTCCAAGTACAAGTGGAACTAGGTTACTTATAAAGGTGATGTGTGCAAGAAATGATATTTCCTTCACATAATTGAGTTATATTGATGGGTGAAATTGGTATATAACAGCCGTCAACAAACTCCCGCAAGCTTATCCTTTGCTCTTCTCGAGCAAAGTCAAGACTTTAGGCTGATGATCAAGAGTTGCTACAATGTTCTACTTTTCAAAAGTACCATGTGCACAACAAAATACTCTACCTAGTATTGCAAAAATTAGCACGGTACTTCACCCATTTAAAACATTATGGGGCTTATGCCATCTCCTACTCATGGGTGGTTGAAAGATAGAAGAGCAAATGGAGCAAACATACGCTAGAAATCAAGTTCTACTCAAATTCCGGAGAGTTGAATTTCGATTATAAGTATGCCAATTTGATTCTCTCAGTCTCTCCTTTATGTGTAGTGGAAATATGTCCTCACCAAGACATTTTTCCTAAATTCATCCTACCACTAAATAAGTCTTATATGTGGAACTTGGTAGGAAATATAGTAGGCATATTTGTAACACATAATATTGCTAAGTCAAAAATGCAAGCCTTAGAGCATGTGTGATGGAATGGAGGTGGATGTGGATGTTTGAGATGACTCCTATTTGGGTTGACTCTCTTATTTTTCAGGGATGAAACATGGCTACTTTGTCTTTTTTTTCTCTCTTTTTCCCCTCATGCTTATAATGTAAGCATGCATTTTCTTTCTTTTTTTCTTTTTTTTTTGTAGCCATGTCTTGTACTCTCCTTTTATGCAATAAACTTGGAGAGAGTACTAAGCGTGAAGGGTATGGAGTTTCTCTTTTTATGTGGAATGGTGGTATGATGGAATTTTTCTTACTTCTAGTGTAGAAGTATAGCATGTGCAAGTGAAGTCTTGAATTTAAAAAGTAATGAATGAAATCTCACATATGTCTATACTAGTTTGACAAAGCTCAATGTGAAGACAAATAGCATATGCATAAGGTCTATCAATGTAATATATCATATGGCTTTGGTAGGTATTTCCAATCTAATGAGGATAACTTAAATCTTTTTAGAATTTCTCCATAAATCTAAGTTTCACTTTCAAACTACGAATAACAGCCCAATTACTATATCATCTCACAACAACTTAGAACTGGATGAAGATTTTGCTACCCACGATTTCTAAATCAAGGCAAAAGTAATTCTAGCCAGTGGAAGCAATATTTTGGAGAGTATAAGCTGTAAACTAGGGACTTAGAAAAATTAAAACAGAGCAACTATTCATCATTTCATCTATGTGAATTCCAAGTCATTCTTACCGCACATCTTTTATTTTATTAACCTATACTACATTTTTATTGATCTCTCTTCTTTTTTTAGATGCAAATGTGAAGGGAATAAATAAATAAAATAATGGAATGCAAATGGGATGTGATACAAGTTGCCTCAAGTGGGGGTCCTCGCCCAAGCTTGTTCTTGGTCAAGGTCCGTGATAGGGGTTGAAACCCTAAGGCGGATGCGGGCCATGAGGTTGGCCTAACCTTGTTGCAGCATGGCTTTGGCATTGGAGGGTTGAGTGTCAATGTTGGATTGCCTTCCATGGGTTTCATGAGTTCGGTCTAAGAGAGTGTTGTCGATGTCGCTCATCCACACTTCAAGGTTTCCATAGGTTGGATGTACCTTGTTATTCCTTGGCTAAGGTAGTGATAATCCTTAGCACAAAGACATGCGGTGCACTCAACATACATTGAGCGTGTTTCGTCATTCTTTGGCTAAGGTGTGTCATACCTTCTTTCCATAAAGGAATAACTTGTACCCCTCATACGTTGCGTGTGATCCGTCATTCGTTTGCTAAGGTAATGATATCCTTTAGCCACAAAGGAGTGATATGTACCCAACATGTGTTGAGTATGATACGTTATTCCTTGGCTAAGGTACATCATACATATAACCACAAAGGGATGATGTGCACTTAACATGGGTTGAGTTTGATCCATTGTTCCTTGGCTAAGGTATAGAATACCTTCTAGCCACATAGGAAAACTTGCACCCAATATACATTGGATGTGATTTTGTCATTCCTTGGTTAAGGTTCATCATACCTTTTGCCACAAAGGAATAACTTACACCCAATAATGGTGGCAATTCCCTTGAGCTTGAATGAGTGCTTCGAATAGTTGAGAGCATAATGCTCTCACATATTCGTAGCAGCCCATTGATTGCTCATGGAGGGTTTTCATGTCAAATCTCTGGCCTCGTATAGTTATGGTTGACCTTCGGGCTTAATTTCTGATAAGTAGCAACCATCCTAATTTACTCCTTGGCCAAGAGATATTGAAATGGAATCCTCTTAGGGTTTCTAACAATCGGATCTTTAATTGCTTGCATAGTTATTTTGCTCCTGCAAACTTCCTCTCTATGATAGAGAGGAATGGTTAGCTCCCAATACTTGTACAAATGAATTTTTGGGTTAGGTAACCGAATCTTCATTTGTACATACGGGGAACAGCAAAATCAAAGATGCAGTGGGTCTGTAGGATCAAAGAGCACGTGAAAATCTATCAGAGAGGGGGGGTGAATGGTAGATTTAAAAAATCTTACGCAATGGAAACAATTAAATCCCAACCCCTTCGGCAGAAAAACGATCTGTTAAAGAAATTGTGTGTGAGACTAATAAAAACATGTTTCACTGTGACAAAAGTGATAGATATCAGATATAATCAAGTCACAAATAAAACACAAGAAGAATTACTCAAATACGTCGAGAGAAACTCAAGTTATGATCAAGAGATCGAACAAAGGTCAATCTGTCCTACCCGAGAAAAACAGTTCTAGAATGCTGCAAAGAAACTCGTGTAGATCAGAAACCACAAATCCAATGACCGTGAAATTTTGACAGATGATAGATAATCAAGTTTTTAAGACAACCCAAAAAGAATCACGTCAATTATATCTGTAAAACTCGAGTTATGATAAAACCACCAAAGAAAGGTAGTGATGTACAGAAACTCGACGAGTAAAACTTGTCTGGAACAAGTCGGACAAACAAGTCACAAAAGTTCATTCAAACTACGAATTTTATTCAATAGAACACAAGAGGAACAGCCCCAAAATCGTGCACCATGAGCTCTAGCCTTCCTTGCTTATATAACCAGTCCTTAGGCCAACCCAATCTCAACTAGGATAATCCTACTCAGATCACGAATCAAAACTTTTCATAACTGCTTAGGACTCTTCTATACGCAGATAGAAGCAATATTAAGACTTCCAAACACCTTAGTAACGTATCCCACATTCCTAAAACAACTCAAATTCGTGACCCACACGAAATCCTATCATAACCAACTCGATACTTTCCATACCGAGCCATAACCGACTCCGCCGCAGCCAAAGTCATCAACCGATACGATCCTTCCAACCAGATCTTCCCATCCATAAACCATCTTCGGAACCATGTTTCCACGTCATGCACCGCATGCATACGTGCAAACACCTTCCTTCGACATCCAGTAATCTTCATATGCACTGCCCTTGATTCAATCATCCTGCGCGACCTCCTGACCCGCTCAACCATAATTCCTCCGGAATTTGGTTGTTGGAACCTCATCTCCTCTCTGAGACTAGTCCAAAGGACCCTGCCACCAGCCATGTCTTGAAATCAAGCAACACCTGCACATGAATAAACAACCAATCCGTACGAGCCCAAGTCCACGACTTGACTCAAGTCAGTTCCGAACACAACACCTTACGTGAGCACCTCACATAAGCATGTTGTAAAGCATAGCAAAACAATATCAGCCATATCAACCAAAACACACCAAAAACTTAGTAAAAGAATACTAAGCAAATTTTCCAACAATGTAAAGCAACTTCGAAACATTTCACATTAAAAGCCGGAACATTGCGATCAAGCACCGGACCTTGCCAAAGCTAACCGAAGCTTGAGCCGGAGCTTACAAAAGCTAGTACAACCTAGCGCTGGAGCTTACCAAAGCTAGTACAACCTAGCGCTGGAGCTTACCAAAGATAGTACAACCTAGCGCCGGAGCTAACCAAAACTAGTCGAAACTAGTCATCCCAAAAGTCAGAGCTAGAAAAACATGTCGGAGCTAACCAACATAAGTCGGACCTATCAAAACATATTAGAGCTTAACAAAGACATGCCGGAGCTATCAAAAACATGGCGGAACTAAAGACAAAGCTCACCAGAGCTACCCAAAAACATGTCGGACCTAGACAAAGAAAGTCGGACCTATTGTCGGACCTTGCAGAAGCTAGGAGCTAGAGTCGGACCTTGCTAAAAAGATGTTATGGCACATTCAAAACTTTTATTGTCAAAGCCAACGTATTCAGCACACATAGGTCTCACAATCTCCCCCTTGATGAATGCATTGGCAACACCATTTAAAATCCGAACATTGGCATGAAAAGTTTTGAAAACAATTTCCCCCCTTTTTGAAAATCAAACTAGATAGAAATAAATTTCTCCCCCTATACATATTTCTCCCCCTTGCATATTTCACCATAGTATCTCTCCCCCTTTGACAATGTATTCAACAAGGTTCAAAAGAGAAATTTTAATTATTATGAGCATATTATAACATATACATATAAAACAAAGCTCATCCAAGTCATACTATCAAGTAACTTACACTATCACAACAATGAGATACATAAAGTAGTGTAACCCATGCTAGAGATCAAATGTAATTTTCAATTTAAGCAAGTCATGATCTCACAAACTTAACTATTTCAATACCTGAAAGCATGACACTTGTTGCTGCATTTTATTATTTTCCAAAGCATAAATTTAGATCATATGATATTTGCAAGAGATTATATGCGCATCTACCTTATTCTAACCAACCAAGCCAAGCCTATGTCATTTGACAATCAGTAGCTTAAGGACATGGTTTTAGTCATATACAACTTCTTCCAAGTTCATATCTAAGTGCAATGATGAGCCATCTCAAAAGAAGAAGTGCGATGCATGCATATTCTCTTGATCTTTTCTCAACTTATATTTGTTCATAAAAAACTCAACAAGTGAGTTGATTACTTGATTAATTCTTTATGATTAAAAGAACTTGTGAACATGCAACAAGTTCAAAACAGCAAGAAAGTTCGACCATGACCAAATTTAGTGTAAGCAATTATTCCAATTACTAGACATGGTAAAAACTACAAAATGTATAACACGAGTAATGTAGTAAGAACTTTCAGCATGTAAAAGGAATCACAAAGTCATATATGTATGAAATACTATGTTCATATTATTTTAATTTCAGATTCACACATAGACTTCTCAAGTTTGAAAACTCCCCCTCAATGTAAGCCATGAGGATGCAAAACCCCTATTTCACTACGAATGAAAAAAAACGAGTGAAATCCAAAGGTTTTGTAAAAATGTCAGCCAATTGTTGTTCGGTTTCTACATGGTGAAGCACAATGTTTCCTTTTTCAACATTATCACGGAGAAAGTGATACCTAAGATCAATGTGCTTAGTTCTAGAATGTTGCACAGGGTTTTTAGCAATGCAAATGGCACTGGTGTTATCACAAAACAGTGGAACACTATGTAGGTCAACCCCATAGTCCTTAAGTGTTTGAACAATCCAAAGAATTTGTGAGAAAGCACTAGCAGCAGCTACATATTCAGATTCAGCCGTGGATTGTGCAACTGAGCTTTATTTTCTAGAGGACCAAGCAATAAGAGAATTACCAAGAAAATGACAAGCACCAGAAGTACTTTTCCTATCAATCCTACAACCCCCAAAATCAGCATCCAAAAAAGCTTTCAAAATAATGTTTGAGGAAGAAGGAAGAAAAATGCTAAATTCTTGAGTTCCATGCAAGTACCTGAGAATCCTTTTGATGGTTTGACGATGTGAAGCACGTGGGGAGGCTTGAAACCATACACAAAGACATACGCTGAATTGTATGTCCGGTCTTGATGTCGTGAGGTACAAAAGTGATCTGATCATGCTTCTATATTCTTTTTGATCCACGGGTTCACCATCTTCATCAAGTTCAAGTGTTGTTGTTGTTCCCATTGGTGTCTGAAGAGGCTTGCTTTTGTCCATATTGAAGCGCCTTAAGAGGTCTTTTGTATACTTCGTTTGATGCACAAATACCTTGGTTTGCTTATTTTGCAGCCCCAAAAAGTACGTGAGTTCTCCCATCATACTCATCTCAAATTCTGAACTCATCATAGCTGAAAACTTGGACACAAGATCATAAGAAGCACAACCAAAGATAATATCATCCACATAAACTTGAACGAATAATGAGTCATTGCCATGCTTCAGCACAAAAAGAGTTTTATCAACCTTGCTCATGGTAAACCTCTTTTTAAGTAAGAATGTTTTTAACCTATCACACCATGCTCTAGGGGCTTGTTTGAGACCGTACAAGTCTTTGGACAGTTTGTAAACATGATTAGGAAAATCTGAATTTTCAAAACCCGGTGGTTGTTTGACATAAACCTCCTCATCTGTGTAGCCATTAAGAAAAGCACTTTGAACATCCATTTGATATAGCTTAAAACCTTTAGATGCAGCAAAAGCTAACAAAATTCTTATGGCTTCTAATCTAGCAACAGGAGCAAAAGTTTAATCAAAATCTAGACCTTCAACTTCAGTGAATCCTTGAGCAACCAACCTAGCCTTATTCCTAACCACAACCGCATCCTCACTTTGTTTATTTTTAAACACCCATTTAGTTCCAATTAAAGTGTGACCTTGAGGTGGAGGTACAAGTATCCAAACATTATTTCTTTCAAAATTTTCTAACTCTTCTTGCATGACAATAATCCAAGATTCATTAGTGAGTGCGTGTGATATATCTTTGGGTTCAAAAGAAGCAACAAAAGCAGAATGAGCATGAGAGTTTGGATCGCAAGACCTGGACCGTGTAACTCATTTGTGCAAGCTTCCAATAATCTGTTGTGGAGGATGAATTTTGAGAACCCGGAGGGGAGTGGACACTTCATAAGCTTCTTCTTCTTCACGTTCATCACAAATTGATGAGCTTGTTACTTGAGGAGGATCTGGACCAGCAATGGTGGTCGTCGGTGCTGGCTGTGAATCAAAATCAGGAGCTCGAACAATATCATTAGCTGCTGAATTTTCGGGCAGCAGCTCCACGTCTTCCTCATCTTCAACGAAAATGCTCTCCCCCTGCGGATATGGATCTGGACCTGCAATGTTTGAGCTAGTACCTGGGCTAGCTTCATCAAAAGACACTTCACAAGTCTCCACAATTTTGTTAGTGTCAAGTAAAAGCACACGGTAGCCTCTAGTATTAGATGGATAACCAAGAAACATGCCATCAATGGATCTAAGTTCAAATTTATCAAGATTACCATGTTTCTTAACAAAGCATTTGCAACCAAAGACCCAGAAGTGCGTAACACTAGGCCTATGTCCAAACCGGAGCTCATATGGTGTTTTACCTAGCTTACCGCGCAAGCAAACACGATTTGAGACATAACAAGAGGTTGCAATCGCATCAACCCAAAATTTCCTAGGAGTTTGATATTCATCAAGCATAGTCCTAGCCATCTCAACTAAGTTTCTGTTCTTTCTTTCTACAACACCATTTTGTTGAGGTACATATGGTGAAGAAAATTGATGATCTATTCCATTTTCAGCACAAAAGTGATCAAAAGATTGATTTTTAAATTCAGTACCGTTATCACTTCTAATTGCTTTTAAAGATCCTGGGTGATCACTTGATAATCTAAGAAATAAAGTTCTAAAGTGACTAAAAGCTTCATTCTTAGATGCCATAAAGTAAACCCAAGAGTATCTAGAATAATCATTAACAATCACAAGAACATACCATTTACCTCTGAAGGATTGAACACGTGAAGGTCCTACGGTGTCAAGGTGCAAAAGTTGATCCGGTTCAGTTGTCATGATCATTGTGCGAGGAGTATGTGAACCTGCAACAATCTTAGAATGTCTACAAGAAGGGCACACAATTTCTTTGTCCCCTTTAAGCTTAGGCAGCCCACGTGTGCGGTCAAGAGCACTAACATGCGTTAGGTGATCAAAGCCTACATGACCAAGTCACGATGCCAAAATACAAGTCCTTTGAATCATTAGCAACTAGACACCTATGCTTAGAGGAAGAGATATCAAAATCAGCTTTAAAAACTCTTCCAAATCGAGACATGTTAAAAATAAGCTCGCTATTTGAACCTACAACTTTGCTGCAGTTTTTATTGAAAATAATTTCCAGATTTTCATCTAGCAATTGTGAAACAGAAAGCAAGTTGTATTTCAAATTTTTGAAAAGTGCCACATCCTTCAAAGTGTAGTGATCATTTACTCTAACCGAACTCTTAGCAATTATAGGAGTTGAAGAATTATCAACAAAAGTAACATTCTCTACATGTGACACAAAAGAGAGGGAGGAGAACCAATCTTTGTTACCGGTCATGTGGCGTGAGCAACCTGAATCCACAATCCAAATGTTCTCCTTCCTCAAACGTGTAACTTACATAGATGCACAATATGTCGATGACTCAATACTAGGGTTAGTCAAAAGACATTTAGGAATCCAGTACTGAGTCACACGACGTGCAACAGGAAAAACACGCAAAAGCTGAGATAAAACATCAGGTTTACGAGTCAAAGTTTAAGGTTTTTTACTCTTAACTACTGACCTATAAGATGTTACTTGAGTAGCACAAAAATCAGTAGCTCCGGAGGCAAAAACAGAAGGTCCGGAGGTAAACTTTGAATGTTTTTGACTCATAACAGCAGGTTGCATGTTCCTGGCATTCGATTTAATATGTGCAACAAATTTTGCATGAAAGTTATGAGATCTAGCAATCATTATTTCCTTTTTTCTGTTGTTTAGCTAGTCTATAACAAAAATCTATGACATGACCATCTCTACCACAGTAGGTACAATGAAATTTAACTTTGTGTTCATGTCTAGATGAGCAAACAACATTTTTATTTGAAACCGAATGTGACAACATCCCTGCAGATTTGAAAACCACTTCTTTTTGTTTAGGAACTGTTTGAATCAAACCACTTCCTAATGACTTTACAATTTTAGGTGGATGTGCCTTAGCATGAGCATGAGAATCAAAACCTAAGCCAGTTTTATCTTTGCAAGACTTGGAAGAATTCAGCCGCAAGTTTAGGTTCTTATTCCTATTACAAAACCGATCTAATGTCCTATGCATGTTATCAAGTTTATCGAACAAATCAAGGCAATTTTCATATGAAGTTTTTTCTTTTAATTTGCAATTGGAACAATATTTGACTTCATGAGAACATAAAGCATTATTCAATATTGAAATTTCATTCATAGCATATTTTAGTTTCTTTTCAAGATCATCACTACTAGAACAATGCAAATCAATTGTAGAACAAGAAGCATCTTTTAAGTTTCCAATGTCAAGTGCAGCAAGCTTTTTGTTCTTTTCAATTTCAAGTTCAAGTCTATCTAGAGTGGAGGAGTGTGCAGTTCTTAGTGTGGACAATTGTTCATAGATTAAATCACATGAGGGACAAGAATCATCACTAGGAATCAAGATTTTCAAACGGTTGATTTCAGATTCTAGTGATTCAATTTTAGCAGCATCATCCCTAAGCTTTTTGTCCTTTTTCTTAACAATAATAGTTGCACGAGAAATTGCATCACACATTTCATTACAGGTAGAACATACCTCATCGTCGTCACTGTTGTGTTTTGCATCCTCCTGACTTGATCTTGATCTTGTTTTGCCCACCATGAAGCATAAGTTGGACAAATCATCATCATCTTCACCACTTTCAAAGTCTACATCGCTTGAACCGAGCTCTTGAAGTGCAGTGATGAAGCTGTTAATCATCTTGCGTCCTATGGTACCCTTCTTTTTCTTGTTGGGGTCTCCAGAGGTGGTCTTGACCTTGTTCTGTTTTTCTTCACGGGTAGTAGGACCTGAAAGGTTAGGGCATTCTGTATGAAAGTGTCTTGTCTTATCACATTCAAAACAGCGTTGAGGTCCAGAGCTTCCTCTCCTTCTAGTTCTCACATTTTGCAATGCTTTTGAGAACCTACTAGAGATTAGTGCTAACTCCTCTTCTGGAAATTCCTCGATCTGCTCTAGGGTTAGTGAGGACAATAAAGCAATAGTATTGCAAGACGATGAGTGGCTGGAGCTAGGCATATCACGTTGTGAAACAAAAGCAATAGACTTGTTGGGGTTTTTACGTGATATTATGTCAATTTCATGAGTTTTTAACTTAGAATATAGCACATCTAAAGTAAGTGTACTCATGACAGTATATTCATGAATGGATGTAACTTTCATCTCCCAAATTGACATGTCTAATGCACTTAACAATTGCCTAGCATTTTCAGCATCTGAAAAATTAACATTGACGCTACGCAAGTTGCTGAGAATTTTATTAAAGCGAGCAAAGAGATCATCGATGGACTCACCGGGTTGCATCTCAAAGTGCATGTATTCTTTCTTGAACATGTTTTGCCTTACCTCCTTGATCGTGTTGGATCCTTCGTGATAGTCATTAAGTGGTCTCCATACATCGTATGCCGATCGGAGATGTGCAACGCGGTCGAAGTCGCTCTGAGTGAGTCCTTGGATGATCAAGTTTTGGGCTTTGTTGTTGTTGTCAATGTCCCGCAGGTTTGTAGCCGTAACTTGATCGTTAGGTGGCACTTCATAAGGCTTGTACACCTTCTCCCATATTGCGAAGCCTTGCACCTAGATGAAAGCCTCCATGCGTGCCTTCCAAACCTGAAAATCAATACCAACAAACACACAAGGTTTGGTGGAGTATTTCTCTATGATGATTAGTAAAAAACACGTGCAAATCACAATGATTAGAACACCGTGGCTCTGATACTAATTTTAGGATCGAAGAGCACGTGAAAAGCTACCAGAAGGGGGGTGAATGGTAGATTTAAAAATATCTTACGCATCGGAAACAATTAAATCCCAACCCCTTCGGTAGAAAAATGATCTATTAAAGAAATTGTGTGTGAGACTAATCTAAACGTGTTTCACCGTGAAAAAAGTGATAGATATCAGAGAGAATCAAGTCAAGAAGAAAACACAAGAAGATTACTCAGATCCGTCGAGAGAAACTCAAGTTATGATCGATAGATCGAACAAAGGTCAATCTGTCCTACCCGAGAAAAACAGTTCTGGAACGCTGCAAAGAAACTCGTGTAGATCATAAAACACAAATCCAATGACCGTTAAATTTTTACAGATGATAGATAGTCAAGTTGTGAAGACAAATCAAAAAGAACCACGTCAATTGGATCTGTAAAACTTGAGTTATGATAAAACCACCGAAGAAAGGTAGTGCTGTCCAGAATCTCGATGAGTAAACTTGTCTGGAACAAGTCGGACGAACAAGGCAAAAAAGTTCCTTCAAACTACAAATTTTATTAAATAGAACACAAGAAGAACAGCCTCAAAGTCGTGCACCACGAGCTCTGGCCTTCCTTGCTTATATAACCAGCCCTTAGGCCAACCCAATCTCAACTAGAACTCTAATCATACTCAGATCACGAATCGAAACTTTCCATAACTGCTTAGGACTCTTCTATACGCAGATAGAAGCAATATTAAGACTTCCAAACACCTTAGGAACATATCCCACATTCCTAAAACAACTCAAATTCGTGACCCACATGAAATCCTATCATAACCAACTCGATACTTTCCATACCGAGCCATAACCGACTCCGCCGCAGCCAAAGTCATCAACCGATATGATCTGATCCTTCCAACCAGATCTTCCCATCCATAAACCATTTTCAGAACCATGTTGCCACGTCATGCACCGCATGCATACGTGCAAACACCTTCCTTCGACGTCCAGTAACCTTCATATGCACTGCCCTTGATTCAATCATCCTGCGCGACCTCCTGACCCGCTCAACCACAATTCCTCCTAAATTTGGTTGTTGGAACCTCATCTCCTCCGTGAGACTAGTCCAAAGGATCCTGTCACCAGCCCTATCTTGAACTCAAGCAACACCTGCACATGAATAAACATCCAATCCGTACGAGCCCAAGTCCGCGACTTGACTTAAGTCAGTTCCGAACACAACACCTTACGTGAGCACCTCACATAAGCATGTTGTAAAGCATAGCAAAACGATATCAGCCATATCAACCAAAATGCACCAAAAACTTAGTAAAGGAATACTAAGTAAACTTTCCAACAATGTAAAGCAAGTTCGAAACATTTCATATTAAAAGTCAGAACATTGCGATCAAGCATCAGACCTTGCCAAAGCTAACCAAAGTTTGAGCCGGAGCTTACCAAAGCTAGTACAACCTAGCGCCAGAGCTTACCAAAGCTAGTACAACCTAGCGTCGGAGCTTACTAAAGCTAGTACAACCTAGCATCGGAGGTAGCCAAAACTAGTCGGGACTAGTCATCCCAAAAGTCGGAGCTAGAAAAACATGTCGGAGCTAACCAACATAAGTCGGACCTAGCAAAACATATCGGAGCTTAACAAAGACATGTCAAAGCTATCAAAAACATGCCGGAGCTACCCAAAAACATGTCGGACCTAGACAAAGAAAGTCGGACCTATTGTCGGACCTTGCAGAAGCTCGGAGCTAGAGCCAGACCTTGCTAAAACGATGTTATGGCAGCATTCAAAACTTTTATTGTCAAAGCCAATGTATTCAACACACATAGGTCTCACAAGGTCCAATTTTAAGTGTATTCATGAACAATGTATGAATTATTGATAGGAGTTGGGCTTTATGGATAATTCAATTTGCACATTCTCCTAAAACTCCTACTCATAGCAATGCAAGTGATATAAATACACTATATGGATCTCTTCATCTTGTAAATTTTCTAACCATCATAGCTTTTTACATAAGAGAAAATGTTTATCATTTAGGTCATGGCAAACAAGATTCCCAATTTTATCCTCCTGAACATTTTTAATTTTCTTGCCTAGGAATTTGAAATTTAGTGATCCATGCATGAATGAGTTGCAAATAAAAATTATAGATATCACTATTCCTAGGTTGCTACATACCTCAACCATTAAGTTATTTCATAAGCATTACCTAGGCAGAAAATGTCTAAGTCAATTTCTGCAATGCTCATGAAATTTTAGGTACTCGTTTAAATTTATTTCCATGTAAGGTGGCATTATTTTTGAATAGTCAAAAAGAGTAATGCCAACATTTACTCTCCTGAGGATGCATAAGAATTGAATGATGGGAAGGTGTAAACCTTCCTTACCAATATAAGCAAAAATCATTCAATCCTAATGTAATTCCAACGATGGAAAATTTTGAACTTATACCTCAATTGAAGAGCAGTCTTTGTTGATGGTCGTTGTGTGAGAAACTCACGACCATGGATTTTGGTGTAGCCTTCATGTTCAATGTCTCCTGCCAAGTTGAGATTGGAGTTGAATGAGCTTCATCTTGTTCTTCCATTGGACCACCATCTTGAGCACTTATGCTAAGTTGTTCAACATATCGGGCACAGGTTTACCCCTAGCAATACTAGGACAACTGCCGCCAAGAGCCTGTGGAATAGCCGAGCGTGGAGGATTACAAAGGACAGAAAGTACTGTCACCACCTACCATCTACCTCTTCAATCTGTGGGTCTACGAGACATCCAATGCTACTTACTATCCTAGCACCATGCTAGCATACCAAGTAAATACCTTAGAGGCTTGAGTACAAGTACTTCTCTAAGGCAATGACTAACATAAACATCGTTGAACCAATGTTGGGACATAGCATAAGTTATTCATATCAACATGATCATATCATAACTAATTATACTATAGTCGGGGTTTGTAGTGTTTATGATGATAGATTAGGAGTGATATGGTATAATTATAAAGACTATTCCTACCACATACATGGAATCCACAATCAAACAAGAAACGCTTCATCCAAGTATATGAATAAAATAAGACTAAAGATAATATCTTTATTATGCATAAAGTCACAAATATAAGAAAAGATACATGAGCCATACCTTTCCCAACTTGGACTTGGGACTAGAGGCTCTTCTCTCTGTAGCCTAACTCCACTAAGAACCAAGAGAACTAGTGTATACAATAGAATTATACTCAAGTGGTGTGTGTTGAAGGGAGGGGTGAGGGTCCTATTTATAGGTGGAGAGGGGTTGGTTTCTGCCACAAAAAGCGCGTGAATCAGTCACCACTAACTTCTTCAAGCCGGGAGAAGCCAACACATGGAAGCTGACCGAGTTTGGCACCAGGACCAGGTCAGCCGACTAGGGGGGTCGATCGACCTGGTCTTTGCACCGTTTCACGTGTGCTTTCTCCAGGTCACTGCCAGGTGGGTCCCATCCCTTGCTATGGGTTCTACACCGTTGTATGGCCTTGGATATTTCTGTTTGTAGGCCATTTGATCTATGTGGTGCCACATGTCGGCGCTTGGTTTGCTGGGATGATATTTTATAGGATCAATCCTTTTATTTCACTTCAATTCTGTATAAAATAACTGCATGCACTATTTTCTCCATGTACAAGTGGAACTAGGTTATTTAGAAAGGTGATGTGTGCAAGAAATGATATCTCATTCACATAATTGAGTTATATTGATGGGTGAAATTGATATATAACAGCCATCAACAGACAACAAGAGAGCCTTTAGTTACCTTCATAACTCCACCTTCAGCAGAATACTTGTAACCTTTGAGATCAAGAGTACTTAAAGAAATAAGATTTTTTTCATAGTTGAAACGTACCTCACATATCTAAATCTCTTGATAATACCATCGGCATCTTAACCTGAACAGATCCAATGCCTACAACCTTGTGAGGTGTGTTATCACCCATCAAAATTGAACATCCACCCTGCACAGATTCATAAGTGGAGAACCAATCTCTATTAATGCAAATATGAAACGTGCAGGCAGAATCAAGAACCCATGCATCATTAATTTAAGCACATCCAGCAAAAGCAACGAGAACATCACCATTAGAACTGCTATCGGAGGAGACAACAGAGGACTACCATCATCACTGGATTTATTTGTGGACTTTTGAGAAGTCTTTATCTTTTCTTTATTCTGTAGCTTTTAACATTCAGAGATATCATGATTATTCCTCTTGCAATATCTGCAGAACTTATATTTAACTTGTGTTCCTGACCACTCAAATTTTTTTTCAATTTCTTCACTGTTCTACCTTGAACAGACAAGCCTTCTCCATCAGAACTGGTAGCGAAATCAGTAGACACAATCTGTTTCATCTTTTTTTTGGCATACAAAGCATCATAAACCTCTTGAATAGTAAGAGTATCATGACTGTATAATATAGTGTCTCTGAAATTTGAATAAGACTGGTCAACAAACACAAGAGCATAAGAGCTAAATCCTCATCATTATATTTTACCTCTGCGAACGGTAGGTACGAAATAATCTCCTTGAAGACTTGAACATGAGAGGACATTGAACCACCCTCTTACAACTTGTGAGTAAACAATTTCATCTTCAAATGCATCTTGTTGGTTAGATCCTTGGACATGCAGATCGATTCCAGCTTGAGCTATAGAGCAGCAGCGGTTTTCTGTTCCAAAACCTCTTGCAAAATATTATTAGATAAATGAAGATTAATTTGTGAAAGAGCCTTACGATCACAACGCTTTTCATCATCGGTCCAATTCTCCTACTTCTTGAAGAATCCATCAAGCACATCATCTAGATCGGTGTGCGCTAATGTTGCCCACATCTTGACTTGCCATAGAGTGAACCGTGTATCACAATCCAGTAGCAGCATATCACATTTGAGAGAAGCCAACAACATGCAAACTTATGCTATTGGTCGGAGGAAGCTTTCAAATGGAGGTCGGGAGAGGGCTAGTGTATCCTGACCAGACCATGCTTGACGACATCGAGGTCGACACATCATCCTATGTTGTGGTCAAGGTGGACATGGTGCATGACAATTCGAAAGACCTGAAGCTCGAAGTGCCACCGGACGATACAACACTGACTATGCGGGATGCAGTTGCTATAAGGGTTCAGTGGAGATGAACTTCTATTGTTTTTTACCCAACAGTAGCTTCAGCATTGACCTCTCCTGCTTTGATGTCTCCAGAGGCACGTCTGCCTCCGTCTCTAAACCCAGAGCAGATGGTTATGTCCCCAATTCAAGAGAAGTTGCCTCCAAATATAGAGAAGCAGCAGAAGTCTACAATTCAAAAGCAGTTGCCTCCAATTACAAAGAAGCAGCAGAAGTCTCCAATAGAGATCAGCTGCATTCGTCTTCAATTCTAGAGACGCCGCAGAAGTCTCCACTTGAAGAGTAGCCGCGTCGGTCTCCACCTCGCACTCGGAGTACCCTGCTCCCTACACCTGATCAGCCGCAGGCAAAAGCAACGAAGAATGTACGTGCAAAGAGTCACCCGTAGCAGCGGAATATGTCATCGAAGGAAACTGGCAACAAACCACTAAAAGAGTCAGAAGCTAACCCAAAGTTGTCGGCAGCTATGATGCATGCTAATTGAAGTTTCAAATGGGGAAGCTGATGTCAACTGTTGGCGCACTTAAAGAAGCTGATAAATCTTGTGTCCTCCTTCATAACTACTATATGAAAAATTACAAAAAAAAAAAACATCAAGACTTAATAGTGGGATACAAGGAAAAGCACTTTCTGGTGGGTGAAGACATCTTTTCTCATCTCGTGGTTCAATCTCTACGACTTTTTCATCCTCGACGTGTTGGGTGTTTCTCTAATACGCTGTTTCACATCGTAAGTCCTCAAAAACTAGGTTCTTCAATATATATACCCAATATAAGTGTAATATGTGTCTAACAAATTTGGCATTTTGCCTGTAGGCACATGCAACAAGTTACTCGTCATAGAACGGGAAAGGAGTATCCTACATATATTGACCTGCAAATATCAACGAGAAAAAATATTCTAATGGCCAGCAGTTGAAAAGAAGTTGTTTCATATTTTGTCAAGGCAATGAGACACTACAGTGATAAGGAGCTTCTAGTCGTACCGTTCAACACGGTAAACCATTGGGTAACCCTAGCAATATCTACAAAGTACGACCAAATCTAGTACTGTGACTCCACAAGGCCAAGAGATTCAATAACTGGCGAGCGACATACCCGTGATTAGACTGATTGTAAGGATCGAAATGCCCAAGAGGGGGGGTGAATTGGGCTTTCTTTTTAATTTTTAAAGCAATTAAGATTAACGACCTCAAGCCCAATTCCCTATGCAATTAAACTATGCAATCAATGTAAATTAAAGTTGCGGAATGAAGATTGCATAAGTGTAAAAAGGGAGAGGGATGCAAACGCTCAAGGGACACGGAGTTTATCCCGTGGTTCGGTAAGATCACAAGGATCTACCTACGTCCACGTTGTGGCACCCACCGAAGGGTTTTGCCACTCCCAAGTCACCGAGACAAGGGGGTTCTTCACTATTCTTCTCCGTTCGCCAACCTCGGCAAGGTGGAGCTCAAGCCTTGTACACTTTGGAATCCTCCGGGCTTCCACAATCTTCTTGGCAAGCTCCGGAAGTCGCACACACCAAGGGACACTCCCTTAGGGCTCTCACTACACTAGAGACTCCAATCACCAAGAATGGAGGCACCCAAGCACTATCTCTAGCTAGTTCTAGCCTATCTCTTGGTGTACAAATGATGAACAAATGATGTGAAAGTGGTAGCTCTATTGCTTGAATGCTCTAGGATGTGTAGAGTATGTCTGGGCTTCAAGTCTTATCGATTTGACAGGTTGAAGGGGTATAAATAGCCAGCCTCCACGAGATAGCCGTTGGAAAAGTAGGCTGACATCACTTCTCTGCGAACACCGGATGATCCGATGTCTCCCCTTCAATTAACATCGGTCAAAGCCAAATTAGCTGATGTCACTGTGTCAGATATGACCGTTGTTAGACCGATGTTGATCTGTCTTCTCATCGGATGATCCGGTGGCTCTTCCTCCAGAATTTTGCTTGATCTTGAGGCTCACTGGGGTGATCGACCGATGTGTGTAAGTCTGCACATCGGATGATCCGGTGCTTCACTTGGTCCAATGATATTGCAATCTGTGATGATGGACCGATGTCACTGAGCCACTCACATCGGATGATCCGGTGAGTGCATTTGTCTGAGGTCTTCTTCTTCAGTTGAACCAACTCGACCGATGTGTGTCAACTCAAAGACCATCGGATGATCCGGTGTGTTCAACTTGTTGACTTCGAGTTGTTTTGAGTTGTTCTTTTGGAATTTGAACTTGTGACCTCTTTTACACTTGTTTGAAATGTTGTTTTGATTGTCTTCAAGCATTGAGTGATATCAAGTTAGAGCTTTCACTTCTTGTCTTCATATGATTTGATTTGATCTCATTCGTTGATTTTATATGGGTCTCCAATGTAATTTTGATTTCATTTGATTGAGTGTTATTGAGACCTTGCATTCACAAATTCATTAGTAATATCGAATGGTTGTCATTAATCACCGAAACCGTACCTCATGGGGCCTAGATGCTTTCAATCTCCCCCTTTTTGGTGATTGATGACAACACAATAATTTAAAGCGCAATAATAATGAATTTGATGATAATACTCAAGTATATATGCAATGAATACAGCATAGGACACATTAAGTTTGTAAAACGCAAAAGAAATTTGTGGTGCGAAAAGCTCAATTGATTAAAATCATAAGCAAATGAGACAAGTGAAAGAGTGCTTAATTAAAATTACAAAAGAGTACTCAAGCATGAATACAAAGGATAAGCACACACACACTCCCCCTACACTCCCCCTGAGACTACCACTCCCCCTGACTCTTCTACATCTTCTCCCCCTTTGGCATCAAGACACCAAAAAGGGATCAGAACGCCTACAGACCCTGAGAGCTGGGCGCGAGGACGAACTGAGCACCGTCGCAGTCGTCGGAGCTGGAGTCGCCGGTCGTAGGAGCTGCTGGGGCGGCGGGAGCTGGAGGATCCGCTGCCGGTGCTGGAGGAGAGGAAGCCGGTACTGGAGGTGCCGGTGGAGCTGGAGGAAGTGGAGCGCTCACCACGGACGCCGGCGTCTGCTGGAACAAGATCGTCACCGGCAGTGGTGAGTGAATCGGTGCGCTAGATGCCAGAAGTGGTGACATACTTATTGAAGGGATAGGAGTAGTAGGCACCTGAGCAACACCTGGAGCCAGTCCCAGTCCAGGCTGCTGTGGAGGAAGGGCGATCCCGGTCTGAGTGTAAAGGTTGGTGATCAACCCTAGGATCCCCATCATGGCCTGCTAGGTCTGCTGCTGCTGGTCGAGGGTACGGCGGTGCATCTGATCTACCAGGTTGGTGAACCGGTCCGTATCCTCTCGCCTCTGACGGGCGATCTCCAGCTGGAGTTCCTGCTGCTGCCGCTGCAGCTGTGCCAGGTGAGCAGCCTGCTCTGCCCTGGCCTGCTCAGCAGCGAGCCTGTCCTGGCGCTACTGCTCGATCATCTGCTGGAGGAGCGACGTCAGCTCAGACGGCTGCGTCACCTGCGCCTCGGACACAGGAGCTGGTGTCGGTGGCGGAGCAGCTGATCCTCCTGCCTCGGCGTCGTGCTGCCTCGGTGAAGGTGGAGGCGGAGGGAAGTACTCCTCGACACTCTCGTCTGTGTCGCTCTCGGACCAGACGTGCTGCAAGTCCTCCCCCTGAGCCTCAGCCTCAGCAAGCCTCTCGTCCTCCCGCTCTAGGTCGGACCAGTCTTCCTCTGACAGACGGGCCCGGACCTGGCGCTCAACTGGACGACCAAGGCGACGGTCTCCAGGAGCAGAGGCACGATAGTGACTGAAGCGAGTCACACTCTCGTCAGCTAGCCGGGCTTGTGCTGTATGTCCCTCAGGCACCACCATAGAGCAGATGTAACTGATCCAGTGCCCGTAGACCATCTGCCTCATCATGCCAATCCCATCCGTGATTACGTCTTCCATCTCACAGAGGAGTATGTCCACGATATCGAAATCCATCCCGTTCATTATGTAGAACAGGAGGGTCTGCTGCAGACTCGTGAACCCCTCCAAGTAACCTGACCTCGGCAAGAGCGTGCGGCACAAGGCGAGGTGCACAATGCGCGCAGCTGGGGTCAGGAGAGCTGGAACTCTCGGCTGGTCCGGAGAGAACGAGGGGACAAACAGAGAGTGGATCTCGTCCAGCTGTGGTGCTACCCCTCCAGTAAGTGGCCTCCTCGGTGGATCTGCCTGCCCATAGACCTTCTCGTGCACGCAGGTGTCGTGCAGGTCCAACTCAAGAATGTGCCCCAAAGTCTGCCTCGAGAGGTGGTAGCGCTGACCATTGAACATGAAGGCAATCGACCTCCTGCCCTCTGAGATGTACAGGGTCGCGTAGAAGACACGGACCCACTCTTCCACATAAGCACTTCTCTCATAAGACAGCAGGTGCACCAGACCTCTGTACCTCTCAAAGAACGGCCTGATTTCTGTCCCTGCGGCCACTTCAAGCTGAGCCCAGTCCATGTAGTTGTGTTGGAACAGCTTGTGGCCACGGCGTCTGTAGGTCTCGTAGAGAGACGCCTGCGTGACCGTCCAGAACCGACTGTCCACCAAAGCTACCCGAGGCTGCGGGTACCACTCCTCAAGCAATACACTCCATCTGAGCTTTCGGAGTTGCTTGGCCTTCATCTTCCGGTAGTCCATAAGACGGACTCCCTCACCGACACGGACGGCCGTGTCCATCTCGTGGATGGCCCTCTCGGCCTCCCTTTCCTCACGACGGTCGGCAACCGTCGGTCTCGGACGAGGAACGGCCGGGGACTGACCTCCCCGTGTCCGGGCTGAGCGCCGGCGGACAAGCGGCTCGACCGGCTCCTCCTCGATGTCGGAGTTGTCGATCACAGGAGGCTGCCGAGCCTCGCGGATCCTCAGGGATCCCCCACGGCCTCGCTCACTCTCCTCGGCGGCACGAGCGGCCATTAGAGCCTTCTTCTCATCCTTCGATAGTTTGCGCTTCTTCGCGGCGGGCTCCGCGATTGCCTTGCCCTTTCCTTTGCGATCGCGACCCATCTTGATGCAATGGAGAGGTAGGGTTAGCGACGATGAAAACGAACGACGAGAGAACAACGAGGGACGTCGCACGGCACGGAGCTCACCTTAGCGACGATGGAGCTCGGGAAAACCTAGCGACGGGGGCCAGAGAAGACGGCGTTGCTCGGGTGGAGGTGCTTCGATGGAGGGAGGAGCGTTGGCGGTGCTAGGATGCGGTGGAGAGATGCGTGGAGGCGGCGGTGGCGCTTGGGCGCGGGTGGAGCACGGCGGCGCGGCGGCGAGGGAGGAGGCGCGGTGCGCGGGCACGGGCGACGGCGGCGCCGAGGGAGGAGGCGCGGTGCGTGGGCCCGGGCAGTGGTGGCGCGGAGGTCGCCGGCGGCGGCGCTGCGAGCAGTTGCGGCGGCGGCGGCGGCGAAAGAGGTGGAGGCGCGGTCGGGTGAGGCGAGGTGTCGGGGAGAGAAAGACGGCGGCGGCGCGCGGATTTAAATAGTGGGACCCAAACCCTAGCCGAAAATTCAACACCGGATGGACCGATGATAGGTGAAGTGAGCATCGGTCAATTGCCACAGAAAGGATATTCAAGAAATGCTGTTGACACCGGATGGACCGACGTCTAGGGTTTTGATCACCGGTCGAATGGCACAGTAAGGGTGTTCAACAGAGTGATGTAGACACCGGATGATCCGACGTAGGAGGAAGTAGACATCGGTTGAATTAACCACAGCTCCAGAAGAGTGAGCATCGGATGGACCGATGTTTTTCGGAATGAACGCGTCGGATCATTTGAAATTCAGACAGAATTGGGCTTTGAAGATTGAACACCTATTGGACCGATGAGGGATTGACATAGGCATCGGATAATCCGATGACAACAGAACGAAAACATCCCATATATGTCCTTTGACCAAACAAACAATCGAGGAGAAACACATGTCTTAGGACTTTTTGGGCAACACCTTACCCCTCAAGAAGCTAATATGCCAATAGCTTGGCTAGACCTTAACGCAAATGGAACACCAAGAAAAAAATGGAGGAAAATATCCAAATAGAATGTAAGGCCCATGCTTTGTGAGGTAGAGTATGAAGACTTCTATCTCTTTGAAGCATGATCCTCTAGGCATTAACGTACCTAACATTTTGTTCTTTCCACCTTATATGAGTTGAGATATTGTATTTCAAACAAGTCTCCTTCTCATGAGGTGGGTTCCCCTTTGTGACAATCTACCGTATGCAATGCCAAACAAATTATAGTGCAAGAGATTAAATGAGTGCAAGTTTATATGGCAGGGATCATGCAAGGCATAAAATAAATCTATCTTGCCAAGTTTGAACCTTCCAAAGGCTTCCTCAGGGAAAACTATTTCTAGCTCACCCCTATCCTTTGGGAGTTAGACAAGACCTATATGATATGCATCCTTACATGACCATGGCAACTTACATGACGTTAGATGCATCTAGCACATTTAATTCACTTCTAAGTCTAGAAAAGGTTTTCTCATCAAGTGGTTTAGTGAAAATATCTGCCAATTGTTCTTCGGATCTAACACCTTGCAAAGAGATGTCTCCTTTAGCCTCATGATCACGCAAGAAGTGATGGCGAATATCAATGTGCTTAGTGCGGGAGTGTTGAACGGGGTTTCTAGCTATCTTAACCGCACTTTCATTGTCACAAAGGAGAGACACACAACCAATTTTAATTCCAAAGTCCAAAAGGGTTTGCTTCATATATAGAATTTGGACACAACATGCACCGGCCGCTATATACTCCGCTTCCGCGGTGGACAAAGCCACGGAATTTTGCTTTTTGCTAGACCAAGACACTAGGGAACGCCCAAGCAAGTGGCACCCACCGGAGGTACTCTTGCAATCTACGCGGCATCCGGCAAAGTCCGAATCCGAGTATCCCAAGAGTTGGAAGGTTGTACCTTTAGGGTACCACAAGCCCACACTTGGGGTATGCTTGAGATACCGGAGTATCCTAAAGACCACCTTCTTGTGCGATTCTTTAGGTGCCGCTTGAAAGCGAGCACACAAGCACACACTAAACATAATATCGGGCCTAGATGCGGTAAGATATAACAGTGATCCAATCATAGAACGGTAATGAGATTGATCAATAGGTTTACCGTCCATGTCCGCGTCGAGATGGCAATTAGTCGCCATTGGAGTGCTTCTTGAGCTACAATCTCCCATCTCAAATTTCTTCAAGAGGTCCTTTGTGTACTTCTCTTGATAGATGAAGGTCCCCTCTTGAAGTTGCTTGATTTGAAATCCTAGGAAGAAATTGAGCTCTCCAATCATTGACATCTCGAATTCCCTAGACATCATTTTGCCAAACTCATGGCTAAGAGCTTTGTTAGTTGAGCCAAAAATAATGTCATCAACGTAAATTTGACAAAGAAATAAATCTCCGTTGATGTTCTTGGTGAAGAGTGTAGTATCCACCCTCCCGATCTTGAATCCTTGCATGACTAGGAAATCCCTTAGTCGTTCATACCACGCCCTAGGTGCTTGCTTGAGTCCGTAGAGCGCCTTGTGTAGCCTATACACATGATTAGGATTCCTCGGATCTTCAAACCCGGGAGGTTGCTCAACATAAACAAGTTCGTTAATATAGCCATTGAGAAAGGCACTTTTAACATCCATTTGATAAAGCATTATATTGTGATGTGAAGCAAAGGCAAGGAGTATGCGAATAGCCTCTAACCGAGCGACCGGAGCGAATGTTTCTCCAAAGTCTAGTCCTTCAACTTGTGAAAAACCCTTGGCCACAAGTCTTGCCTTGTTGCGGACCACGACGCCATTCTCGTCTTGCTTGTTCCGGTATACCCACTTCGTACCGATGACGTTCTTGTCCTTGGGTCGCTCCTCCAATACCCAAACTTCATTGCGGGTGAAGTTGTTGAGTTCTTCTTGCATGGCCATCACCCAATTTGGATCTTGGAGTGCTTCCTCTATATGAGTGGGTTCTACACACGAAACAAAAGAGTAGTGCTCACAAAATGAGGCGACATGGCGGGAACGAGTACTTACGCCCCTTGAAGGACTTCCAATGATTTGGTCCATTGGATGCGCCTTGGAGATGCGTCCATGCCTCATAAGTGGTTGTGAGGCACTTGGCGGTGGTGAAGCTTGTTGTTCCTCTTGTGGTTGGACTTGATCATGGACTTCTTCTTGTTGTTGGTGTTGTGTGGCTTGTGAATCTTGCATTGGCAATGGATCATCTTTCTCTTCTTCTTTTTCATCAACTTGAGGCATCATGGAGGTGTTGATGTTGGAACTTGATGCTCCCCCTTGATCATGGCCCTCTTCAACTTCCGGCTTGATGTCTCCAATGGTCATGTTTTTCATGGCTTCTCGTAGAGGCTCATCATCTATTTCATCATGACCAAAACTCTCCTCTTGGGAGCCATTAGTCTCATCAAACTCAACATCACAACTTTCTTCAACTAGACCGGAGGTTTGGTTGAATACTCGATATGCTTTTGAGTTTGATGCATAACCAAGAAAAATGCCAACATCACATCTTCTTTCAAACTTACCGAGCCTTTTCTTGCGGTAGATGTAGCATTTGCACCCAAAGACTCTAAAGTAGGAGATGTTGGGCTTTCTCCCAATGAGGAGCTCATATGGGGTCTTTTGGAGTAGTCGGTGAAGATAGACCCTATTTGCGGCATGGCACGCCGTGTTGATTGCTTCGGCCCAAAACTTCTCCGACGTGCCATAGTCATCAAGCATTGCTCTTGCAAGGGTGATAAGGGTCTTGTTCTTCCTTTCAACGACACCGTTTTGTTGGGGGGTGTATGTGGTCGAAAACTCATGCTTCACGCCTTCACGATCACACCACTCCCCAATGTTGTAGTTCTTGAACTCGGTGCCGTTGTCACTCCGGACTTTGATGATGGGAAGTTGAAATTCCCTTTGAGCACGTTTGGCAAAGGTCTTGAAAACTTCCGGAGTTTCACCCTTGTCACCTAAAAACAAAGTCCAAGATATCGAGAATAATCGTCAACGATAACAAGACAATAGAAGTTACCACCAAGACTTTGATATGTGGATGGTCCGAAGAGGTCCATGTGGAGTAGTTCAAGCGGCTTGGAGGTTGACACCATTGTCTTCATTGGGTGGTGTGAAGCAACTTGCTTCTCGGCTTGACAAGCACTACAAAGCTTGTTCTTCTCAAATGTGACATCCTTCACGCCGGTCACCATCCCAAGCTTGAACGACTTCTTAAGCTTGCTCATCCCAATGTGAGCAATGCGTCGATGCCATAGCCAACCCAAGCTTGTCTTAGTGAAAAGACAAGTGGTCAAGCTAGCATCCTTGTTGGAGAAGTCCACCAAGTAAAGATGTCCATGCCGAAATCCTTTGAAGATTAGTTCTTTGCTTGATTCACTAGTTACTACAACACCATTCTTGTCAAAGGTGCACGTTAGTCCAAGATCACATAGTTGTGCAATGGAAAGTAGATTGAAACTAAGTGACTTAACATATAGTACATTAGAAATGGACAAATCATGCGAAATAGCAATTTTACCTAAACCAATTACCTTCCCCTTTGAGTTGTCACCAAAGGTGACTTGTTCATGATTATCGGGGTTCTCTATGGTGGTGAACATACCATCATTGCCGGTCATATGTTGAGTGCACCCGCTATCGAGTACCCAATGTTTTCCTCCGGCTTTGTAGTTCACCTACACACATGAAGTTAGTTTTTGAGTTTAGGCACCCAAGCTAACTTAGGTCCTTGTATGTGTGATACAAGTGATTTTGGGACCCAAAGTTGCTTGGGGAGCTTCCCCTTCATGCCCTTAATGTCTTTGCCGATGAACCTTGCCTTCACCTTGCCACCTACTTTGCTTAAGAGATAGTGATAATCATGGAAAGTAGATTTGTAGTTAGGAGGCAATTTTGGAGAAGGACGGTTGGGAAGAGGACACTCCCTCGTGTGGTGTCCGGTGACCTCACAATGTTGGCAATAGGATCCAACTTCTTTGATGAAGCTCGTCCTAAGCTCCGGTGAGGGCACCTTCCCTTTGTTGAGCACCGGGAAGGATCCAAGTCCTCTCTTGTTGAAGCCTTTGGCTTGTTGGTAGAGGATTTCCTTGTGCTTGTCCTCCCCCTTGGAAAGTCTCACCACACTAGTGCGGAGACTTTCAATTTCGTCCATCAATTCCTTCTCCCTAAGGCTTGCTTTTGGAGGCAAAGACTTATCCAAAGTATTAGTGGCATGTGAAATAGTTGATACTTTGCCATCAAGGGTTTCCTTTTTCATGTTTTTCATTTTTAGTTCAATTGCCTCATAAGCAAGGTTAAGCACTTCATGTTTTTGAACCAAGTCATTGTGCTTTCCCAAGAGTGCTTGGTTTGCTAAGTCAAGCTCATGATGATCAAGCTTGATTTGAGCATTTTCCTCCTCGATTTGCTTGACATGTGTTTTGAGCGTGTCATGCTCTTTAAGTATGGTTACATACTTGTCATGCAAATCGAGCTTCGCACTCTCAAGTTTAGCACAAGCTTGTTCAAGTGCTTTAACCTTGCTCTTTTCCCTTTTTATGATGACATGGTATTCATTAATCATAGATGCTAGTTCATCGGGGGAGAGCTCATCATCATCATCGCTAGAATCGTCACATACCTTAGTGTTACCTCTAGCCATGAGGCACATAGGAGGTGGACGAAGAGGTGAGTTGTCCTTGTCGACGATGGCAAGGCCCGCCAAGTTTTCTTCATCTTCACTCTCTTCATCGCTTGACTCTCCATCCGTGATCCACTCATTTGCCTCGCACATGAAGACTTTTTGAGGCCCTCTTCTCTTCTTTGGAAAGAGCTTGGTCTTCTTGCCCTTGTCAAATTTCTTCTTTCCAAAGGAGCGCTTGGGTTTGACCTCTTCTTCATCTTCATCACTTTCTTCTAGCTTTCTATGCTTTCCTTTGTGGTTGTCCTTCCTCTTGTCGGGTCTTGGACAATCATATGATATATGGCCTTGATCACCACAATTGTAGCATGTCTTGTTTTCATCTTTTCTTGGGAGGAAGGCTTTCTTCTTTGGATCAAAGGAGTATCCCTTCTTTGCGATTTTGGATTTTAGACATGAGAATTTTCTCATCATCAACGCAAGCTCATCATCGTCATCTTCACTTGTTGCTTGCTCTTCTTCGCTTGAGCTAGGCTCAACCACTTTCTTTTTCTTGGGAGTTGTCTTCTTGGTTGAAGCCTTGAGAGCAATAGTTTTTGACGATGACTCCTCCATCATTCCAAGTACGCTCATCTCATGAGCATGAATTTCTCCAATGAGCTCCGAGACTTCAATGTTGTCAAGTGATTCCTTTTGGAGCATTGAGTTTATAATGTTGTACTTGGGCTTAGGTAGAAGCATGAGGATCTTGCGGTTGATAAGTCCCTTACCAAGAGAAGCAATGTCAAGTGCGTTAATCTCCTCAATGAGCACATTTAAGCGAGAAAACATTTGGTTAACATTCTCATGAGGAAGCATTTTGAATTCATCATACTTGGATTTTAGCAAGTGATATTTGAGTTCTTTAACACGAGATGAGCCCTCATGAATTTCAATTAGACATGCCCAAATTTCACAAGCTTTCTCTTTACTAGCAATTCTAGCAAAAACGTCTTGACTTATGCATTCATAGATGGCATTTCTAGCCTTAGCATCCCATTTAATTTGATCACCAATATAAGTATGATCTCCAAATCCCGCATGGGCCGCTTCCCAAACTTCGGGAGCAATAGCCTCTAGGTAGGCACGCATGCGTGCTTTCCAATAGGCAAAGTTCTTGCCCTCGAAGGTAGGAACCGAACCCCCATTCTTGGCCATTTAAGCTCTCTAGCGGTGAAACTAGAATGATCCAATGAGCAACCTTGCTCTGATACCAATTGTAAGGATCGAAACGCCCAAGAGGGGGGGTGAATTGGGCTTTCTTTCAAATTTTAAAGCAATTAAGATTAACAACCTAAAGCCCAATTCCCTATGCAATTAAACTATGCAATCAATATAAATTAAAGTTGCGGAATGAAGATTGCATAAGAGTAAAACGGGAGAGGGATGCAAACGCTCAAGGGACACGGAGTTTATCCCGTGGTTCGGTAAGATCACAAGGATCTTCCTACATCCACGTTGTGGCACCCACCGAAGGGTTTTGCCACTCCCAAGTCACCGAGACAAGGGGCTTCTTCACTATTCTTCTCCGTTCGCTAACCTCGGCAAGGTGGAGCTCAAGCCTTGTACACTTTGGGATCCTCCGGGCTTCCACAATCCTCTTGGCAAGCTCCGGAAGTCACACACACCAAGGGACACTCCCTTAGGGCTCTCACTACACTAGAGACTCCAATCACCAAGAATGGAGGCACCCAAGCACTATCTCTAGCTAGTTCTAGCCTATCTCTTGGTGTACAAATGATGATCAAATGATGTGAAAGTGGTAGCTCTATTTCTTGAATGCTCTAGGATGTGTAGAGTATGTCTGGGCTTCAAGTCTTGTCGATTTGACAGGTTGAAGGGGTATAAATAGCCAGCCTCCACGAGATAGCCGTTGGAAAAGTAGGCTGACATCACTTCTCTGCGAACACCGGATGATCCGATGTCTCCCCTTCAGTTAACATCGGTCAAAGCCAAATTAGCTGATGTCACTGTGTCAGATATGACCGTTGTTAGACCGATGTTGATCTGTCTTCTCATCGGATGATCCGGTGGCTCTTCCTCCAGAATTTTGCTTGATCTTGAGGCTCACTGGAGTGATCGACCGATGTGTGTAAGTCTGCACATCGGATGATCCGGTGCTTCACTTGGTCCAATGGTATTGCAATCTGTGATGATGGACCGATGTCATTGAGCCACTCACATCGGATGATCCAGTGAGTGCATTTGTCTGAGGTCTTCTTCTTCAGTTGAACCAACTCGACCGATGTAGTCAACCCATAGAACGTCGGTTGATCCGGTGTGCTCAATCTTGTTGACTTCGAGTTGTTTTGAGTTGTTCTTTTGGAATTTGAACTTGTGACCTCTTTGACACTTGTTTGAAATGTTGTTTTGATTGTCTTCAAGCATTGAGTGATATCAAGTTAGAGCTTTCACTTCTTGTCTTCATATGATTTGATTTGATCTCATTCGTTGATTTTATATGGGTCTCCAATGTAATTTTGATTTCATTTGATTGAGTGTTATTGAGACCTTGCATTCACAAATTCATTAGTAATATCGAATGGTTGTCATTAATCACCGAAAGCGTACCTCATGGGGCCTAGATGCTTTCACACTTGAATCTTGGCAATCTAGGGTTGGTGGTGAAGAGTTAATGGAGAGTTGAAGGTGAATTGGTGATGAAGAACGAAAGGTCGATGAAGATCTTGCTTGGTTGATCCTCCTTCGTGTTCTCCCTCTCCTCCTTGCTTCCAGATCTTTTCTTGATGACGACTCCAACGAACTAGGGTTTGGGTTTCTTTCAATTGTGGAAAAGAGGTGAAAAATTGGGGTGTTGGGTTGCTTATATAGAGGTGGAGAGGTAGGGTTTGATGGATTTCGTGTTCAAGGCGGTGGAGGCTGTGTAGGGATCCCCCATGGGCTCCACAAGGGTTAGGCATGACGTTCTTGGGCACAATTAAAGTAAATACAAAAAAAAAGAAGTTGTGGAGGAAAAGATTGAATCCGAGTCGGGCACACCGGACAAGTCCGCCGGGGGCCGGACTAGTCCGATGTTAGACATAGACGAAAATGAACAAGTTTGGTAGGATGTTCGGACAAGTTCGGTCTTGTCCAGAGAGCAAAACAGACAAGTCCGGCATAGATCGGATAAGTTCGGGGATTTGACAACTTATCTGAAAACCGTACCAAAGATCAGACTAGTCTGCACTCAATCACGGACAAGTCCAGATGGAATAGAGACTTAACCAGACCAATCCGCAGTGAAATTAGACAAGTTCGGATGGGCATCAGAGGGGAAAATCGGACTAGTCCGAGGTACAAACTGGACAAGTCCGTACTTATACAGACTTTTAAGTGTTGTTTTGCTTCTAATTTATTTTAACTTGTTCCTTTTTATGTTGCTTAACGTTAAACATGTATAAGAATGTATGCAATGCATGATGGATGAACATGAGGGTGTTACATTGGTAACCACAATTGACACTTTGCTAATATTTGATTGGTCAAATATAATTTAATGTATGATCTCCATTTGCCTAAAGGGGTGGGCAAAAAAATCGGGACCGAAAAAACCGAACCGATAAAACCGAGACCGAGACCGAAAAGACCGAAATATCGGGTGTCGGGTACCTATTCGGGTACCAAATCTAAATAACTGATATATTAATTTCGAATTCGGGTATCACTCTCGGGTACCCAAAATAACCGAATAACCGAACAATAAAATCTCAAGTTAAATTACGATCTATGAATCCTAAACAATATGAATTTTAATATTTTATTTGTGAGTTTTGATATGTGAAATCACTAGATTAAAATATTTATTTACGATGCATCGTTAATGAACTAATAATTTATTGTCTCTCAAGATTAAATTTACGAATGATATTAAACTTATATTGATTGTTGAGAGCATAAAATAAGAACAATGTACAATTCGGGTATTTCGGGTAAGACCGAAGACCGAACCAAAAATTAGGTACAAAAATATTTTGGGTATCTAATATTTGTATAACATTTCGGGTAGTGATTTTTAAAAACCGAAATTCAAAAGACCAAAACAACTGAACCAAATTTAATGGATAGACCGAACGTCCACCCCTATTTGCCTATACATGTATTTCTGTATGTGTATGTTACTGAACCTGGCAATGCGGCTGCTAAATCCTGGCTAGCTTCAGGATGCAGCTGACAACCAGGATAAACAGGGAACATCTAATAGAAGACTAGCGTCCAATAGAGCGTGTCTCCTATTAGTGCCATAGTGACCCATCCGGTAGTTAAATCTGCGACGAGCTAACATAAAAAACGTCCCGGATTTCATACATAAAGGAGACGAGCAGACTTAAAGCCTGTCTCAGACTATTCTCCTATTAGTCTCCTATTCCTTAAAAAGGGAGACACGCAGCCTAAAAGACCGTGTCAGATTAGTCGTTAAATCTACGATGAGCTGACATAAAGATCGTCTCAAATATCTTACAAAAAGAAGACACGGTCGTCTCAGATTATTTACATAAAGGAAATAGACAACATTAAAGCTCGTCTCGGATTTCTACAAAAAGGAGACGCGCAGTTTTAGCGCCTGTCTCAGATTTCTTACAAAAAGGAGATGGGGTTCTAAAGCTTGTCTCTCATATGTACTAATTGGTGACGAGCCCAAGAGTGTGTCTTCAATGACTCTGTAATGTGAGACGCGACGAGGGGACACGCGTTTTGCGTGTCTCTGTTCTTCGTGCGGACACGTCTCGATTGAGACTTTCTCACGTAGTGGTAGCATAACCATTGAATTGTTCTTTTCTTCTTAGTATCATTTAGATGTGTCCAACATTGTATTTTTCATTGTCTTTAAATAGGTATCACTACATTGTTGTGCTTCATTAGCCTCGTGAACCGACTGGCGGGCTCGGAAATCCAGCGAGTTAATAACATAGCTAAACTCATTTAAAATTAAAGCCGGGCCGAGTTTGCTCCGAGTTGAGCTAGCTCACGAATTACGATTTTTATTATTGTCAACCCAATGCAGAAATAGTGTAAGTGTAAACGTCTAACATCCTTAGGGCCTGTTTGGAACCACTAAAACTAATATTTATCTAGCTAATAATCTATTAGCTGGATTGGCCCAACTAATTATTAGCTAGCTAATTATTAGTTGAATGGTGTTTGGAACCTCTAAAACTAATTGTGGTCAATAGTATATTTGACTGTCCTACCCCTCATTTGATACACATCCGATCTACGGAACAGACCCGGCCGGCACACCTAGCCAGTAGTCAGCCAGTGGCGTGGAGGAGGAGAAGCTCCGTTTCTACACAGACAACGGGACCTAGAATCCAGAGAGGTGCCGCCTCAGGCCTCTGGAAAACTTCCTTGACCGGGCGACGGATGGGACAAGACTGCGAAGCCTTCTGGACCGGCCGACCGAGCAGACTTGGAAGAGGGGCAGCGGCGCATACCGTCCGGGCGACGGGGGAGATGGGGCAGAGGGTGGAGGCGCGAACCGTCCTCGCAACGGCGGAGAAGGGCGGGGACGCGGACCGTCCGGACGACGGGGCAGAGGGCGGGGACGCAGACGGCGACGGGGCAGAGGGTGGGGGCGCGGGTTGGGAGACGGCGCCGCGTCGCCGGCGGCCGCCGGTGCCAGACCGACGAAGGCGGGTTCCACGTGCGGCATAGCAGATGGAAAGAGAGAATAGGGACAGATGAGGGAGAGAGGGAGGGGTAATTTGGACTTTAGGCAACTATTAGCTGGTATTAGCTGGGGTGGAGCAGCTAATGAAATAACTATTAGCTGGAGGGTTAGCTAATTTTTAGTCCTGCTATTAGCTGGGAGGTTTGGAACCCCTGAACTAATTTTTAGGAGCTAACTATTAGTTTTAGTGGTTCCAAACAGGCCCTTAATCCCGTGACTGTTAACATAGCTAGAATGACTGTCAATCCCGTGAGGTAGTGTAAGTGTAAACGTCTAACTTCCTTAATCGGTCACACAAGTTGTTCATCATCGTGAGTCGACTTACTCGCCCATTTTCCTCCCAAGGGTCAACAGATATTGAGCAACACTCGTATCTGAATACATGACTAATCAGATGTTATCATCATCACTCTGCCATGGCAAGTCATCAACTTTCAGAAAAGAAGATAGAGTCCACACCTTATCATCAGCTACCAGCTAGCTCGCAAGGTAGCTACGCGACAGCGCACATGATGTTAATCTTTGTCCAGAACGTCAAGTTTCCACTGGTAAATGTCCATGGCAAACCCAGAGTGGCAGGTGTTCGGTGTTCGCCCAGATATGGTGCTGGTCACCCTGGATGCGTACAGGATGAGAACTTGCGTGGAAACACCCAGGTTATTGATCTCTGTGTCTGGATAGTGGTGCTTTGAGCTTTAGTTAGCTAGATAACCCGATGAACATTTGCAAAACAAGAACCCCGTTTTTTTTCCATTAAAACCTAGTTGGCGAGCGAAGGCTCTTATTGCAGTCGAGCAAAGCGACTTCCCTGATGAAACCGAGCTAGACCTAGCAATGGCTTTACCAAAGGCGCCCCAAGAAATTGAAAAGGGAAGAAGAGCAACACTACTCGACAGCAACAGCTAACACCGTAGGTTGAAAGCTTATTCGGTTCGTTTGAGAATTCAGATGGATGATCAACATATATGTGCCCAGTCGATGGCATGCACAAGCATTAGTGAATATCGACAACAATGATCTACTTGCATGAAGAACAGTTATAGAGCAAGGAAACCAATAATATTTGATCAATAAAGCATGCTTTGCTTGATACACAAGCCCAAGAAAAAATGTGTTAATTCTTCTCCGACCCCGGGAAATAATGATCATATGCTAAGCTCAACACATGCGTATAGATGAGCATGAGCTTTTAGAATTCTGATTATACCTCATTGATATATATATATATAGATAAAATAGAGCATGCAAATATAGTACGGATGATGCGCAGGGCCTAATTAAATGTCTATGTGTAAAACTAGGATTAGTCGTTGCATGAGCCATATATACCATCTACTAACTGAATTACTCGCTAGCCAAAAGCGTCGACTCAAAGAGGCTAAGCAATCAGCTAACGGCTGCACTGGAGAGAGTAACTAGCTGAACACTGGCCAGTAGTTTCAAGGACTTGTTGGTGCGAGCATCCATCTCAGAGCCTGAGCGACAGGTCGATCTCCTCCCCGTTGTTCCGGGCGTGGTCGAGGCGTTTGCACCCGCCGTCAGCAGCATCAGTCACCCAGCCGCCCACGCCGTCGATGCCCGGCGCTGGCGTCGCCATCACGTCGTCCTCCGGCGCTCCCGCGGCGCGGAACGGCGACGTCGCCGTCCAGAACTCCCCGCCGGCGTCGGGCCCAGCCGAATGATGGACGAGCGCCGCCGGACGGGAGGACGGCCGCAGGGCGGCGGTGGCGACGACATGCAGGCTGCGCTTGGCAAGGGTGCGCTCGAGCTTGTGCGCGTTCTGGTGGCCGCCCAGCGCCTGGGAGCTGCAGAACTTTCGGTGGCAGTAGTTGCAGGCGAAGGTGCCCCCGCGGCGTTCGGCGGGGCCGGAGGCGACGGGATGCCGGCGGGGAGAGGGGTCCAGGCGCAGGTCGAGGTTGACGCCGGCGGGAGCGTGCGACTGCGAGGACGGCTCGGTATCCATCGATCGGAGGAAACGCTAGTGTTTTTGGTGGTGCACGAAGTCGAGAGAGTGGGAGCAGAGAGAGCTCAGCGGTAGCGCGCGCTTGGAGCTTAATTGGAGGGTACAAACTACAATGAGGCCAAGAGCAAGAACAAGCGATGTGGTTTGAGACGGGTATATAAAGACAAGTGCCGGGTAGGATCCGTGGTTGTGAACAAATCCGCATACAAGAATGGTGTTTTCCATGGTTAAATCATGTAGATTTTTTGTCGGATAAAGTGCAGTCCCTACAGACGGATGGATCCCCACATAAGTAAATCTTCTGTTCCAAGTTGAGCCGCGCGTGTCTGCGACAGTTCCTCGTCTTTCTCTTCGTTGAGACGACACGCACGCACGCACGAAGAGAGAGAGCGCGCGCGCAAAGACCATGAACTGTCAGATGTGGGATCGCCTGTCAGATCATCATCCCTAGCTCTCGTCATCCAGTACTACTTGCTTCATTGGAAAGCAAGAGCGGTGGACCGGTGACTTGTGCCAAAGTTAGCTGGGCGTCACTCGTCGTTCGTCAGGTAGGGTACAAGAAGTAATGGCGAAGCCAGGTTCCAAATTCACATGCAAGGTTAATTAGTAGAGTATTGTCTGAAAATTATATATTTTTTTTCATATTTTGAGGCTATGCACCAGAATATTTTGCACTGTAGCTTCGCCACTGGATACAAGAGCTACCCGTATAGATCCCAAAAAGGGCTGGGCCTATCGGGCGGCCCGAAGCACAGCACTAAAAAGCACGGCCCGAGCACGGGCCCGATCCGAGGTGAATAGTGTCGGGCCGGTCTGGGCACGATAATCGGGCCATGTTTGGGCTGACTTCAAGTACGTTGGACCAGCACGAGCTCAACACGATTTTTAGGCCGGACCGATGTTGGCCCGAAGTTCTTTGAAATCTGATATCTGTACCGTTGATTCTCACATCTATTCCCAACCGTTAGATTCATCCCATCCTTCAAACCCTAACTCCTTTCTTAACAAACCCTAGCCGCCAGCACCTAGCCTCTCCAACTTCTCCAGGCGCGCCGCCTGACCTGAGCTGCTGCCCCGCCCTGCCGCCACCTGCCGGCCGCAAGCCACGTCGGCCGCGTCGTCGCCTGCTGGCCGCGCCGCGCCGCCCCGCCTCTGACCCGAACTACCACCCTCCTTCGAGCTTGATGTTGAGATGTGGTGGCTGCTCCGTCCACCGTCCGTGATGCCGGCCTTGGAGCCGCCAGACGCGCGCTCGCCTTCGATCTATCGCCCGTATCCACCTCCTCCACCCGCCGCAGCGTCGTCCGCGCCGCCGGTCTCGCGCCAACCTCCGAGCTGCCGCCCGCGCATGACCCGACATGAGCACGGACGCGACCATCATGCCGCCGTGCCGGCCCGGTACGAAGAAACGGCTTCCGTGTCGTGTCTGGATCGGCTGTTCGGCACGGCGGAACGACTCGACACGGCACGGAATGTTCGCCGAGCCGCATAGCGTCGGGCCGCGTCGTGCCGGCCAAACCGGGCTCGTGCCGGGCGGCCCATTTTGAGATCTATAGCTACCCGGGCCCCAAACAGTCGAAACGCGGTATTCCAAAACGTGGCCGCAGTGCAGGCGGACTGCATGCTGCCTTATTCCACAAAACTACATATTTTATCATAGAACTATACTTAGATTTTGCATTAAAATCTGTACTTTTGTGAAGTTGGACATTTATATGAAATCTATATAGTTCTCTGATGGATGTGCCAAGGATCTGTAATTCTGGCACAAGTGGCGCAGCCGTTGCTAACAAGGTCGTGATCATGCCCATGTGGGTGATGGAGCCGGCCGCACCAGCATCGATCGACGGGTCCTCTTGAGATATTCAGATGTGCCCACGCATTGCTGCCTGTCCCTGTCGCCTCGGCGTCGATGATGGAGAGACCGAGGGAGGGTTGGAGCTAGCTGGTTGTCACTCACTCCTCGATCGTTAACTGATGGTACGCCATGCATCCGGTTTCAAAATCCGAGCGGATGCATCCAACCAACCACACATGCATGGTGCCTGGAAACTGGGCGTGTGATTCTGGCTCCACTGGATAAACGAAGCGTGCAGCGCAGGGTTAAAACGTGCGGTTTCTGCCTGCAGAAACGTGAGCCTTTTCGCATGAGGCAGAACAGCCATGGACTGATGGACATGTGCGCGCGGTCGCTAGCTGCTCGATTGATTGATCGAGAAGGGATACATTACGGTGCAGTGGTCTGGGTTTGGTTCTTCTCCGGAAGGCTCGTCTGGACGAGTACACTTGAACGAACGCACCAGCAGGTCTCAGGCCTGCTCAATTGCTCATGCATCACGTTGGACTCCCATTGCTTGTATATCTCACATCTCCCACCAAACATATACAAATTGGGGCACAGAACTTCCGTGATCATTTTTAAGCTGGATATGCTTCTTTTCAATCCCCTGACGTTTTAGGCTATGGGAAATAAATTTATAAATGTATTGACTATAGAAAAAATTGTTAATTTTGTCAATTATAAAAATTAACTGCTAATAACAGTGATTAGTATTAAATAAAATTTCCTAAAATTTTTATTATATTTCAGTCGCCTGAAATCTAGCTAGACAAATCCTTTTTTAAGTGCATCTCTCTTCTTCTATGTTTCATGTTTGTGGTGGAACGAATACTCGCACCTAAAAGCCTCCAGTCTCGTCACATAGATTTCCTTAGTTATGCAGCAAAGACCCTTGCAAAGTACTCTCTATCATAAAAAATTTATCATGTTTTAGTTCAAAAATGTAATAAAACCTGACAAATTTTTGAAGACAGAGAGAGTATATTTAATGTTCATATGTAGCATTCAATAACTAGGAATCACCACAGGAAATGAGCAACATGATGTCGGCCATATAGCTGTTGGTACCCTCTTAAAACCGACGTACATATGTTATATCTGTCGGTAAACCGATATTCATAGCCGACGCTTCAAATTCGGCGTCTTTAACTGATATGAGCATCGGGCCCAACGCCCATAAGCTTTAGAGCTGTCGGCCACGGACCCGACGCCTTTATGTCATTTAAAGCCGTCGGCTGCGCCCTCCCGCCCGACGCCTTTACGGCAATTACAGCCCTCGGCCCCGCACCCACCCCGACGCCTTTATGGCACATAAGTCCGTCAGCCAGCGTGGAGACCGACGCCTTTATGGCACATAAAAATGTCGGCCTTGGTTGGCACCGACGCCTATAAAGACCTTTTTTTAAATAACCGGCTGTTTTTTTGCCTCCCTAGCTGGGAGCCTCCAGTGAGCCGCAGCTCACACCAGACAGCAGCACAACAGCTCGCAGTAATTCAAAGACACACATACTCCACAAATTCACACTCATGAACATATATAGACAGCAGCAACAATTCAGCACACAAAGTGAGAATTAAAACGAAGGTCACATGTTCAAAAACTCCATAACATGTAAATTGAAGCTTACAAAGTGGTAATGAAAACGGCATTCACATATACATGTTGTGATTGTTAGAACCTCCACCACTCGCACCCGCATCGTTCAAATTCAGAAAATCATCACGACCTTGCAGATGATCGGAACCCCGCAAGAAACAAATACAAGTTACACTTTGCATTTATACTTATAATTTGAATGTCTTAATCTCTCTAAAATATGATAATTGACTTATTTGTTACAAAACTCACAAATATGCTAATTTGACTCAAGTCACTAAGTATTATTCAAATTAACCTATGTTTTCATGAGAAATAACGATTTAGAAGTCATACCGTTGCGGCCGGAGTTGTTGATGGTTGAGTCTGTCCCGGGGCGAAGGGCATCGATTGTAGAACACCTGGATACGGTTGCAATCCAGGAGCCAACAACGACTTAAATCCTTGAGGTTGTGGAATATATGGTTGACCACTCTCAGAACCTTGTTACACATATGGTTAAGATTTTGTTTTATAACTCAATGTAATAAGACATGGGGTGATACCTGTG
Source organism: Tuctoria greenei (assembly GCA_036927565.1). Classification (NCBI taxonomy): domain Eukaryota; kingdom Viridiplantae; phylum Streptophyta; class Magnoliopsida; order Poales; family Poaceae; genus Tuctoria; species Tuctoria greenei. The sequence continues at coordinate 181,508,664 of JAYESD010000007.1, read as the reverse complement.
ACGAGGAGGAAGTATGTTGTCCTGACTGCATTGGACGAGGCATACCACCTTGAGCGAAGAACTGCATCAAGTAAAGATATTCAGTTAAATTAATTTAACACATATAGTAAAGAGTATTCTAACTTGAATAAAACAGACAAGTATACTTGCGACATCATGTCGAACTGAGGTGGTTACGGTGTGCCAAACTGAGAACTGGTGCTACCTTGACCCAAGAACTGCATCAAGTAAATTAATTGTGGAATCTTAGTTGAAATATTTTAAAATCGATTAAATAGCTCAATTGTTAAGATTACATGTTTCCTGTGCCACATACACATACTGCATCTGTTGCTGCATCTGATGCATCTGCATCTCTGTCTGGTGCTGTTGTTTTCGCTGTTGCAGCTGTGTGTGCATCTCTCTTGAGTGCGCCTCAATTCTCCTCTTAATGCATCTGCCTCCGCAGTAGATCGAGACCTACTAGAACTGGCACTGGAGTGTCTTCGCCTAACATAGGTCTCGCGCTCCACATACCCATTCGCCCAACCCAAGTCTAAAAAAAATACAAGTGTGATGAATCAATATTCATTAACTTAGAAACATCATTATCTTTACACATATCTCCCATGCGGTACACCCCCACAGGCTTCGTACGCCGCACCCACATCCAACGGCGCTCTTACATAATCCATGTCATCTCCATGATTTTTTTAAGCACTCAACATATTTCGCCTGTGAGGATACAATGAGTTCATGAGAAGATGTAATAAAAGATAAAATGACTTAATAGATGGATATAACAAAAATTGATCATACTTACCACTTTCTGTGTTGCTGCCTCGTCAAACAACTACTCTGAGCGATTTGGGTATGGACCTCTATGTCCCTTAAGGTAAAACTAAAAAAAACTAAGAGTGGCACCAGTTTCTGCTTGCTGCAATAACAAAATTTGAAGTTTAATCAATACAATTATTTGAAGTAATCTAAGTATGATTTTAAGAATTCGTACCATTCTTTGTTCCATCCCCGCATGTCCATCCGGCCCATAGTAATGCTTTCCAGGCTTGATGTCCCGGTTTTTTCGATTTCTATCCGAAACTACCTTGAACTCCCCTGATACCCAATACTCACTTAACCATTCCCAAGCTTCTGTATTCACACATATCCAATTCACACATCTATCCAAGTACTCCTCCTTAGTTAGATGTAATTTGGCTGGTTCTTTTTTTGATATATGCATCAACAACTTAGTCTTGTAGTACACAATCACAACTTTGACCTATACATCAGAGAAGGAGTCCTTTGTGAGTCTTTTCGCTGACTTATGGAAAACCATTCTTCCATATGCTTCACTCACACCTTCGTCCAAACAAAACACACCCTGCATGGAAACAACAATTTATGTCAATCAAAACAAGATGCAATATAATTGAAGGACTATGAATAAGCTTACCCAAAACATATCCCAAACTCTGTTCTGACAACTACCTGCAAGGGCATACTCTTTCAGCGCATAGTGATCCCAACTATTTGTGGGAATTCTTCGACTGCCCAACACAACCATCCCGTGGAAGCAAAATCGGATGATGTTTCCCAAATCCGTGTTAACTACTGGTCGATGCCTCTTGCCATTCCAATTAACCTAGATACAGCACCAAGTACCCTTCAGCTTTATAACTATCCGCTAGTCCAAGCTTTTGCTTGGAGTACATAAAAGGTGCCTCCGTAGCCTGTACAAACAATATGAGTTAATTAGTTAACAATTAAATGAAGATAAAAGCTAGCTTATCAATTAATCTGAAATAGTACCTGAAGGGGCATCGTGCGGACGGCTGACTTGCCTCGGCTAGCTCCGCTAGTCTTGCCAACCTCATATCTCATGCGGGATCGTCGCCCTCTTTGTCATTGTTGCCCTCGTCGTCCCCCTCATCACCACCCTCAGAGGAGGACCGCCCAAAGACCGACGCCATCGTACGGTATCTCGTGCCCGAACTTGAGTCTCCTATCTTTTCTGACGGTTGCCTCACAGTATTTGTCTCCTCCCCGTGCAATTCCTGTGCCAGACTCAGCTCTGGCTCTCATGCAAGCTCTAGCTTTGCCTGCTCTGCGACACACCACATGAGCTGCCTCTGCCTATCCACACTTGCGCTTGCATGCTGCAAATGAAAATATACATGGAACAAATATTAGAGAGTTAATTATAATACTAAAATGTATTTAAAATTAAACAAGTACCTGCAACAAGTCTGTGTGGTCCGAACTACTACTAGGGTGAGACGTGGAAGATGAACCACTGCGCTTTTTCCTGCAAAGTTTGATATGCTTGAACATCTGCATAAATTTCAAAATTATGATTAGTTATACAAAATAAATGATAAAGATTAAAAGTTATTAAAAATCTCACAAAATGCATACAATAAGAATCAAAATCTAACAGAATGCGTATAATAAGAATAAAAAATCATCAGCATCAGAATCTGCTTTTGCTACACGTGCTTCAAGATGTTCACGTATCTCTTGTTCTTCTATCTCTTCTTCAAACTCTTCTCCTTCACTATCTTGATCAAATCTTTCTTGATCCTCAATAATCCTTTTTTGCTTTTCAATAATTTTTTGTGACTGTCGAATACGTTTTCTCGAAATGCCATTGTGTTCTTCAGACATTAACTCAAGGATACCATTAGCTATATATGCTAGTCCTGTCCCAAAAGATATCCTAAAATCTTCTACTTCCTTGACTTCATCTTGATAGACACCACCATCATTATCTTCCTGATTCTCTATATATCCATCATAATGATGATGGTCCACTTCAGGATTAACTTTGTATACAACCCACCAATTTTTGAAACTTTCGTTAGGATAACTTAAATAGTACACCTGTTCCACTTGATGGGCAAGTACAACATTGTTGTTATGAGCTGTGTACCACGAGTTGTGGTTGACCTCCAACATTCCAAAATCATTGACTCACGTGCTAGATGTTGGATCAAACCAATGACAGTAGAAAATCACAAGCTTCAGTTCTTTCGGACCGCCAAATGTGTACTCAATTATTTTTTGAAGAACACCATAGTAAGCATTGACTTCTCCACTACCCTCCGCTGCCGTTATCATTACTCCACTGTTTGATGTGGATGGAAGTGGGTGGTTTCCTTCTAAACTTGCATATGAAAACAATATCAGTTGATATTGTATCGGTTAAATGCCCTTGCTTTCAATTGACCATGCTAAATCTATCGCAAGTCATTTGAGATGTTGCGATCTTTCATAAATACATAAATAGACAAAGTCAGTATCTTACGATAAGAATGTGAACTATGATTGAAGAAAAAGACGGATAGAAACATTACATGTTCACGAAACCATGCCAAAAAGCTTAGCCCACCATTTATGCCATCCTGACGTAGCTTATCCAATTGGTTTTGTGTAGGTATTTGAGAAGATGTCCAATACAACTTGTCAAATATTTTAAAATATGGTAACACTTCTTCCATGTTGAAAAACATGTAAAGCATGGTGTAGTTCCTATCTTGCTCCTAAATATGATGAGAAGTGGCAGCTTCCCAACACCTTTTTTCCATTCATAATACTAGGTGGAAACACTTTTTCCATCTTACATACAAACACAATGATTTCTTTCTCCCACTGTCGCATCATCTTCTTTGACACTTCCTTAGAGCATATCTGCCTATAAAAGTAGCTAAGTTTAGCAAATATCTTCCACAAATCACGTCTGAAGTAGCCACAAAACATTACATGCACAAGCCTCTCCATCATAATATGGTAATCATGACTCTTCAGTCCATTCAGTTTATCAGTACTAAGGTTCACACATCGTTTTATGTTAGCTGCATAGCGGTCTCAAAACTTTAATGTTTTCAACCAAGTAAGTATTTGTCTCCTTTCTTCTGGATTGACACGGTGAGGAGCTCATGGCCTACTTTCATTTCCACTTGTATTAATTATAATCTCAAGCCCACGACGATCACAAAGATCACTTAAGTCTTTCCTCGCATTCATATTATCTTTGGTTTGACCTGTGAAATCAAAACACATGCTTATGATGCTTTCAACCACATTACGCTCCTGGTGCATCAAATTTATGTTGTGCGGTAAAAGAAATGCTTTGCATATGGTAGCTCCCAAAGAAAAGAAATATGAGTCCAGTTGTGTTCTCTATCATACCCTTCAAAACCACCTTCTACGAAATCTTTTAACTGTGCATAGCATGCCATTTTTTGTTCGCTTGTCAATCGACTGAATGGTCCTTTTGTAACCGTTCTTCTTTTCCAGAATGATTGTGTATCGCTCTTGAAAGGATGGTTTGAAGGAAGGAATCGTACAATCAAAGAAGTTGACTTTTCTCCATACTTTAACCTGATGGCATTAGTGTCAGACATACATATGGAGAAACACAATTGTTCATGAACACACCAACCATCCCAAATGCCATATACCAACAAATCATGGATCAACCATACATACATGGCACATAAGGTAAATTCACATTTCAGATGATTGTCATATGCCTTTACACCATGCCATACCTCTTCAATCAACAGCTGCATAAACACATTGATTTTCTTCTGAGGATGTTTAGGGCCAGGAATGATGGACATGAGAAAAATGTATCCTTCTTTAATGCACATGTTGGGAGGAAGATTGTATGGCATGATAAATACAAACCAATAAGAGTATGGGCTGCTACTCATGATGAAAGCAGTGAAACCATCTGTTGACAACCTAAGATGAACATTTCTGGGATCTCTTGCAAACCCCGGATCAAAACGGTCTAGAGCATGCCAAGCCACCATCAGAAGGATGCATCATAATATATTTGTCATCGCTCTCACGTATCCCTTCAGAATGCCGCCTCATCTGCTTTGCTGTTTCTTGGAACAGAAACAACATGTCGAAGGCTCAATGCGACACTTCCCCCGGATCTGCTAAGGAGCAGCCCGCGGAGGTTCTTGTTCGGCGGGGCTTAGACCTCGAACTAGTGTTCTACCGGAAGAGTATGAGACAGTTGTTTTTACGTGGTTTGGGCCGCAAGGAGCATAACACCCTACTCCATAGTGGATTGTATTGCTTGGTGAGTGTGTATGCGTATGTGAGTGTATTGGGGATTCTGAGTCTGGTCCTTTGTATCGGAGGCGGTCCGAGCCTTTTATAACCAAGACTGGACACCTTACAAGTGGGGTCCGGGGGCCCGATAGGTGGCCCCGGGGCGATCTTATCCTAAAAGATCTATGGCTTCCCGCATAAGCCTCTCTGAGCATGGTAGTGGAGACTTGTCGTCTTGTCACCTTCCTTGTCAGTAGCCCATGCGCCGTTGCTGACGGTGGCAGATGGTGTCCCGTCAGCCTGTCTTGTTGCCGCAAGCTACCTACTTGGCCAAGTGGGATAGGCCTGCAGCGCCATCACTGTGATGTGATTGGTCATAGCGGTCTCTAACCGTTGGCGTGCTCCGCGTAGTGTTTCGGAGGTGGGTGCAGACCTTCAATGCCTGTCCTGAGTGGAGCGCCCAGATTTTAACTCCCACACCTTACCGTCTGGGGGGTGCTGCGAGACACGTGGCAGCGCCAGCGCAGGTCCTCGCCGGGGAGGCTAGCCTCGGTCCTTCATGGCACGTGGCAGCTCCGGGGCTCCCCAGGGCATGTAGCAGCTCCGTTCTCTCCTCAGAGGGAGGGCGCTTGGTCCGACGTTCCAGGCTTCGTGGCAGCTCTAGAGCTTCTCCATCAAGGTTGTGCGGGGTCTCTCCTCAACACGTGGCGCCTTGGGAGGTCGTCTACCCTGAGGGTCTTTATCCCATCCTTCGTGCCCCACGTGGTGGCACTGGGGATGGATCTTGCGGGAGGCTGAGGCCTCGACAACTTATAGACATGTGGCGCTGCCGGACATGCCCCGGTGTCTTCATCCTGTGTGCGAGGGTACCCAGTCTGCAGGGTGCCAACACAACCATTTTAGCCTTGATGTGATAAGCATGTACCGAAGTTGTTTGATCGGTACTTTTGTAGTTATTTCCTCTCTATCATCGTTTAGAACCTTCACATATCTAGATGCATTGCAATGCATACAATGAGTATCGTTCTTGTATTCCTTCCAAAACAGCATGCAATTATTATCGCACGCATCAATCATCTCATAGTTCATGCCTAGACCGGTCAAAAGCTTCTTAGATTGGTATGTGTGTGTTGAAATCTTATGATTCGATGGAAGGAGATCACTAATCAGCTTCAAGATACCATTGTAGCTGTTGGTACTCTGCACATGGGGTACCCTCGCACACAAGGTGAAAACACCTAGGCACGTTCGGTGTTGCCACGTGTCCCGAAGGTGCCAGACCTCGGCCTTCCTCAAGGACGAGCTCCAACACTGCCACATGAGCCTCAAAGATGGGACTCGGCTCCTCCGGTGAGGTGGGCTCTCGATACGCCACGTGTGGGGATAGGACCTCACCCAACCTTAGGGGAGAGCTCTGGTGCAGCCACATGGCTCGGAGCACCAGGCCAGGCACGCTTCGCAGGGAATGGCCCGGAGCTGCCACGTTCCCCAGAGAGCCCCGTAGCTACCACGCATCGTGAAGAGTTGGGACTGGCCTCCCCCGCAGGGGCCAGCCCCGACGTTGCCACGTGTCCTGCAACTTGCCCTGGGCAGTAAGATGCTAGAGTTAAGGGATGGTGCGCCCTGCCCAAGTCAAGCATTGAAGACACGCACCCACCAACGGAGCACAACGCGGAGCATGCCAATGGTCAGAGACCGTTGTGACCAATCGCATCACAGTGAAGGCGCTGCAGGCCTATCCCACCCAGCCAAGTGGGTAGCTTGCAGCAACAAGACATGCTAACGGGACACCTTTTGCCATCGTCAACAACGGCGCGTGGGCTACTGACGAGAGAGGCAGCAAGACGGCGAGTTCTCACTGCCGCGATCAGAGGAAGCTTATGTGAGAAGCATAGATCTTTAGGATAAGATCGCCCTGAGACCACCTGTCGGGCTCCAGACCCCACTTGTAAGGCATCCAACCTTAGCTATAAAAGGACTGGACCGCCAGAGTTACAAAGGACTCAACATCGAATCCCCGATACACATATGCATACATACACTAGCAAGACAATCCACTGTGGAGTAGGGTGTTACGCTCCTTGCGGCTCGAACCACGTAAAAACCACCGTGTCATATACTCTCATACGCATGTACACTTGATTGAGGCCTAAACCCTGCTGAACAATAACCTCCGCGGGCTGATCCTTAGCAGATTCGGGGGAAGTGTCGCATAAACACTTCGACATTTGGCGCGCTAGGTAGGGGGTTTTTTCCTCAAAAAAGTGGTAGCGCTTTCACCACCATGGTTTTTATTAAGCCTTCGAGTAGCAGCAAGATCAAGCCGCAAAAGGTCAACTAGCATGTCGACGTTGGAGATGGAATTCCAAAGGCCGGAACGTGCCATGGAAACGGTTCACCAGGCTATGAACTTTGACCTCGACAGCGACCACGAGCGTCGCAAAGCACTCCACGTCATATGTGGAGGATCTTGGGAACCCACATCTATGAATGTGGTCAAGACTTTTCGTCGGGCAATGGCTTCAACAGCCTCTACTCATGCCCTGGCACCGCATCATAGATGGATGGAGATGCCGACCAGCTTCGACGCCTTCGACTGCCCCGAGAACATGGCGGGAGCCGGGCTGCTGCCTCTCCTCGTTGCCCCCACCATCGTCAACGTGAAGTTCTACCACATCGTGGTAGATGGTGGGGCCAACCTCAACCTCATCAGTCGTGTGGCCTTCGACAAGCTGAAGATTTCCGTGTCCATGCTCGCCCAATCGAGAGCATTCTCGAGGGTAGGGCCGAGGAGTATTATCCCATACAGCAGCATCCACCTCTAGGTGATCCTTGGGACACCCAAGAACTTTAGGACGGAGAATATCTTATTTGACATCACAGGGGTTAGCCTCCCCTACCACGCCATCATCGGCAGGCCAGCCCTGTAACGGTTCATGGTTGTAGCCCATTATGGCTATATCGTCCTCAAGATGCCGACTTCCTCCTGCGTCCTCAAGATCTGCGGAGATCACGCTGCTGTGGTGATGGCTTTGGAGAAGCTCCGAGCGCTAGCAGCAACCCCAACACGTACCCCGGACAATGCCAAATCGAGTAAACCCCCGCCAGACTCACGCGCGCGCAGTCGCACCGGTGCAGCCCTCCGACGATGGCGATATGCCCATCAAGACAATCCAGGTTGGCTCTGATGCTGCTCAGACCACCCGTATCGCGGGGAGTCTGGACAGCGAGCAGGAATCAACGCTCGCCACTTTCCTACGAGCTAACATTGACGTCTTAGCCTGGCAACCATCGTAGATGCCAGGCATCCCCAGGGAAGTGATCGAGCACCGTCTGAAGATCTACACTGATGCCCGACCAACACAACATAGGCCTCGTAAGTAGTCCATCAAGTGGCAAAACTTCATCCGCGAAGAGATTAAGAAGCTACTCGATGCTGGCTTCATACAGGAGGTCCACCATCCCAGATGGTTGGCCAATCTTGTTGTGGTCCCCAAGGCTGGCGGTAAGCTCCGGATGTGCATCGACGACACCAACCTTAACAAGGCATGTCCTAAAGATCCTTTTACTCTCCCTAGAATAGATAAAATCATAGATTCAACCTCGGGATGCGATATGCTATGTTTTCTAGATGCCTACTCAGGGTTTCAACAAATCCCAATGTCAAGAGAGGACGAAGAACATACCGCATTTATAACCGTAGATGGCCTTTACTGCTATGTCTCCATGGCTTATCTTCTTAAGAATGCCCTCCCCACCTTTGTATGTGTCATGCATAAAACATTTGAGGACCTCATTCGAGAACTAGTAGAGGTGTATATAGATGATATTGTAGTAAAAATCCAGACACATACATCATTGCTAGAGAACCTCGCCCTGGTCTGTGACAGACTGCGGACCACACGCACAAAGCTCAATCCTGACAAGTGCGTGTTCGGAGTCAAAGCTGGGAAGCTCCTCGGTTTCTTGGTCTCACACCGAGGGATTGAGGCCAACCCATAGAAGTTCAAGGCGGTGGAGCTGATGCGGCCTCCAGCCCGCATCAAGGACGTGCAGAAGCTTGCAGGTTGCTTGGCAGCGCTCATCCGGTTTATCTCTAGGATGGCTGAGCGGGCCCTCCCGTTCTGCAAACTCCTACATCAGTCCGGACTATTCGTCTGGACTGAGGAGGCAGAGAGGGCATTCGCAAGCTGAAGCAGCAACTGACGTCGCTGCCCATAATGGTGGCATCAGAGCCCAGGGATCCCCTGTACCTCTACATTGCTGCCACAACAGAGGTGGTAAGTATGGTTTTGGTCGCAGAGCGGGCCGGTCCCCAGCAGCCCTGATGGACAGAAAGGACCCCTGCCACTGATTCTGAGCCCCAGGGCTTGGAGCTCGCAGGGGGTGTAGGATCGAAGAGCACGTGAAAAGCTACCAGAGGGGGGGTGAATGGTAGATTTAAAAATCTTACGCAGCGGGAACAATTAAACCCCAAACCCTTTCGGCAGAAAAACGATCTGTTAAAGAAATCGTGTGTGAGACTAATCTAAACGTGTTTCACCATGAGAAAAATGATAGATATCAGAGAGAATCAAGTCAAGAAGACAACACAAAAAGAATCACTCAAATCCGTCGAGAAAAACTCAAGTTATGATCGAAAGATCAAACAATGGTCAATCTGCCCTACCCGAGAAAAAAAAAACAGTTCTGGAACGCTGCAAAGAAACTCGTGTAGATCATAAACCACAAATCCAATGACCGTTAAATTTTGACATATGATAGACAATCAAGTTTTGAAGACAACCCAAAAAGAATCACGTCAATTGGATCTTTAAAACTCGAGTTATGATAAAACCACAAACGAAAGGTAGTGCTGTCCAGAAACTCGACGAGTAAAACTTGTCTGGAACAAGTCGGACGAACAAGGCACAAAAGTTCCTTCAAACTACGAATTTTATTCAATATAACACAAGAGGAACAGCCCCAAAGTCGTGCACCACGAGCTCTGGGCTCCCTTGCTTATATAACCAGCTTGAAAGCCAACTCAATGTCAACTAGAACTCTAATCCTACTCAGATCACGAATCGTAACTTTCCACAACTGCTCAAGATTCTTCTATACGCAGATAGAAGCAATCTTAAGACTTCCAAACACCTTAGGAACGTACCCCACATTCCTAAACAACTCAAATTCGTGACCCACACGAAATCCTATCATAACCAACTCAAATATTTCCATATTTGAGTCAAACCCAACTCACCAGCAGCGTGAGTCCATAACCTAGTCGGTTGGACCTTTCCGACCAATTCTTTACGTCCACATCTCTTCATCACGTCTCGGAACCATGTATACACGTCCATGCACTCCTTGCACACGTGCAAACATCTTCCAATGACATCCACGATACCTTCATATGCATTGTTCTTGATTCAATCATGCTGCGCAACCTCCCGATCAGCTCAACCACAATTCCTCCTGAATTTGGTTGTTGGAACCTCATCTCCTCCCTGAGACTAGTCCAATGGATCCCGTCACCAGCCATGTATTGAACTCAAGCAACACCTGCACATGAATAAACAACCAATCCATACGAACCCAAGTCCTCGACTTGACTCAAGTTAGTTCCGAACACAACACCTTACGTGATCACCTCACATAAGCATGTTGCAAAGCATATCAAAACAAAATCATCCATATCAACCAAAACACACCAAAAACTTAGTAAAAGAATACTAAGCAATCTTTCCAACAATGTAAAGCAAGTACGAAACATTGCAAATGAAAAGCAGAAGCACTACTGTCAAGTTCCGGACCTTGCCAGAGCAACCCGGAGCTTGAGCAGGAGCTAACAAAAGCTAGTACAATGAAGCACCTGCCGGAGCTTACAAAAACTAGTAGATCCTAGCACCAGAGCTCACCAAAAACTAGTCAAAACTAGTCAACCCAAAACCAGAGCTAGACAAAGTACGTCGGAGCTTAGCAAAAGCATTCCGGAGCTATCAAATATTTGCCGGAGCTATCAAATATATGCCGGAGCTAAAGATAAAGCTCACCAGAGCTAACCAAAGCTAGTCGGACCTTACCAAGAAGTCGGACCTAGCTTCGAACATAGCCAGAGCTACCCAAAACAAGCCGGACCTACCGTCGGACCTTGCTGTAGCTCAGAGCTAGAGTCGAACCTTGATAAAAAAGGTGTTTTGGTGATATTCAAAACTTTTATCATCAAAGCCAAGTGTATTCACTACAAGCCAATGTATTCAGCACACATAGGTCTTACAATCTCACCCTTGATGAATGCATTGGCAACACCATTTAAAATCCGAACATTGGCTTATTCACATAAAAGTTTTGAAGGCAATTTCTCCCCCTTTGTAAATCAAAAGTAAAATGAGAAGAAAAATTATCCCATATTATCTCTCCCCCTTTATTATCTCTCCTTATGCACATATTCTCTTTCTCTTCATGCTTATCTCTCCCCCTTTGACAATGTATTCAGCAAGTCATGAGCATATAAACAAATTATCTCTCCTCCTTAGGTTGTTATGAGCATATTATAACATATACATATAAACAAAGCTCATCCAAGTCATACTATCAAGTACCTTACATTATCACATCAATGAAATACATAAAGTAGTGTAAGCCATGCTAGAAATCAAATGTAATTTTCAATTTAATCAAGTCATGATCTCACAAACTTAACTATTTCAAAACCTGAAAACATGACAATAGTTGCTGCATTTTATTATTTTTCAAAGCATAAATTTGGATCATATGATATTTGCAAGAGATTATATGCGCATCTGCCTTATTCTAACCAACCAAGCCAAGCCTATGTCATTTGACAATCAGAAGCTTAAGGACATGGTTTTAGTCATACACAACTTCTTCCAAGTTCATATCTAAGTGCAATGATAAGCCATCTCAAAATAAGAAGTGCGATGCATGCATATTCTCTTGATCTTTTCTCAATTTATATTTGTTCATAAAAACTCAACATGTGAGTTGATTACTTGATAAATTCTTAATGATTAAAAGCATTTGTGAGCATGCAACAAGTTCAAAACAGCAAGAAAGTTCGACCATGACCAGATTTAGTGTAAGTAATTATTCCAATTACTAGACATGGCAAAAACTACAAAATGTATAACACGAGTAATGTAGTAAGAACTTTTAGCATGTAAAAGGAATCACAAAGTCATATATATATGAAATACTATGCTCATATTATTTTAATTTCAGATTCACACATAGACTTCCCAAGTTTCAAAACTCCCCCTCAATTTAAGCCATGAGGATGCATAACCCCTATTTCACTACGAATGTAACAAAAACGAGTGAAATCCAATGGTTTTGTAAAAATGTCAGCCAATTGTTGTTCGGTATCTACATGGTGAAGCACAATGTTTCCTTTTTCAACATTATCTCGGAGAAAGTGATACCTAATGTCAATGTGCTTAGTTCTAGAATGTTGCACGGGGTTTTTAGCAATGCAAATGGCACTAGTGTTATCACAAAACAGTGGAACACTATCTAGATCAACCCCATAGTCCTTAAGTGTTTGAACAATCCAAAGAATTTGTGAGCAAGCACTAGCAGCAGCTACATATTCAGATTCAGCTGTGGATTGTGCAACTGAATTTTGTTTTCTAGAGGACCAAGCAACAAGAGAATTGCCAAGAAAATGACAAGCACCGGAAGTACTTTTCCTATCAATCCTACAACCCCCAAAATCAGCATCCGAAAAAGCTTTCAAAGTAACGGTTGACGAAGAAGGATGAAAAATGCCAAATTCTTGAGTTCCATGTAAGTACCTGAGAATCCTTTTGACGGCTTGACGATGCGAAGCACATAAGGAAGCTTGAAACCGTGCACAAAGACATACGCTGAATTGTATGTCCGGTCTCGATGCCGTGAGGTACAAAAGTGATCCGATCATGCTTCTATATTCTTTTTGATTCACGGGTTCACCATCTTCATCAAGTTCAAGTGTTGTTGCTGTTCCCATTGGTGTCCATAGAGGCTTGCTTTTGTCCATGTTGAAGCGCCTTAGGAGGTCTTTGGTATACTTCGTTTGATGCACAAAGGTACCCTCCTTGGTTTGCTTGATTTGCAGCCCCAAAAAGTAAGTGAGTTCACCCATCATACTCATTTCAAATTCGGAACTCATCATTGTTGAAAACTTGGACACAAGATCATGAGAAGCACAACCAAAGATAATATCATCCACATACACTTGAACGAATAATGAGTCATTGCCATGCTTAAGCACAAAAAGAGTTTTATCAAACTTGCCCATGGTAAACCCCTTTTCAAGTAAGAATGTTTTTAGCCTATCATACCATACTCGAGGGGCTTGTTTGAGACCGTATAAGGCTTTGGACTGTTTGTAAACATGATTAGGAAAATCTGGATTTTCAAAACCCGATGGTTGTTTGACATAAACCTCCTCATCTATGTAGCCATTAAGAAAAGCACTTTTAACATCCATTTGATATAGCTTCAAACTTTTAGATGTTGCAAAAGCTAACAAAATTCTTATGGCTTCTAATCTAGCGACAGGAGCAAAAGTTTCATCAAAATCTAGACCTTCAACTTGAGTGAAACCTTGAGCAACCAACCTAGCCTTATTCCTAACCACAATCCCATCCTCACTTTGTTTATTTTTAAATACCCATTTAGTTCCAATTAAAGTGTGGCCTTGAGGTGGAGGTACAAGTTTCCAAACATTATTTCTTTCAAAATTTTCTAACTCTTCTTGCATGGCAATAATCCAAGATTCATTAGTGAGTGCGTGTGATATATCTTTGGGTTCAAAAGAAGCAACAAAAGCAGAATGAGCATGAGAGTTTGGATCGCAAAACCTGGACCATGTGACTCGTTCGTGCAAGCTTTCAATCATCTGTTGTGGGGAATGATCTTTGTAAAAACGTAGGGGAACATATGTCTCACAAGCTTCTTCTTCATTAGGTTCATCGTAGATTAATGAGCTTGTGACTTGTGGACGATCGGGACTAGCATAGGTGATAGCCGTAGCTTGTTCAATGTCCGGAGCTGGACACGTGTCAACTTCGGAACTACCAGGCAGTATCACCGGCTCTTCTTCATCTTCGAAAATACCCTCCCCCTGAGGATACAAATCTGGTCCTGCAACACCGGAGCTAGTACTTGGGCTAGCTTCATCAAAAGATACTTCACAAGTCTCCACAATTTTGTCAGTGTCAAGTAAAAGCACACGGTAACCTCTAGTATGAGATGGATAACCAAGAAACATGCCATCAATGGATCTAGGTTCAAATTTATCAAGATTACCATGTTTCTTAACAAAACATTTGCAACCAAAGACCCGAAAGTGTGTAACACTAGGTCTATGTCCAAACCGGAGCTCATATGGTGTTTTACCTAGTTTAGCACGCAAGAAAACACGATTTGAGACATAACAAGCGGTTGCTAATGCATCAGCCCAAAATTTCCTAGGAGTTTGATATTCATCAAGCATAGTCCTAGCCATCTCAACTAAGGTTCTGTTCTTTCTTTCTACAACACCGTTTTGTTGAGGTACATATGGGGAAGAAAATTGATGATATATTCTATTTTCAGCACAAAAATGATCAAAAGATTGATTTTTAAATTCAGTTCCATAATCACTTCTAATTGCTTTTAATGATCCTGGGTGATCAATTGATAATCTAAGAAATAAAGTTCTAAAGTGAATAAAAACATCATTCTTAGACGCCATAAAGTAAACCCAAGCGTATCTAGAATAATCATCAACGATAACAAGAACATACCATTTACCTCCGAAGGATTGAACACGTGAAGGTCCTACGGTGTCAAGATGCAAAAGTTGACATGGTTCAGTTGTCATGATCATTGTGAGAGGAGTATATGAACCTGCAACCATCTTGCATGTCTACAAGAAGAGCACACAATTTCTTTGTCCCCTTTAAGCTTAGGCAGCCCACGTATGCGATCAAGAGCACTAACACGCGTTAGGTGATCAAAGCCTACGTGACCAAGTCTACGATGCCAAAAATATAAGTCCTTTGAATCATTAGCAACTAGACATCTATGCTTAGAGTAAGACATATCAAAATCAGCTTTAAAAACTCTTCCAAACCGAGACATGTTAAAAATAAGCTCACTATTTGAACCTACAACTTTGCAGCAGTTTTTATTGAAAATAATTTCTAGATTTTCATCTAGCAATTGTGCAACAGAAAGCAAGTTATATTTCAAATTTTTGACAAGTGCCACATCCTTCAAAGTGTAGTGATCATTTACTCTAACCGAACCCTTAGCAATTATAGGAGTTGAAGAATTATCGGCAAAAGTAACATTTTCTACACGTGACACAAAAGAGAGGGAGGAGAACCAATCTTTGTTACCGGTCATGTGGCGTGAGCAACCTGAATCCACAATCTAAATGTTATCCTTCCTCAAACGTGTAACCTCTTTATTGTCATTGTTGTGTTCTGCCTCCTCCATATTTGATCTTGACTTGCCCGCCATGAAGCACAAGTTTGCCAAATCATCTTCATCTTCATCACTTCCAATGTCCACGTCGCTTGAACTGAACTCTTGAAGCGCGGTGATGAAACTGTTGATCATGTTGCGTCCTATGGTACCTTTCTTCTTGTTGGAATTTCCAGAGGAGGTCCGAACCTTGCTTTGTTTTTCTTCCCGGGTGGTCGGACCTGAAAGGTTAGGGCATTATGTACGAAAGTGTCTTGTTTTACCACATTCAAAACAGCGTTGAGGTCCGGAGCTTCCTCTCCTTCTAGTTCTCACATTTTGTAATGCTTTTGAGAATCTAGTAGAGATGAGTGCCAACTCCTCTTCTGGAAATTCTTCGATCTGCTCCAAGGTTAGTGAGGACAACAAAACAAGAGTATTGCAGGATGATGATTGGCCGGAGCTAGACATATCACGTTGTGAAACAAATGCAATAGACTTATTTGGGTTCTTACGTGCTAGAATGTCAATTTCATGAGTTTTTAGTTTAGAATAGAGTACATCTAATGTAAGAGAACTCATGACAGTAGATTCATGAATAGATGTAACTTTCATCTCCCAAATCGATATATCTAATGCACTTAGCAATTGCCTAGCATTTTTAGCATCTGAAAAATTAACATTGACACTACGCAAGTTGCTGAGAATCTTATTAAAGCAAGCAAAAAGGTCATCAATAGACTCACCGGGTTGCATCTCGAAGCGCATGTATTCTTTCTTGAACATGTCTTGCCTTACCTATTTGATCGTGTTGGTTCCTTCGTGGTAGTCACAAAGTGCTTTCCACACATCGTTTGCAGATTGGAGGTGTGCAACACGGTCGAAGTCGCTTTGTGTTAATCCTTGTATGATCAAGTTCCGAGCCTTGTTGTTGTTGTCGACATCTCTCAGATTTGTAGCTGTAACTTGATCGTTTGATGGCACTTCGTAAGGCTTGTATACCTTCTCCCATATTGCAAAGCCTTGTGCCTGGATGAAAGCCTCCATGCGTGCCTTCCAAACCTGAAAATCAATACCAGCGAACACACAAGGTTTGGCGGAGTACTTCTCCATGATGATTAGTCAAAAACATGTGCAAATCACAAAGATTAGAGCACCGTGGCTCTGATACCAATTGTAGGATCGAAGAGCACGTGAAAAGCTACCAGAGGGGGGGTGAATGGTAGATTTAAAAATCTTAAGCAGCGGAAACAATTAAACCCCAAACCCTTTCGGCAGAAAAACGATATGTTAAAGAAATCGTGTGTGAGACTAATCTAAACGTGTTTCACCGTGACAAAAGTGATAGATATCAGAGAGAATCAAGTCACGAAGACAACACGAAAAGAATCACTCAAATCCGTCAAGAAAAACTCAAGTTATGATCGAAAGATCAAACAATGGTCAATCTGCCCTACCCGAGAAAAAAACAGTTCTGGAACGCTGCAAAGAAACTCGTGTAGATCATAAACCACAAATCCAATGACCGTGAAATTTTGACATATGATAGACAATCAAGTTTTGAAGACAACCCAAAAAGAATCACGTCATTTGGATCTGTAAAACTCGAGTTATGATAAAACCACTGATGAAAGGTAGTGTTGTCCAGAAACTCGACGAGTAAAACTTGTCTGAAACAAGTCGGACGAACAAAGCACAAAAGTTCCTTCAAACTACGAAATTTATTCAATATAACACAAGAGGAACAGACTCAAAGTCGTGCACCACGAGCTCTGGGCTCCCTTGCTTATATAACCAGCTCGAAAGCCAACTCAATGTCAACTAGGACTTTAATCCTACTCAGATCACGAATCGTAACTTTCCATAACTACTCAAGATTCTTCTATACGCAGATAGAAGCAATCTTAAGACTTCCAAACACCTTAGGAACGTATCCCACATTCCTAAACAACTCAAATTCGTGACCCACACGAAATCCTATCATAACCAACTCAAATCTTTCCATATTTGAGTCAAACCCAACTCAGTCGCAGCCTGAGTCCATAACCTAGTCGGTTGGACCTTTCCAACCAATTCTTTACATCCACATCTCTTCATCACGTCTCGGAACCATGTAGACACGTCCATGCACTCCTTGCACACGTGCAAACATCTTCCAATGACGTCCACGATACCTTCATATGCATTGTTCTTGATTCAATCATGTTGCGCAACCTCCCGATCAGCTCAACCACAATTCCTCCTGAATTTGGTTGTTGGAACCTCATCTCCTCCCTGAGACTAGTCCAACGGATCCAGTCACCAGCCATGTCTTGAACTCAAGCAACACCTGCACATGAATAAACAACCAATCCATACGAGCCCATGTCCTCGACTTGACTCAAGTTAGTTCCGAACACAACACCTTACGTGATCACCTCACATAAGCATGTTGCAAAGCATATCAAAACGAAATCATCCATATCAACCAAAACGCACCAAAAACTTAGTAAAAGAATACTAAGCAATCTTTCCAACAATGTAAAGCCAGTACGAAACATTGCAAATGAAAAGCAGAAGCACTACTGTCAAGTTCCGGACCTTGCCAGAGCAACCCGGAGCTTGAGCAGGAGCTAACAAAAGCTAGTACAATGAAGCACCTGCCGGAGCTTACAAAAACTAGTAGATCCTAGCACCGGAGCTTACCAAAAACTAGTCAAAACTAGTCAACCCAAAAATGGAGCTAGACAAAGTACGTCGGAGCTTAGCAAAAGCATTCCGGAGCTATCAAATATATGCCGGAGCTATCAAATATATGCCGGAGCTAAAGATAAAGCTCACCGGAGCTAACCAAAGCTAGTCGGACCTTACCAAGAAGTCGGACCTAGCTTCGAACATAGCCGGAGCTACCCAAAACAAGCCAGACCTACCGTCGGACCTTGATGTAGCTCAGAGCTAGAGTCGGACCTTGATAAAAAAGGTGTTTTGGTGATATTCAAAACTTTTATCATCAAAGCCAAGTGTATTCACTACAAGCCAATGTATTCAGCACACATAGGTCTTACAGGGGGCCCCGACAACAGGGTTGCCTCTTGGTTCCCAACCCCCATAGGATGCCCGGGTCCCCCTAGGGGGCCCCGGAGAGCAAGGAGCATCTGGGTCTCAGCCCCAGAGGATGACAGGGTCCCCCTAGGGGGCCCTGGAGAACAAGGAGCCTTTGGGTCCCAGCCCCAAGAGGTTGACCGGGTCCCCCTAGGGGGCCCCGAAGATCAAGGAGACTTTGGGTCCCAACCCCCAAAGGATGCACCAGGCCCTGGGGACATGGAGTCTACAGGCCCGGAGCAGATGGAAGAGGATGTGTTGCATTCTCCAAGGAGATCCCGGACCATCCAATGCTCGGTCTACTTCATCAGCGAAGTTCTACATGAAGCAAAAACAAGGAACCTTGAAGTGCACAAGCTGCTCTATGCGGTACAAATTGCGTCGAGGAAGCTCTACCATTACTTTCAGGCACACAAAGTTTTAGCGGTGACTTTGTTCTCACTCGGGGCAGTGCTGTGTAGCCCTAACTCAACAGGCAATATCGCCAAATGGACGGCCAAACTGGCAGAGTTCAAGCTCGACTTCATATCGCGGCACGCAATCAAGAGCCAAGCGCTAGCAGATTTTGTCGCCGAGTGGACTCCCTCACCAAGCAACCCAGGGGCCGAAAAATCAGCGAGCCGGAGGCCAGGACACCGGTGCTTATCGGATGTCACTAGACACTCTTCTTTGATGGATCCTCGTGGAAGCAAGGGGCTGGAGTTGGCGTACTGCTCACCTCGCCAACAGGGGAGCAGTCCAAGTATGCATTGTGCCTGGACTTCAAGGCGACCAACAATATGGTGGAATACGAAGCCCCATCTTTGGACTCACAGCTGCGCAGGGTCTTGGTGTCCAGCAGATGCTGGTCAAGGGAGACTCCCAACTGATCATCAAGCAGGTCCGGGGAGAGTGTTGCTGCAACGACCCCCAGCTCGCGGCATACCTGTTGCACATCCAGAAGCTGGAAGCTAGTTTCGAGGCCTTGGACCTATGTGATGTGCTGCGCAAATACAACTCCATCGTCGACGCCCTGTAAACCATAGCGTCCACAGAGCCCCGGTTCCTGAAGGGGTCATCGGCAGGAGGTCGGTGCGGTCGACCGCTAGGCGTGCGGGGCCTAATGAAGAAGGCGACCCTAGCACCATAGAACTGGCGATCATGGCAGCCCTGCAACAATGGGGCCCGCCGAGGTTCTTGTGCGTCGTCGGGGACCCAAAATTACCCTGCGCCCAAGATCCAGAAGCTCAGTAGAGTCCCAATGCATGGATCACGAAGATTCAGGACTATCCTAAGGACAACATCCTCCCAGAAGATCCAGTATCCGCTGAGAGGATCGTGAGGATGGCGAAACACTACATGCTGGTAGAAGGTGACCTCTACCGGCGTGGCGCCAACGACGTACTGCTACAATGCATAACTCGGGAAAAAGGTTGCGACTTGCTCGTAGAGATCCACAATGGAGAGTGCAGGAATCACGCAGCTTCCCGCACGCTGGTTGGCAAAGCCTTCTGGCATGGCTTCTACTGGCCAACAGCACTACAAGACGCCGTCAAGCTGGTCAAGAGATGCAAGGCGTGCCAGTTCTACGCCAAGCAAATTCACACTTCGGCATAGACACTGCAGATGATCCCGCCCTCCTGGCCTTTCGCGATTTGGGGGCTAGATATCCTGAACCCTTCCCTAGGATAGTCGGAGGGTACCGGTTCCTCTACATCGATGTAGACAAGTGCACCAAGTGGCCAGAGACAGCCCCAGTGATCAACATCAACAAGGAGTCCGCAGTCAAGTTCACCAAGTCGATTGTCTGCAGGTTTAGGGTCCCGAACAGGATCATCACCGACAACGGGACCCAGTTCACTGGTGCAGCTTTCCAGGACTACTGTGAAGACTTCGACGTCCAAGTTTGTTATGCACCCATGGCTCATCCAAACAGCAATGGTCAAGTCGAAAGGGTCAACACTAAGATCCACAGCGGCCTCAAGACAAGCATGTATAACAGCTTGGATAAGCATGGTGCCAAGTGGGTTGTTGAACTCCCCAGTGCGCTATGGACAAGTCGAACCTCATGCAACCACACCACTGGAGAAACACCTTTCTTCCTGGTGTATGGGGTCAAGGTCGTCTTCCCCCCAGAGATCGCAGTGGGCTCACAGCGAGTCTGAGCGTTCGATGAAGCATCACAAGACTAGCTTCGACGAGAAGATGTCGACCTCATCGACGAAGCAAGGTGGCATGCTACCATCCGAAATGCATATTACCGACAGGCGCTCAGGCGCTGCCAGGAGCGGTTTGTGCGGAGTAGAGAGCTCCAGACGGGTGACCTGATGTTGCAGCTTATACTTTCTCGAGAAGGGTTGCACAAACTCTCCCCTAGCTGGGAGGGCCCATTTTGAGTGACACAAGTATCCCGCCCCGGGTGTTACCGCCTGGCCACAGAAGAAGGAGAGCCACTCCTCAATAGTTGGAACATAGAGCACCTTCGTAAGTTCTATCCCTAAGCATATAATAGGATAGTGTAGGGTGTAATGGTTCCAAGAAGCAGCACTTAGGACAACCAAGCTCTGGAGGGGACAGGTCTAGAGTGTTCAGCCGTTTAGCCTGGTCCCGTACCGTAAGCATGAACACTTTGCCTCCCTTTCCAACTGGAGTGTGTCGTTGTCTTCTTGTAAAGCCAGTTCCCTCCTATGAACGCAATTTTGAAAAAATTACTATCTTACCATATGTTTTCTCTTATGTTCACTTAATTATCTGTTAATTTTGTGATCGATCAGGCTAGTATCGTTCTTTTGTATATTATCTTCATATACCCGATGAAGTTTTTCTATATCACCCCTAGTAGAGTTATGCAACACTGCTGAAGGCAGACTTGTTTGGGGTTACTGTAAGGTGTTTCAGACCTCGCGACTGCCCTATCAATTGGGGTCCTGTGGTGTGAAATGGTCCCCCACGAAAGGCCTACGCCGAGCTGGAGGTCCAGAACGCGCAGCCTGCTCAGCCTCGTCTTGTACCCTAAGCGTGTGCGCTTTGCCTCCCAGTGCTACGGCTAAGTACTGAGGGCCAGGACGCTCACACCTCGAGTAAGGTGGGAGCCGGATCCTGAGCACTAACACACTGAATTACCCAAACCTCGCGTACCATCCCAGGACTGTAAGACATGGCAATACTATAGAATAGGAAAAGATCACCAACGCGCAAAAAATATGCACCCCTGTTATGTATGTAGGACATACAAAGCAGGTTACGATGGTGGGCAACACCGGAGCACCCAGCTCCGACACCTCCTAGGGGGCCTGTCATCAACGCATCTACAACAAAGGTGGGCGACGCCGAAGTAGCCAACTCCGGCACCTTCCAACGGGCCCACCATCGACGCATCTACGACGATGGTGGGCGACGCCGGAGCATCCATCTCCAGCATCACCCAAGGAGCCTGCCAATGACGTCTAAGCATGTTAACGATAGCAACAAGTGCTGATTAGTGAGTACACTATCCTGCCCCGCTCTTGTTGCTAACGAGGTTCTCTTGTGGTATCCTGTACACCAAGGGCCCACTGTTGACGCATCTACGACGATGGTGGGCGACGCTGGAGCAGCCAACTCCGACACCCCCTCGAAGGGCCTAGCATCGACGCTTCTGCGAAGATGGTGGATGATGCAGAGCATACAACTCTGAAACCTCCAAGGGGGCATGCAGTTGACGCATCTACGATGATGGCAGACGATGTAGGAGCATCCTGGTCCAGCACCTTCTAGGGGGCCTGCCGTCGACGACTTTACAACGATGAAGGACGACACCAGAGGAGCCAGCTCCGGCACTGCCCAGGGGGTCTGCCATCGATGCATCGACGACGATGGTGGGCGATGCCAAAGCATACAGTTCCGGCACCTCCCAGGGTGCCTGCCGTTGACGACTTTACGATGATGGAGGGCGATGCCGGAGTAGCTAGCTCCGGCACCTCCTAGGTGGCCCGCTATCGACGCATCTACGACGATAATGGACGACGCCGGAGCATCCAGCTCTGGCATCCTTAAGGGGCCTGCCGTTGACTTCAACACTCAAACAAAGCTCGGCTCTCCTGGAAGGGCCACACCGAGGTCAGCCACTCATGCTCTCACACTCCGTTGGGGACCAGTCGAAGACATCCTGCACTCAAATGGTAGGCGTACCCAACAACCTGGCCACGCCTACCAAGGGGGCCTCTAAGGGGGTTCCATAGGCAGGACGTCAACTAGCGACAAATCAGCCGTGTCAACTGTGCAAGCGTTGGTCCCTCAAAAGCTAATGACATCATCAAAAGCTCTTCAAGACCTTACACAGAGAAGGAATTGGGGCAACAATTTGAGAAGCACAAGACAAGCCAATAAGCAAAACAACATGGATTCAAATTCATTAACAATTATTTATACAAAGGGGTCATCCCCGGTTACAAAAGCACTCCGCCTGGGTGACGCCGGTCTCAATCCCGCTGGAACGAAGAGGCCACCAGCTTGGCAAGGTCTTGGACTTCGACTCTCGCCTCTTCCTCTCGGTCATCAAGGGGGCTTTTCTCCACCGACTCCAGCGGGATCATCGAGTACCAGCTCCGGAAGCATACCAAAACATGGGAGGCCACCAGTTCAGCCAGCTCCCTTCCTTTGACCTCCAGCCGCCTTGCAAGGACGGTGTTCACTGACCCCAATGTCAAGCACAGGGAGTCCAAAGCTGGGAGCAGCTCGGCCACCCCATGAGACCGCTCCCTGCGCGGCACAGGACCAAGGCCAAGGGGTTCCAACACCCCATGAGCTCCTTGTTCTTGGCGTCAACCAGCTTCACCAAGCGTCGCTCCTCCGCAAGCTGATCCCACTCTTGGGTGAAAGCATCTTGCGTCTGGCGCAAGATGGACAGGGGTCGTGGCAACAACATCGGCGAGAGGGATCAGCGTGACCGTCGCCACAGATGGCTGCCTCTCCACCCCTTCTGCGGACTCCATGGCAGACACCAGCGCCTGGGGACCAGATGGCTCCCCAGTTGAAGCTCCAGGAACCAACGTGTGACTCCCAGTTCCGAAAATGAACCAAGTGAATGCATATGTGTGTCCAGGATGTTCAACACACATACACGAGTTCATTCACAAAAGAGTATACAAAAAATTATCACAGGACAAGATTAATTAACCACTTTCATTACAAAAATCAGAATATCCTCGAATACAAGCACTAATGATTATTAATAACATGTTCCAACTAATGCAGCAGAAATAAACTAATTAGCAAACTAAGCAAAGGGGTATAGCACAGCTCCAACACTCCACACGCAAAGCTGACGGTAGACACGGCCTAGAACTCCGCATTATCATCGTTAAACTCCCAATCCTGACCTGCAACTGTTGGGGGGTTGCAAGGGTGAGTACATGTCGTACTCAACAAGTGTGGAAAGTATGACATGTAGGTGATTCAAATGACGAATATAATAATGGCAAAGTGCTGAAAAATAAATTAAAACATTTGAAAAGCAATATAATATATGTATGTGAAATAAACCCATCATAAGCCATGTAGTTATCATAATACCAGTCCATATTCCATATCCTTCATCATATACCAATATCCATATTCAATACCAGAATTTAATTCATAACCATTCATAACCATAACCAAATCCCAATTTCTCTCTAATCATGGAAGTTGTCCAGGTGCTCATAACCTGGAGCACGGCTATCATGATAGTTTTTATTACACTCTGCAGAGTTTGTACCACTTTACCCACGTGTTTGTGATTTCATCACCCGTGGCGACTAAAGAAACCTCCCTTACACCAATTACACTTCCTTTGGTGTATGGCCAAGAGATCACAAAATAGCCTTTACAAAGGGATTACTAGCCTATATAGACCCCACTGAGGTTTCACCGGTGGCAATGTCTCATACAGAGCATATCTTCAACCAAGGGCCCCCTCTTGAGCCATTCGGATCCTAGAGTAGTTCCACCAATCATCAACAAACCCAATCTGACTACCCCTTCCCCGAGCATCCCTAGTGGTCCAAATAGCACTGGCAAAGCCCTAATTATCAGCTACGCCACACCCATACTTAGCCTCGTGGTGATACTGTAGTCTTGGCTTATTCTTGCATGAACCGGTCCTTAGATCTAAAGCAAGCAAACCACCATAACATCCAACCCATCCACATACCATGCTTGCTTAGATAACCCATTACCATATCACATTAACCAGTTTGTTTGAATCGTAATCTCATAAATGCAACATTAATGTGTAGTATTGTTTTCTCATCCCACTTAATTAAGCAAAGAAAAAAGTTAAAAAGCCCATCCCGACTCTCTACCATAAATTCCAGGTGACAAAGGTGGTTTAACAAGCTAGTAAACTTCCTACCATAGGATTTCCCATCAAATTGACACAAGTATGCAAGTTTGCAAACAAAACATTTATTTTAAAACAGGATCAATATGCTTCAAGGACACTTACCTTGCTCTTGCGGTTGATTAGGATCAAAGCCTTCAAACTCTTGGGGCTGAAGATCCTCCGCGACACTTTCAGCGCAAATCCGTCTAATCCGCACAATAAACATACAAGACAAGAAACACAATCAAAGAGTGCACAAATGTTACTCAAGATGACATGACATGCATGATTAATGCAAATGCAAGGTGAAACTTGTTAATGAGTTGTTTTTAATGATCACTAACTAGTTCTAATAGCTTTTAACAAGTTTAGACAGGTTTGGATGTGATTAGATCTAATTTTAGAATTAATTCAACAGAAATTAACCAGGAAAATCGGACTAGTCCGCTAGGGACAAGATAAGTCTGCACTTTGCGAGATCAGCAAATTAGGATTTTCTAGATCGACGTGAATTTAGAGATTAGGGGTCGAATTCACGTAAGGAAAAGGAAATAGAAGGTATACCAAGTGTTTAGAAATCCATTGAATCAAGGATCTTGGAGACAACACTTGGATCTTGATGATCTAGGGTTGATGATGAACTTGGAGATGAATTGGTGATGAAGAACGAAACTTGATGGAGATCTTGATCCTCTTTCGTTTCCTCCTCTTCTTCTTCTTACTTGGGATCTCTTTCTCCCTTCTTGATGGCGTCTCTCCACAAACTAGGGTTTGGGTGAAGTGGAAAAGTGGCAAATAGATGTCAAGCCACAGGGTGGGGTTGTTTATATAGAGGTGGAGGCTAGGGTTAGATGGATTTCGAGTTTGAGATGAGTAGGGGCCAGTTTAGAGTCCCACGTGGGCTCTAAAAGAGTTAGGCATGACGTCCCTAGGCCCACTGAAAGCATCTAGGCCCCCCTCATGTAGTATGGTTTTGGTGATTAATGACAACCATTGAACTTTACTAATGAATTTGTGAATGCAAGGTCCCCATAAACACTCAATAAGATGAAATGATCATGTCATTGGAGACCCATAGATACTCAACTTTCGAGATCAAATTCATGAGATAAAGACAAGATGTGAAGGCTCTATGTCTAAGTCACTCAATCAAAAATTGACAACATACAATGCTTAAGAATCATCAGAGAGCCTTGTGGAACAAATGTCTAAGAGGTCTTTCGAGCAAGACACAAAAGATTCACTCAAGACAACTCGTAGCAAACAAAATCAACTCACCGGATCAACCGATGATTTCCAAAATGAACACATCGGTCGAGTTGATTCAACTGAAGAAAAAGACCTCAGACAAATGAACTCACCGGATCATCCGATGTGAAGGGCTCAACAACATCGGTGCATCAGTACAGTTTGCAGTACAATTGGAACAAGTGAAGCACCGGATCATCCGATGTGCAGACTTACACACATCGCATGATCACTCCAGTAAGCATCAAGATTAAGCAAATTCTGGAGGAAGAGCCACCGGATCATCCGATGAGAAGACTGGGGGTAACATCGGTTGAATAACGGTAATATCTGACACAATGACGTCAGCCAAAGTAATTACACCGATGATAACTAGAGGGGAGACATCAGATCATCCGGTGTTCATAGTAAAGTTCTGTCAGCCTACTTTTCCAACGGCTATTTCAGTTAAGCTGGCTATAAAACCCCTCTAACCCAGTCATTTCGACAAGTCTAGATCACCTGAAGCCAACTACACATCCAAGAGCATTCAAGACTATAGAGCATACATTTCCACACTTTTAGATCATTTTGTAATAGGCTAGAGAGAAGCTTGTGTGCGTTCTTTCTTTGTGATTGAACTCTCTAGGCTAGTGAGAAGTTGAAGAAGATCGTTCCGGAGCTTGCCAAGGTGTGTGTGGAAGCCCGGAACATCGAAGGTTGTACAAGGCTTGAGCTCCACCTTGCCGGAGATGGCGAACGGAGAAGAATAGTGAAGACTCCATTGTCTCGGTGACATTGGAAGTGGCAAAACCCTTCGGTGGGTGCCACAATGTGGACGTAGGAAGATCCTTGCGATCTTGCCGAACCATGGGATAAAACTTCGTGTCCCCTAGCGTTTGCATTTCTCTCCCTCTCTTTACATTATGCAATATTTACTTCACAAGTTATATCTACGTTGATTGCACAGTTAGAACCGCATTGGGAATTGGGCTTAAGTAGTTCGTTTTTAATTACCTTAAAATTTGAAAGAAAGCCCAATTCACCCCCACCCCCTCTTGGGCGTTTCGATCCTTACACCCACCTAACGTAAAACCCAAGAAACAAGTAGTGAAATAAAAGATCAACTTGGAGTCGCGAAATATCGGACAAGTCCGAAAAGGATCGGACTAGTCTGAAGTTGTCCAGAGAGAAATCAGACAACTCTGGCAAAAAATCGGACAAGTCCGACTTTAGTCAGAGAGGAAAATGGACAAGTCTGCTGGAACATCGGACTAGTCCGGACAAGTCCAGGGACTTAACAAATTTTCAAGGATTCTTGGAACATCGGACTAGTCCGCATAAGATCGGACAAGTCCGAAAGTGTCCAAAGGCAAAAACGGACTAGTCCGCAGCAAAAACGTACAAGTCCAATCGAGGTCAGAGAGAAATCGGACTAGTACGCACTTTCCAGAATTTTAAGTGCGGTTTTGTTCCAAATCAATTTTAAACTCATTCCTCTTTATGTTGATTAATGTTAAACATGTATATGAATGTATGTAGGGTATGATGCATGAAAATGAGGGTGTTACACAACGCGTCGCTACCCGACGCTGAAGTCCCCTCCTCCGTTGCAAGGGCATCATTGACCGCCGATGGCGAGTCGCCATCTTGTGCGCCAATAACATCAGGCGCTGGTGCCGCGTCAACGATGGGTGGGTCAGCTCCGCCAAGGGAAGCCGCCACGACCATGGTAGCCGCCTCCTCGCCTAGCACCTCCTCGCCTGGCACCACCTCTGCCCCATCTGCCTCAACGAACAGGGGCGCAGAGGCATTGACTTAACCGGAGGTCGGTGCACCTTCGGGTGTAGGATGTGGCGCAGGAGACCCCGTTCCAGCTCTGGGAAAAGTAGGGGCTACCAAGCCCACCACTGGATGCACCACGGGCACCAAGTCAGCGGACGTCGCCCTGAAAACGCAAAGATAAAACTCCATTAGAGCGAAGAAGAAAAAAAAGAGAAATAGCAGGGGAGAAGTTATGGCTTACCGACGGGTCAGACCGCTCCAGTGACCCTGGCCTCCCACCCCACATGGTAGACCGAGGTCGCTAGGACCCAACGACAAGGCCGACACCACCGTCTCCGGCACCGGCTCCTGGTCGACCCGCGTCGGCGTGGCCACCTGCGCAGACCCCTCTGCGCCTCCTCCGGAACTAGAAACACCACTGGAATCGGAAACCAAGTTGATGACGGGAGCTTCGGCTGCTCTGGCTCCATCGCGGTGAGAAATTAGAGTATCGTCCCCCCGTGTCAGATTCTGCTTCTTCGACGCAGCAGTGGCAGAACCCACGGCCAGAGTGCGGGAACGCTTTCCCGGTGCCAGAACTGGCGCTGGCTGGCTGCCCCCCACCCTGACGAAGGATGTTGGGGGACCTACCTTTGCCCTTTCCGAAGAACGGAAGGAACGGGAGGATGACCCCGACCTTTGTTGCATCATGGCGCAGCACAACACCAGGACCGTCGAAGCCCCAAACGTCTCTTTGGGGTGCAGGTGGTTAACACCAAACACGTTGACCACTGGCATTGAGCTCAGCAGTTTGTCCCTCTAGTCGGGGGTCATGAAGAGCGGTTGGTAGTCGTCCAGGATGAATATGTGCTCATCGTCGACCGTGTCGCAGGTCACCACCTTCAACATCCCCTCCAACATCTCGTAGGTGGGTTCGTCCAGAGCCAACCGACACCGATCATGGGTACCAGTGTAGTACCATGCCCTGTACACATGCCTCTAGAGAGGGGCAGTGCGACAACGCAAGAATTCTGCCAGCACCATCATGGAGGTCCATCCTTTGCCCGCCAAGAGCTGGGTCTGCTTCAATATCGGTGTGTAATCCTTCGTCAACCCCTGGAAAGCTTCCCTGGTGGTGGGATCAAAAGTCGGACCATCAGAGGGAATCTTCAGCGCGGGATAGGCCTCGACCCGCACGATCGCCCGATCTTCCCTCCAGGTGCTCCACTTGCCCCCTTTGAGCAAAGGGAGGTAAGCCCGAGAGGTCTTGTCCTGGTGCCAAAAGTAGTAGGCACCCACTTGGGTCGTCACGCTCTTTTTGGTGGTCTTCATCACGAAGAAGAACCCGAACATCTCCACTGTTGGCCGGCAGCCCACGAACACCTCGCAGAATTGGACGAACACAACAAT
This sequence comes from Tuctoria greenei, assembly GCA_036927565.1. NCBI lineage: Eukaryota > Viridiplantae > Streptophyta > Magnoliopsida > Poales > Poaceae > Tuctoria > Tuctoria greenei. The sequence goes on along the minus strand of JAYESD010000007.1, from coordinate 181,479,374 downwards.
CAAGGCAAAGGAGTTCGGCGACAGGTGGTGAAGCTCCAACCTGTACTCCTCCAGCACTATGAGGAAGAACTTTGATGGCGGGAGCCCAAGTCCTGCAGACACATACGTGGCGAAGAGGACAATCTCATCTTTGTGTAGGTCTTCAAGAGTGGGAGATCCGCTGCGGATCATCCACGCATACTCCGCTGCCAACCAGCCAAGCAGTCACCTCGTCGGCAACGGTCATCGGCCGACTCAAAGCGAGAAGGTGGTAGTGGGGAAGCCATTGGATCAAGCAAAGGTGAGAGCTCTGGCTGAGGGGTGAAGGCTTGGGCGCTTGAAGAAGAAGGTGAAAACTCAGGCTACCGGGTGTGAGTAAGGAAGGAATTGTCCCTCTAATAAAGGTTTCCTTTTTTATCACCCCCGTGACACCTAAGTACTTCGTATGTATCACAAAGGTTCGGCCCGCACCACTCAACACACAACACCCATGACAATGGGCCCTACGCCCCCTGTCAGAAGCGCTGGCGCAGGCGGTCAGCCACCTAAAGAAACAGGTGAAGCGGCTCCATAAAATCGGAGTGAACGAAAGTGTTATAGCCGCATTGGGAACCATCGCGGTTAAAGGCGCCGCAGAAGACATAGATACTACAGCAAGCAAAGATCCTGTCGCCATAGTCTCTCAACCAGAGGAGGACGCATGGCGACGTTGGCAGAAGCGCCCACCACTTCGGCTGTCCAAGACAAAATTCAAAGCGCAGTATGGGAAAACATGGAAAGGGCTCCACCTTCGGGCTAGTCACCTCCCCCCAGGGTGGACCCAGGGGCCACTGTCGGTACCCTGCAGACGGGGTACCCTCACACACAAGGTGAAAACACCTAGGCACGTCCGATGGTGCCACGTGTCCCGAAGGTGCCAGACCCCGGCCTTCCTCAAGGACGAGCTCCAGCACTCCACGTGAGCCTCAAAGATGGGAATCGACTCCTCTGGTGAGGCAGGCTCCTGAGACGCCACGTGTAGGGACGGGATCTCACCCAACCTTGGGGGAGAGCTCCGGTGTAGCCACGTGGCTCGGAGCACCAGGACAGTCACCCCCCACAGGGAAGGGCCCAGAGTTGCCATATTCCCCGAAGAGCCCCGGAGCTGCCACGTGTTGCGAAGAACCAGGACTGGCCTCCCCCGCAGGGGCCAGCCCCAACGCTGCCACGTGTCCCGCAACTTGTCCTGTGTAGTAAGATGAGGGAGTTAAGGGATGGTGTGCCCTGCCCAAGTCAAGCATTGAAGACACACACCCACCTCCAACGCACAACGTGGAGCACGCCAACGGTCATAGACCGTTGTGACCAATCACATCATAGTGAAGGCACTGCAGGCCTATCTCACCCAGCCAAGTGGGTAGCTTGCGACAACAAGACAGGCTAACGGGACACCTTCTGCCATCGTCAGCAACGGTGCATGGTCTACTGATGAGAGAGGCGGCAAGACGACGAGTCTTCAAATGCCACACTTAGAGGAAGCTTATGCGAGAAGCATAGATCTTTAGGATAAGATCGCCCCGGGACCACCTGTCAGGCCCCGAACCCCACTTGTAAGGCGTCCAACCTTAGCTATAAAAGCACCGGTCCGCCACCGTTATAGAGGACCCAACATTGAATCCCCGATACACACACACATACACACACTAGCAATACAATCCACCATGGAGTAGGGTGTGATGCTCCTTGCGGCCCGAACCACGTAAAAACCACTGTCTCATATACTCTCATACGTGCGTACACATGATTGAGGCCTAAGCCTTGCCGAAGAAGAAACTCCGCGGGGTGCTCCTTAGCAGATTCGGGGGAAGTGTCGCATAAATACTTCGACAATAGCAATTGTTTGCAAAATTAAAAATGGAGTTCATCGCCATAAGTCATGTCAGCGCATCACATCGGTGCTCTCATGCACTTTTCATCTGAGGTGGCAAGAAGGTTGTAAAACTTCTGCACCTCCTCTGGCGTTGAACACTCTTCGTACTCTCTACCAACATCTGCTAACATATCATCCATCTGATAATCATCCTCGTTTGTGTCTGACTGACTGTTATGAACCATCTCCCCATGCTCGTGCCACACTAGGTAGTTGGGCATAAAACCGTGCTTGCAAAGTTGCAACTCAATTTCATCCTTATATAGATGTTGACAATCCCGACACTTGTTATACGGACACTTCGCAAGATGAGCACCACTAGCAAAGGATTGGTTAATGAAAACATCCGCGATACGAGCTCATGCCATGGTGTGAGCACCAGTTAAACTCCAACTATTATACATCGCTTTGATCGTCACTCATTTTTCAGCTTATACCTTCATAGCGGACAATGTAAAAGAATCTAATAGATAATAAGCACAAACCCTATAAATATATATGAGATGTATCGTTCTTTCATGGATGGCGACACAAAGACTCACTACATTACCTAGTGAACATAACACACAAAGAATAACCGCAATTTCATAATAAGAGTCTAGGAAGAAAAGAATCAATCAATTATGCTACCACCACCTACTTTATCTTTTAACATACATTTTTCAAACTAACATATGCTAATTAAATTTAGGGGCAATTGTGTTTCGACCACCATTTTGAAGGTCAATTGTGATCTAGACCTTGATTTTCAAATTTTGTGTTTTAGCCACAACTTTTTTCACATGAAACTCTAGAATACCACAAATCTGTTATGTGTCCCTAATGGTGTTAAAATTGACGTGGAAAGACAAATATATCCTTTGTGATTTTATCACAGTTTTGTTGTTAACATTGTCTTTGTACTATAAGTTTGAGTTAAAGAATAAAAAATTCAACAACAACATAATCTAAACAAATGCAAGTTTTTTTGTCAAATTCAAAATCTAGACGTGGCCCTCCCTGACGTCGAGCACCTCCAGCACGCGGTGCCCGCCGCAGAATATGGTGGGTGCATCGAACGCGACGACGGGGTGCAGCGCCTGCGGCCTGACCACGCAACGCACTCAGCCACCGCGAGGCTGCCGCCTAGGGAGTAGCCCGTGAACCGCAATCGTGCAACACTGGGTCGTGCGCGACCATGTGCGCCTAGATCTCTGGCGGCACCTGCTCGTAGATGCCCTTGGCCGCCTCATAGATGCTGCGATGCACGAGGACGCTGGTTCCCTCAAACTCGGTGGGCTCGAATAGTAGGTTGGCCTGCCACGACACCAGCGACTCGAAGCCCTGGACAACGAAGCATTTGGGTGTGCGCGTCCCCTTCGTCGCACACGAACCACTCGCACGACGACGATAGCGGCGAACGCAGGTCCCGGGCAGTCACCGCACTGTGCCGCATCCCACACCAGGCGCGCCCCGCCGCACGCGCCGACCGCGGCTCAGCTATCGCTAGGGTTCATCGCCGCCTCTTCCATTCAACACAGAGATTCTGAAATCGGAGGACCGAATTGCTAAGGGAGTAAGGGGCATATTGGTCACTATATGATTTTCCACGTAGTTCTTATTTTATTTTATTGAGTTTATTCGAAATCAGCTAACGGTGGCAGGATCTTGTGGTAAATGGCGGGTTGGAGGAGAGAAAGTTATGGTTAAAATACAAAATTTGAAAATTAGGGTCTAGATCACAATTGGCCTTCAAAATTGTGGTCAAAACACAATTTCCCCTTAAATTTATATACATACATGTTATTTCGTCCAACAAACATACATTAGAAATTCATTTCAACTCAACTTGACCGGTTTCAACTAATAGATAGAAATGTATGTTAAAATACATTTGAAACATACATATTAACTCAACTAATAGCTAGAAATGCAACTAATAGCCAGAAACATACAATAGAAATTCATTACAAACATACATTAGAAATTCATTAGCAAGTAATCTAATAGCTAGAATTTGCAACTAATCTAATATCTTAACAAACTAACAAGTAATATAATAGTTATGATTTTACCTTGACTGATATTTTTTGGCCGGCTCGTGCTCAGGGCGCTGGGGCGGGTGGCACTAGAGGGCATGCGACGGCGGACGGGCAGCGCCGGACGGCGGGCAGCACCGGAGGGCATGTGGCGCCGGAGGGTGTGAGGCACTGGACGGGCAGGCGGGCATCGCCGGACGGGCGGGCAAGGGGCGGCAGCGCATGGACGAGCAGAGTGAGGGAGTTGCGGCGCCTGCTATGTCGAAGAGGGAGTAAGGTCAACACACATTGCATGTCTTTGGACCGAGCCGGGCCCACGTGTAGTCGTCGGTTCGTGCGCAGCCGCTGCCTTTAACTTAAAGTCATCAGTTTTGTCATGGTACCGACGCTTCCAAGCTGCCCACTGCGCAGCCCAGACAAACCACGGTGCCGGCCCACTTGAAAGCTGTCGGTTACACCTCGGGCCCCGACGACCATAATAGAGTCGTCGGTTTTTGATGTACGACCGACACATTTATTGTTAAAGCTGTCTGTTTAACCTCTCTAGCCAATATATTTAATTAGTATCGTCGGCCAGCCGCCGCTTGTAAATTTGTAACCGTCGAGTGACCCAAACCGACACTTTAAAGAATTTATGTGCGATGGCCCCGACGGTCTTTTTACGTACCGACGGTCGGTTTGCCTGTTTCTCGTAGTGAATGGTGCACAGCTTGATGTATAATAAAAGAATTATAGAGATAAATTATTGAATAAATAATTGCAGACACACACATATATATATAGGAGGCTGGCCCAACCAAGCGCTAGATCGTATTTATCTATATTTTAGCGATATGAGTATATGAAATATAAAAAAAATAACTTTGATGTTGATCTGGAATGAAAAAAACTTTGATGCATTATTACTGATGTGGATAGTGGACTTAAATTCAGACTGTAGGCAACAGAGTATGAATGATTCGAGAATTTTTTATTAATATACCTTTTAAAAAATAATTTAATATAGATAACTCACGATTTTGAAAAATTTTAAAAGTAACACAGGTTCGTAAGTGGCTCATACGAAATGACACATAGACCATGTATTTCGTATGCGGCACATACGAATCTGACGTGGCGTGTCACACTGTCAATTGAATAGCGAGGCGGTGGAGCGCTTCCCAAGGCCATGTGAATTTGCTATGTGCCTCATACGAAATTCTCCAAGCGATGGGGTCCACTGAGAATTTCCTATGTGTCTCATACGAAATTCTCCGAGTGATGGAGCCCACTGAGAATTTCCTATGTGTCTCATACGAAATTCTCCGAAAGATGGGCCCATCGGTATCGCCAAACGTGTCACAGACGAGGTACTGTGCACGTCGTACGTGATACATACGAAATTCGTATGTGTCCATTGGTTCCACCGTGACCAACATTTGTTCCACCGTGGCATGCAACATCTGATGTGGCACACACGAAATGAGCATTTCGTATGAGGCGCATACAAAATTCAAATTTCGTATTTTACTCGTACGAAGCTGGGTCATTTTTGCCAATTCGTCATTCAGTGAGTTATTATATTAAATTATTTTTTAAAGGTATATTAGTAAAAAAAATTCAATGATTCGAATTGTGCTCTCTGCTAACAAATGCCACATTCACGTTCATGCTGATCTCCATTGACATTTCTTTGGCTACTTGATCATGATGCTGTTGTTACTAGAAAAAATAATACGCAACAAAAAAACTAACTTTCATGTGTTGCTTAAATTTAAATGGGCTTCATGCATACCCAGATGCTGTTTAATAAAACGAACTTTATCGAAAAAATACATAGCCAGAGCCAGATTCTATGCCCACAGTGAAACATTTGCATTGTTTTTTAGGAATGCGAATTGTTGAGTAACGCGATCTCTATTGTCGGAAAACACGATTTGGGTTCCGAACACAATTGCATCGGCAGCCATCGCCGCGGCCGTGATGCAGCCCCTTGCATTGTCTCAGAGAAGCACTCCACATCATGCATCTGACATGACTCGACTTCCGGTTTACGAAGCTGATCCCAGCAACATGCATCTCCTGCATCTCCAGCTTTACCTTGCCATCCTTCGTCTCCAGAGACGCCTCGATTAACCCGACCATAGGGTCACCAATGGCGCTAAACCTCTCCTTCGGATCTCGCACCTGCATCAGAACCACATGGACCCTGGAGTTTTTACTGATTGGTTCATGCAGCTGCCGGTCAACAGCGGCCGCGGCAACGTTGATGTCTGTTGTTGTTGATGATGATGAGGCCATCTGGATCTTTAGGCCTTCCAGCACCAGCCCTTCCATCCTGTCCATTGCCTTGAAGATGAGCGCTTCCGCGAGGTCACCCCCTGAGCTCAGCCTCGCCGTCCGGCGTACGGGCTCGCCGGGGTTCTGCCGGCCGGAGATGTCCTTCAGCGGCATGATCTGCATCAAGAACTTGTACAGGTCGTCGGCCCTCATCGCCGTCATCTTTTCGAGAGCCTGGCGAACGCAGTTGTCAAACATGAACAGGTACAGTGCCTAAATGACATGACGGCGTATTCATCCTTGGACAATAACATGTTAAAAGTTGCTGACCTCTGACGCGCTCTTGGCGTCCTCGGGGATGACGGGCCGCGACACCTGCACGGCCAGTCGCTCCCACGGCCGTCCGACCCGGCTGACCTCGTGCAGGTAGCTCCCGTCCTCCAGCTTCGCCATCCCCTGCACGCCGCCGGCGCCGTGGCCAACGCTGACACATGTCTTGGTACAGGCAGCGGTAGTCTTGTCTGTGCCCGTGGCCGCGCCCGCGCCGCTGCTTTCCTCCTCGGACGTGGCGCTGTTCCTGATGCACTCGGTTGCCGCGACGCCGCCCTCCACCTTGGCCTTGGCCGCGGTCACGTTACTGACGCTGTCGGCAGCCGTGACGCCGCCCTCCTCTCTGTCCATGGCGCCGCCCCTTAGAATGCGCTCGGCGGCCGGCGCGGTCCTCTCCTCCTGGCCCAGCCACTTGCTCAACCTCCTGATCTCCTCCTCCAAGAACTGCACCCTCTCCCAGTACTGCTCCGCGGCCGCGACTGCACCGCCGCCGTTCGCGTCGTCATTCGCTCTCGGCTTCGGCGAGCCGCGGCGATGGAGGGAGAGGCAGGACATGAGGCTCGAGCAGCCGGTAGAGGCCACAGCCGGCGCTGGCACCGGCGGGTTCTTTCGGGGCATCGATGGTCGTTGACACGTTCTCTCGGTGGCAATGGTTTCTCTGTGTGGCTGCACTTGTACGTGCTGTGCTACTAGATTTTGTAGGCGCGGCGGTGTCTAGAAGCAGAGTGGGAGCTGTTGGGGTTAGTTAGCTGTGATCCATGATGGGCGGGGCAGTTTGAATTTGAACTTGAACTTCGAGGCCGTCGACCTTTGCGGTGCCAAGCGTTCGTGCTTGACGGTTGACGCCGGTCGGGCCGTAGTGTGTGGAGTGTGGTGAGGGGTGCATTTGCATCGGATCCTCTGGTACAATACAAAGTACAATAACTTCTCTTGATACTAGTATCAATGCCAAGAGATGAGCGTCTTTCCTGAATGTCAATTTACACCTGCAAAAATGTGTAATGAGTCCCGGACGTTGAGCTTCTTTTCTGAATAGCGGATGCACTTCTGAATCTGTTTCTTTTCTGACTTGCGATTGCACTTCTGAATCAAGTACTGAATCAGTCAGCTTTGAAGCATGCTACTAACAGTTGTGTAATCCAATCATAAACCAAATATTGTTCTGCGTTGCACCATGGTGCATGGAACACTTCAGAAAACTTAAAACGTTTCCTGCATTCATAACATTGCCCCAAGTAACATGGAAATGTATCCGTTTGATAATTTTCTGATTGCATTGTGCTCTATCACAAAAAGACATTCTGATGGGACGTACATTGTCAGAAATTTTGATTTGGTCCAGATGCATCACAATTTTTTTTTGGGTGTGGCCTCACATTCATCTTCGAGTATTGACTGGGGCGGTCCCACACGTCAGTCTAAGACTTGGAAGAAAGCCCACGACCCTGTGGCAATTTTGATCCTGACGCCTTCAGAGATTCGAAGGCTACTCCCCCATCTGCTCCGCCGCATCATCGCCGCCGCTCAACTCAAGTGCTCCGGCGATGGAGTGGCCGAGGATGCGCTAGGCGCTGTACAGGCCGCCGGGGAGCAGCAGGCGACTCCCCGGGTCGAGCGACTCGAGCGGCTCAACGCGGGGGTGCAGCAGCAGTTGAACCTGGAGGAGACGCGAGAGGCGCGTGCCGTGGGCCTGTATAAGGCCATCTACCGCATGCTCGAGGACTTCGACGTCATCGCTGGCACCAACCCCAGCGCCTCCCCCAAGTGGTACTACTATCTCGACCACTCCTCTCCCAATTGCTTGGCCGGAGGAACCTACGGTTTAATTAGGATCCCTCTGGTGGCAGTTCTGCGCCATCACTTACTGATTCGGCCGCTTCGCGCAGAAAACGGCAGGCAGGATGTACTCGGGCCTATGGTGTGCATGGAGCTCTTCAACATTATTGAGGCCATCAAGAATGTGTCCAAGGTGTTTGTTGTGTACCCCAGGAATGTGAATGCTGAGAATGCTACAAGTAAACTGTTAATTTCACTTTATTTCCCCCTTTGTGTACCATGCATGTTCTCTGTGACCAATATCATATTATGAGATAGGGTTTGCAGTTTTGCTAGAAATAATAGTTAGTATATATTTTTTAACAAATTAAAATTTGACATTAGTATTTTATACTCTAGTTTAACCTCAGTGTTCATTGTTTCAAATATGGAATGGAGCAGCGTCCGATTTAGAGATGCCGGTTTCAAGAGTCAAGCGACATCTTAAGAGTTCATGATCCTTGTGTGTAAAACTTTAGCTGGTTTGATTTGACATAAGCCACAAGCTTTTGGAATCAAACAGCATATGTGAAGCACACAGTTCTGGCAAGAAATTGCTAATAGGACAGAAATATTCTTGGGTTGCGCCTTAAATAAGTTTTGTTCAAGCACCTAATTGTAAACTACCAAAGTTCTTATTTTATCTATAACCAGGAGAAACCTTTTGATTTGGTACAACCGTATAAGGATGGCAAAAAAACACGCGGGTGCGGGTATCCGAAGGGTTTGGCACCTGGCAGGTGCGACTGTGGGTGAGTATTTGCATCCGGGGGTCTGATCTGCACCCGACCCGATGTACTGCGCGTTCGGTTTTTCATCCGCGGATGCCTGTTAGGCGCCTGAAACTGTCCAGAAGAAAAGTTAGCCCACCTTCTGGTCTGTAGCCCAACCCAAAAATCAGGCTATTTTCTCAACTATGGAAAGTGCTATCTAGCCCTCGACCCTAACCACTCTACTGGAATATTCGATGAATCTCCAACTCCCAATCCAGACGCCGCCTGGATCCCGGCATCCCGCTTCCCAGAGCATCCACCGACGCTTCTCCGCCCCCGAGGTCTCGACGTCCGCCGCCACCGTCATGCCTCTGGCCCCGATGTTGGTCGTCGCGCCTTATGTCCCGATGCACCGAGACCCCGACGTCCACTGTCACAGTCGTGCCACCGCCCCCGATGTACGCAGTCGCGCCGCCGCCCCCGATGTCCCCAACATCCTCGGGCCCAAGGACAACAAGCTCTTCAATCGCCATCACCGCCTTCACATTAGCCCCTTAGATGTGTTCCCCTCCTGTCTTCTCGCCTACGATACTCCTAGGGTTTCGGTCAAACCCGACGGGTACCTGAAACTTGTCGGAAACCCATTTTTCACCCACGGATTCAGGTTTGAAAATGCACCCGCATACCTTTTTATTTCGAGCGGGTTTTTGCTCCACCCGACCTGAACCCGACCGGTTGCCATCCCTAAACCATACCCTTCTAGAGTCTGACTGGGAGTGCATGTGTGCACATCTGAACTCCTTGTCGGTTGTTTGATTCCGTTTCTACTGCTGAACTATAGTCCAAAATGGACTTTGCTTGCTGGCCTACTAGTCTATGTGCCCTTTGTCCTACTCAGACTCTTGGTCGCACCAGGGGCCAGCGCAGGGATTGTTCGACATTCTCCTCCTGATCCTAACGCTGGCGTGCGTCCAAGATCTCAACCTCCTCTTATATGAACAATTTCTATCTTCCAACTTCCTTGGTCAAGATGTCCATCTCCACCTTATTGATAGCCGTCGCCCTTGGGCATCACTGTTCCTCATGCTTCACCACCTCTCCGTGCCACGTCTCATCTTGACCTGATCTCCGTGAACGACGTAGGCTCTTCTGCGATGATGAACATGAGCTCAGCTCCTACATGCTTCGTGGGGCATGCCATGAAGGGTGACATGTGCATTTCCTTTGCTGTAGCCGTTTATGTAGCTGTCGATTTTCTTCGGCGGCATGACGAACTCAATGGGCCCCGGAGGATATCTTGGAGGGTTGTGGCTCTAGCATTCGTCTTTAGGCACCCCTAGGCCCCCTACAGGGACAACAACCTCTCCAGGGCTCTCCTAACCCTGTGCTACTCCTGCAGGATGCTGTTCAACACTCCTGAGGTTGTGTTCTGAACTCCTGGTACTCCTGCGCTCCACCCAGCTGCTTCAACACCAACTGCTTCAACACCCTGAGCAGGAACAGGGCTCCCAGCTTCTTCTGCATTCCTCCTATCTGTTGCAGGACTTCTTCCATCAACTTTAGTGCCCCGTGGAGGATCTCTTGGTTTCTGTAGGGCTGTTCTAGCGCCTGGAACAGGTGGTCCAACAGCTGCTAGGCTTGTGGAGTTGATGTAGAACATGCTAAAGTCTTCACTTGCTGCTCCTTCATTTTAATCTTATTTGGCCGCCTCATCAAATACCACGTCACGTGTGATGTGGAGGCATCGATCCATCAAATTATACATCCGGTATGCCTTCGTGCCTGCAGCATATCCAATGAACAAGATGTTCTTCACATAACCCACACACCGTAAGTTGAGTTAGTGCATGGTTGGTCGCTCCTCGTTCCAAGGTTCAAAAGGTGTCTTCTTGTTAAGACTGCGTGTCGGGGATGTATTTAGAATGTGGATAGCCGTCATGATTGCTTCACCTCCCTGGTAGGTCCCGCGCGTCTTTATCATGCTTCTAGCCATGTTGATCGCTGTCTGGCTTGCTGACGTTATACAGCATGCTGAGCACAATAGTTCTCGATCTCCTGCATGATGAACTCCTCCACGCGCTCAGCGGAGTAGCTTTAGCCTCATGTTGAACTCCAATTCACTTGTAGCTTGAAATTGCTGAATCAAGTCGGTCTTCTGTTCTGTTCCTTGCTTGCGAGAAGATAGAGTAACATGTATTGGCTCCTATCATCCACTAGTAACAAGAACATCTTGTTTCTGTCTGGAGTCGTCAGAGTAATAGGCCCACTGATGTCATCGTGGACACAGTCAAGCACGCTCTTCGCAACATCACATTGCGCAGTCAGACAAACCGGGAGCATGATGTTGAGTCTGATGGAGTACATCTTGCTGTTATCACGCTGAACTCGTGTAAGGAGACCATCATGCTCGTCCCATATATGCATTATTCCTCAGTGTACCCTTAGGTTGTAGCTGTTCTTATCCAGTTGGTTGATGCTGATGATGTTGGTGGTGAGGCATGAGATAAAGTAGACGTTGATGAGCCTCCTTTGCTCACTCATCTTGGCAGTGAAGACGACCGTACTCTTTCCTTAGATCTGCACAATCGAGTAGTCACTGAACTTGATCGTCCCAATGATGTTCTCATTGTGCTCGAAGAAGACATCACATGAACTCGTCATGTGGTTGGTTGTGCCCGTGTCGAGGTACCAACGAGTGTCGTCGCGGAGACACATCCCTCCATTACTTTCGATGGACACGTTTGACGCTCCTGTATAGGCTCCTCCTGTACCGAGGCCGCCAACAAGGTGCTCTCCTCTTTTGCCTCCACCATGTTCACTTGCTGTTGCAGTTCCTCCTGCTTTGTGTTCGATTGACACTCTTTGGTCTAGTTACCTTTTTTCCCGCACTTCTTGCATTGGTCTCGCGTAATGTCCTTCCCGAAATCCTTTCTGTCTTCTTTGGCGCTACCTTGCGGCTGCCCTTCTTTGAAGAACCCGCAGACTCTGCAACCCGTTTCTCCTGCATATGCTTCTCCCACTCCCCCCGAGTAAAGTACAGCTGACCGTCATAAACTCCTCTCAGTCGTTGCGTCAAGTTGAATGTGTTCTTTGCCACCCTTAGCCGCCATGTTATGTCCGATAGGCTAAGGCGGTAAGGCGAATTAAGACAATCGTCTCATTTTTTCACATTTTAAGCGATAAGGCATAAGGCGAGGTGACGCCTTAGTAATAAGTAAAAATAGGAATTATAGGAATGCAGTCTCAAATTCCTAATAGATATGGATGAAAATACCAATTAGCAAATAGAAGTAGTTCAATATAAATCAACATAATAGACTAAATGTCCAACACAACTAATAGATACTACTAGATAATTACTCCCATCTCTCAAGTTTGTCCCAATATCTATTGTACTCATCGTGAGTTGTAGGATCGCTGCAACAAAGAGAGAATAGAGGGGCAACAACAACAAGCAGGCAGCAAGCAGTCAAGCACAAACGCACTTGGGAAGCAAGTAACAGGCATAGGCGTACCACACGCACAACACAGGCAACAAGCAAAGCACAGCAACAGCAAGCACATGTGCAGCAACAGCAGTGATAAGAAAAGGTTTAGGTCCGATCTTCCGAAAGGTAATGGATAAGTCGATTGATGGAGGTCTCGATGTTGATGATCCGAGGCTCTCGAGTAGAGCACGAACAGCCTCTGCAATCACTACACCACCGCTCCGTTGGTTATCAACCATGCTGCACACGATTGACCTCGTCAAAAAGGCTAATCTCTATAAGTGCAACCGAGAACACAAGAAAGAACGTAGAAGAAGCAATCTGAAATTGCTGAATTGGGATTTCACAAACCGATAAACGGTGATATTATTAATCTAAGCAAAACTCAATTGTTTATGGCGGCTACTATGGAGTATATATAGGTAACAGGACGTCCAAGGGGGTTTTGGGGTCGTGAACTAACCCTAAGACACGAAAATAATGGATTTAGACTTATACAAGGCCCAATGGCCCAATACGGTGGCGCAGCACCGTGACAGATTCTGTACTCGATTTTGTTTCGACGACTCTCGTTGATTCCGAAGGAATTTTGACAGGGGACCGGCGCCATTGAAAGTTTATCCTCTCCCCTTTCCGTGCATATGTAGAAGGTCTAAAACGGAGTTCGTATGCGTCCTCGGCGTCCATTTTAGTGCGCACTGCTCCTGGACTTCGAGTTGGACACGATTTTGAGTTGGACTCGGTTTCCATCTTTTTCGAACGTATTCTCTGATCCTCCACGTCCCTAATACTTCCTCCAAGTATTCCTTGAACCTCTCCATGAAATCTAATTATAATTAAATCATTAGGTAGCAATATATTCTCAAAAACATATAAGGAAACATATAAGAACGAGCTCACCTCTGAAATTAATTGTTGCGTGTGAGCTCTATTGATTGTATCATGTATGTTCCATGGAGTGTTGTTTGTATCCATAGAAGTGATGTCCTCATCATCCTCCCCTTCTTGAATTGGAGTCGTCCTCGACTCAAGTTCATCTTCTCCCATGTGTGGGTCCATATGTTCAACGCTATCAAATCCTCTTGCGTGCATCAAAGGAGGAAGCCAAGGTGGTGGACGACATAGTACATCATCTTGATCTTGTCCATCAAATAGGAGCGCACATTCACTTGAGCCAGTATCTCAAACAAGTAAACATTGTACCATGTTTGTATGTGCATTTATAATATGCATGATTTCATCATTCTCCCCTTCTTTATGACAAGCCGTCCTCGGCTTGCTCATATGTCCAACAAAGAGGCTTGATTTAGGGGTAGAATGAGCGTTTTCCATATTGCACAACCGCAGCGAACAATGCTCCTCTATTAAATGTTGCACGTGCTGCAAGAAAAAAATACTAGAAAAACTTGACAAAGAATCATTAGTGTTAGTGCATCCATTCGTTTCACCATGTTATTGCAGTACAAAAGGAGTTTTCGCATTTGAACATATGTAAACTTTATGCACCATAAACATACCACTATGTTCATATTTGCCTATAGCATGAAAAATATTTCTACTTAACAAAGGCAATTCAGATTGGGAAAATATTCTCTTCTCTACGATATCTAGATCACAAAGAGTGTCAAGTTCAATATAACCCAAAGTATTTATAGAAGACAACAATTTCAACTCATCTCTTTCACATGTAATTAGAATCAAATGCTTAATTTCAGCACAAGTGAGTGATAAAGTATCAAATTCATTTGATTGTTCTAGCATAGGTACAATATAATTATCACACAACTCTTTCTTAGCGCAACGATCAGCAGGAAAATCAACATGTGACAATGGTGTATAAATAAAGGATTCTAATAGTTTCTCCTCGAAATTAGCATGATTGGTGGAAAAATTCAGAACATCCAAAAACTTCTCACCTTCTGTATTTGTAGAATGTTTTGCTTTACCATTTTTCAGCAGTGATTTCGAGTGCATTATAAGTTGATCCATCTAAAATTTCACAAGTGTTGTCGAAAGTTTCGTTCTCTTTTGCATCATCTATATTATTTTCTATATTGTCCTGCAAAACATTAGCCACAAAAGGAGGTACAACAAGAAATTTCTCGACAAATTGATGCACTTCATCTTTGCAATTAGATACATTCATAAAAGTTTCTCGCATACAAATTTTCATATCCTTCCATGTTCGAGGTTTTTCTAAATCATTTAAATCGTTCCACCAAGTTAATGCACAACCTACTAATGCAATTGCAACATTTCTAATTTTTCTCCTCTCACACATGTGACATTGTCCAAAAATATTATCCAACTCTATTTACCAAGCAATATATTCATCGTAACCAAAACCATTATAAGAAGGAAGAGATGAGAAAATGTAATTACTTTATGTGGAAGGAGTTGTAAAGATGGTCTGAATGTCATGTGAAATATTGGTTGATGTTTGATTCTTAGCGAGCAACTTCATCGTTATCTTCATCATGTCAATCATCTCAGCATATAATGCATAATTCTTGCTTTTACCTGACATTGTTAGTAGCAAACAGAAGAGAACAAAAAACATAGGTTATCTCTATCAACTACAAAGGATAATGGCAATGTGGAAGTGGAATCACACACTCTCAAGCGTCTTAGCACGCTCTTACAAGTATTTGTACCAACACTACAGGTGGCAAACGGTGGCCGGTATGAAGAAATCAGTGAAGCGTGGGATGATTGCAAAGGTGTATCGATTCTGCTCAAGAGTAAGGTGTAGCTTGGATGGCAGTTTATATGTAGCAAGGATTAGCAACAATGCAATCAGATAGTAAAGTTGAATAAGTATTCAAAGTACTTGTCAAAGTTGCTGGTCTAAATGTGTTCCTAGTAGTTCAAGCAAGCAAGACATAAGACAAAACTAGATGACACAAAGGATGCAAGCACTTCTATTTTTTTGTTTTTTTTTCTCCTATTTTTTGTGTGGCTTTTGTATCTTGTTTTGTACTTGCCTTTTTCTTTTATCTTTCTTTTCTCAGAATGTGCTGTAAATGAAGAACACAATAAAAAACAATCAAATATATCTCGTGTGTCTGTTGCAGATTTTCTGCTCAATCTTCCGAAGACAAATAGGCACACTTAGAGGCTCTAAATAGAAAAACTTACAACAGCAAGATTGTATATATATCTCTCCTCTTTAATTTGAATATATGGAAGATCTATTTTGGACAAGAACAATATGAGATATTGTCCCCGAAATACAGACTGTTCAAAAATTCTAGGTCGGGAACAGATTCATATCTAATACACTTTTGACCATGATAACTCCGTTTACAAGGAAACCTATAAATATAAAAGTTGTAGAGCACTTCTTAAGCTTTTCAGAAAGTACAAGAAATCCAAAATTCGAGTTTATATGAGCGATATATGATGAAAATATCGAACTGGATAGAGATGAATCTAATCTCGACGTGATGACGTGATTCAAAAGGATGAATCAACACAATGCAAAACTCAAACTAAGGCTAAAAACACTCAGCAATATGACTCAACCACATATACAAACTCAACAAAACCAAACTGAATAACAAAGTTGCAAAGGCTCAATGGTGGTTTGGACAAAGTGATGAATAGATCTACTAAACTACAAGTTTTTTTTTGACTTTTTTGTGGACTTTAGGTATGAAAAACAAAACTAATGTAATGGATAGATGAATTACCTAACGGGCAACTTGGGAATATGATACCAATTGATGAGTAGGCTTAGGGCCAATCTTCCGAATGGTAATGGATAAATCGATTGATGGAGATCTCGATGTTGATGATCCGAGGCTCTCGAGTAGAATTCGAACAACCTCTGCAATCACTACACCACCGCTCCATTGGTTATCAACCGTGCTACACACGATTTGACCTCGCCAAGAAGGCTAATCCCTGCAAGTGCAAACGAGAACACAAGTAAGAACGTAGAAGATGCAATCTGAAATTATTGAATTGGGGTTTCACAAACCAATAAACGGTAATATTATTAATCTAAGCAAAACCCAATTGTTTATGACGGCTACTATGGAGTATATATAGGTGGGAGGACGTCTAAGGGGGTGTTGGGGTCGTGACCTAACCTTAAGACACGAAAATAATGGATTTAGACTTGATACAAGGCCCAATGGCCCAATACGGTAGCGCAACACCCTGACACATTCCGTACTCGATTTTGTTTCGACGACTCATGTAGATTCCGAAGGAATTTTGACATGGGACCAGCGCCATTGGAAAGGTTATCCTCTCCCCTTTCCGTGCATATGTAGAACGTCTAAAACGGAGTTCGTATGCGTCCTGAGCGTCCGTTTTAGTGCGCACTACTTCTGAACTCCGTGTTGGATACGATTTTGAGTTGGACTCGGTTTCCATCTTTTTTGAACGTATTCTATGGTCCTCCACGTCCCTAAGACTTCCTCCAAGTATTCCTTGAACCTCTCTATGGATCCTAATCATAATTAAATCAGTAGGTAGCAATCTATTCTCAAAAACATATAAGGAAACATATAAGAACGAGCTCACCTCTAAAATCAATTGTTGTGTGTGAGCTCTATTGATTGCATCATGTATGTTCAATGGAGTGTTGTTTGTATCTATAAAAGTGATGTTCTCATCAAGCAGACAAAACAAGGCATCCTCGCTTTAGCGACTTGCAGACACTCCAGGCCGCCTTAGGAAGATTAGGGTGACAAGGATGCTGCAGCCTCAAAAACCGTTTTACCACTTAAGTAACAAAGGATGCTACATAACAAAAAATAATGTCAGTCTTTCTTTATTTGATTGTGAACCAGATGTCACAAGTCATCCTCCTTGGGATGAAAAGCAAGATCAGCCGATAGAAGCGCATCGACGAACATTGGGAGGCAATCAGGAATCGATAAACAAACTTGCACGGAAAAGCAAGTAAACATGCAGAGAGGAAATAGTCTCACTTGTCAAACCATGTCGTGTCCAACGGCGAGGTGGATCTCGGAAGTGGATGCAGCTGCACCGGAGAGCATATCAGAAGTCGAAGGATCAGCAGCGGTGGGTACCTCGGAGATTGACGGAGCAGCGGTGGTGCAGTCCTCGGGAGTCGGTCGAGCGGTGCTGGTGTTCCCACCCTCACCTGGTACTGGGAGCTCCCTTTGCAGCCTCTCTGCGAAGGTCTCCATTCCCATGTGTGACATCAGGAGCCAGATGTAGGTGAGTAGCTCCCCGCCGGTGCCCAAAGCCTTGGCGTGCAGGTATCCTCTGCATCTCGCAGCGGAGAAGCAGAGCATCTCCACCCACACGCCTTGGATCACGTCCCACATCTTCTTCTCATCAACTAGAGCCTGCAACTTTTCAGCAAGCTTCCAGGCTTCACGGATGAAAACTACATTGTCCGAAACTTCCATAGACTTCAGCTTACGGAGCATTGTCTCCATATGCCTTTCCTCTTCCACTTGTGGATTCTTATGCTTGAGGATGCCCTTGAGCTTTCCGTAGACAGTTCCTAACAGATTTTGAATGGGCGGCTTGTCGTCCTTGAGAATATCCTTGAGCTCATTATAGGCGGCTGTGAAAACATTCCGCCTTGACCCAGGCAATAGCATCTCGGGTTTAACGAATAATAGGTAAATCCTGGACGGCTTTACAGGCAGGTGAGTCTTCACATTGAGGCCTGATCTGATGAATTCCAGCAGAATCGTCTTTATACTTCTGACGTCTCCTCTCCAGAGGTGTTGGGTCTCGAGCAAAGGTACATCTATGCCCTGGACACGGCATGCTCGAGTAGAAGCAGATATCCGTGGCAATGTGCCACAGAAGAACACTCTCATGGAATGGCCCCTTTAAGCAGGAGCTCAGGCTTTCATCATTGCATTCATGGAGGTCAAGCGTTGCCTGACCCCTCTGGTCATTGAATTTCCAATAACTCGAGGTGTCTTCAATATATTGCGTCCATCCAACTCTCAGATGTTGAAGAACCAAGTCTGTAATTCTGCAGGATGAGAAGCACGACTTCATGCACCATAGTTGGTCAAGGTAGGCCTTGCATCCAAGGAAGCTCAGAGTGTGCAGTATCATGCCGTGTTTCTTATTTCGGGCAAAGAATCCTATGAGGTTATATTGCGCAACCACCCCTGTCCAGGGTTTGAAGGTGGAAGAAATGCTGGCGCTATCTTCTGAATCTGAAAGAAAGAAACCCACCACGACAGAAAACATGGAATAGATTTCTAACGCAGCGCTGCAAATAAACAAGGCGTATGTAATCTTGACATCAATGTCATCATAATATTTGTGGCTTCTGTGGAAGAGGGTGATTGCTGCGTGAGGCAGCACTATACGTGACAACCGTATCATCAGTCTGCATAACATTATCAACATCATGAAGAGTGCCTTACTTTCTTTCCCTCCCTCCAACAGTTTGTCGAGACGGTATATTTCCCTTTCTGTAGGAAAACCAGAACTGTTCTGTTTGGTGTAAAGAAGACTGAAAACATTGCCGAGCCCTCCTTGCAGCAATCGATGTGGTTTCTCATGGTTAAGACCCAAGAAATGTCGAAGTACTGCAAGCCGGTAAGCATACGGATATGCAAAGTCTACAAATAGTTCTATGGGATGAGAAATGTACATTTGGGCAACTGTTTTGCTTCTCCTTCTTTTGAGAATCATCCGTAGTCTTGGCCAAGAACCCCTCGCTCCTGTACTTTCTTCTTGTGGCACCTCGCCTTCCACCTCTTGTTCTCGAGGACGAACATCAAGCTCCCTTGCTTTTTGCACGTAATCATCTAGCGGATTATTCATCCCGCCAGCTTCTCTGTTTGCCCTCCACTCAGCAGGATCAGAAGAGCTGACCAGACTATTGATGCTAGCGCTCTTGAGAGCCCATGGTTTCTCCAAGCATTTTGTAATCCCTACGGAAAATAACAGGATTGCTGCCTGCAACAACTTCTTGTTGCCGCCTGGCCAGGATTTGCCGAACACGTAAACGGCGACGGTGACCTGGGACACCGCTGTAGCGAGGTGCCTTGTCCACAGCTCGTTGTCTTCCATATTGTAGGCGGTGATGCCGTCTTGCCCGCCAAGGTGTATCAGGAGGACAGGCGCCCATACCACCTCTAGGATGCTGCTACTTCCATGGTGATCCTGATTTCTGTGGCGGTTGAATAGTGTAGCGAGGCCATATATCGCCACAGCGTCGCTTCCTAGGTAGGCCAGCCATATTATGGATCTGGACCACCCAGGGATGGCAAACCTTCGGAACAATGAAGATACAAAGAGGATCCATTGGATGATGAGGCTGCTGAGGACGAGGACGCGCAGTTGCGACACCTCCCACCAATCAATAGCGCTCGAGAGATCCATCTTCTCCTTGGTCTTTTGCCCTCTTGCAAGCAAACTAATACACAAAAGCGATGGTTCATCCTATGCACGTAATTGGGGTGTGAACAAGACTAACAAGCTGGTGTGTGCAGCTTGTGCTGTGCACGTTCTCATCAATATCTTATATTGACATCGATGCCAGCACGAGGGCACGATCGACTCGCTTAATCATATTTTTCTAGCCTAATTGAATTCGTGTGTGATTTGTTAACTAACGAGGAAGACTTAGCCAGGCCAGCAATAAGTTATAGTCAGCATCTACCAACATGCATATTATTATGCTCAAAAAATGAAACTATTCAACGTTTTTTGGGAAAATCTACTCTTAACCATCAGCGTTGTTCATTTAACCTTTAAAGAAAATTTTGGTTTATTTTACCCCTCAAAATCTTTACATTGGTTCAATTCATCCTCTGATATTTTTTTTTCTTTTTTCATTCTCTTTGTAAACATCATTTCTGAAGGTAAAATTTAATGAGATTATATCTTACAACATACAATGCATTAAAAAAGTATTTCAATTTTTTTATGTATTTTTTATATTCTTAAAATATGTAAATAATTCTCGTTTGGGAGATGAAATAATACATGAATAATTTTTATGAAAAAATAGAAAATTATTTTATAGCATATTTTATGATATCATCAACCGTACTACAAAACATTAACTTCAAATATAACCTATACAAAGAGCAAAAAAAAATAGAATAATTTCGGTAGGGAGTGAATTGAACCAAACTAAATAGTTCTGAGGTAAACTGAACCAAAAATTCCTTAGGATGTTAAGTATGATACTTGAGAATAGTAAAATATATTTTTTCCTTTTTTATTGTCATCATGCTACATTTATTTGGAGGGCCATCCATGCAAGTGTAGCACCCAAATTTTTGAAAATGAAGAAAATACAAATAAAATAGAACAAAGTATAAGTAATTAAAATAATAATTATAATGAGTAACGAATAAATTAATAAAACAAAGAGAATAACGCTTAGAATTGTATAAAAAATAAACTTTGAAATAGTGCATGAATATATATGAATTCAAACATTGGGAATAAAAGAAATATATATATAGTTTTATTATTAATTGAATAAATTTTCATAAAAGTCATTTAGACCAAATACATCATGTTGATGTGTACATTTGAAGTTAAAAATACGTTAGAAAATTTCATTTGAATTTAAAATCAGAAATTGAGAAGAAATAAAGAAAAGAAGAAAAGCCTTCACAGGCAAAAATCAAACTCGGCCCCCTGCACTCCGAAGTTCCTTGGTCCAGGCCCAACCGTGCCCCTTTCTTGCTCCCTCTCCCTTTCTTTATTTGCGCATGGGCCCCACCCGTCAACTTCCTCTTCCTCCCGTAATTGTTGCCTCAAACTACGTCGTGCCCACGATGACGCGCTACACGACAACCGCTGGCATAGCGCCACACCCCTGGCCCACTTCCCCGTCTTACCCCGTGCAACCGACTCCCTTATTTATTCCTCAGTTGCGCCCTCTCCCCATTCCTCCCCTACCCCGAAACCCTAGCCCCAACTACCGCCATGGCCACGCCATGCCCAATGGCCCGCGATTTAGCGTCGTTTTGGCGACCCCTGATCTGCTCCCGAGCTCCGAGACGCATCACCGCCACCGTACGAGTCATCCACGACGAGAATCAAAGCCCGAGGGCCCTCCTCGACGTCGTCGTATCCGATTGCCGCACCACGATCAAGAAACACTGTCTCCAGCCAATTTCCCCACACGCGCGACCCACTGTTGAGCTTCCCCACCTTCCCCTCTTTTGTTTTCATCAAACCACATCGAGTTTTGACCACCAGAGTGTCGGATCGACCAACTCCGGCGAGGTCTTCCATTGCGCCACCGCCTCCCTTGCTGCCGGCCGCAGCCCACCTCGTCAGAGGGACATGGCACCCTCCTAGCCGTCGGATCCTTGGGCAGTGGTTGAGATTAGATCAGCTGCATACCCCTTCGTCTTTTAAAATCTTAGTCATCCATTCAACATCCGACGGCCAGGATTAGCTAGGTTACATAACCCTTGCAGATTTACAAATAAACCCTTGTGCCTTTTCAGAAATTAGTAATAGGTCCAAAACATTACTACAACAACCCTGATTTTGTATTAATCATGAAATAAATCAGTAATTATGTAAAATTGCAAGAAAATGCTTGTTAATATTAGAAATATTGTTGTAACCTCAGGAATAATATAGTACTTACATAATAGCCCTGAAAAAGAAAATATTATTATTTTAGGATTTATATTATTTTGTAATTATTATTTTTGGCACATAATAAATAGAATAAATGCCAAATAACCTATAAAATAGTGAATTAATTCGAGAAATTTCTAATAATTCCAAATAATTTTTGGAAAATTAATATTAATTATTTTATAAATAATTTTTATCTGAAATAGTTATTTAATTCTCAAATAGGTGTAATAAAGTCCAAAGATGCTTAATTAATTATGAAACCTGTCAATGTGTGAGAACAACACTTCCCCCGGTACTACTAGATTGTAGCTCGCGGAGGTTCTTATGTTGGTTTGGGAGCGCAGAGATCAGGAACAAGATGATGACACCGAGGTTTTACGTGGTTCGGGCCACCTGAGCAGAATACCCTACTCCACGGTGTGTGTTGTTGTATTGAGGATTCTTTTAGCACTTGTATGCGTGTGAGCTTGGATCAGATTGAGTGTCTCTCTATCATGCGACTCAGTCCTTTTATAGTCCAAGGACTGACCGTTACATCATTTGCCTAGCCCGACATGTGGTCCTGACGTATTTAGTAGCCTAATACACTGTCTATGAGCGTTAAGCGTGGTTAATAGTGTGATAATGTGCCTTAATGGCTGTGTTACCCCTATTAACAGTGCTCTGATCATGTGTCATTAATACATCATTAATGACACGTAATCAGGTCTTGTAACTGCCGCTTTAACTGTCCCTTGAATGTCCGTGCTGTTGGAGATTCACCTGTGTACTCATTAGTGGTGTAGGTTCGGAGGCTTCTCACATGGCTGCTTCGGAGCTTCTCCTTGCGGGGAGGTAGCTCCGGAACCGCTATACACGTGGCAGCACCAGAGCTCCCTTCTGCTGGCGGTTAGGTTCGGGGTCGTTATACACGTGTTGACTGCAGAGCTTCCCTATGTTGGGAGTTTAGCTCCGGACTTACATTACACGTGTCACTTCCGGAGCTACCCATATGAGGGATGTGGGTCCAGTGCAGTGTGACGTGTGGGGCCTGAGGAGACCTTCAACTTTGACAGGTGGAACTCTCTTGCACTTTTTGCGATATCGTGGGGTACCCGGTACGCAGGGTACCAATAGTGGCCCCTGGGCCCACCTCTAGGAGAAACCCTTTGGGTTAAGTTATTCTACTGGAGGTGGGGCCATTCTCGGTTCTCGTGCTTTGATTTCAAAAGTATTCTGATGTGCCGTTGGGGCGATGGTATAGGATTAAACCATCGCCGCGTGGCTTGTTATGAATGCGACAGATGAGATCTTTGAGTGCGGATCTCACGCAATTGAAGGTCGCCAGTTCTCAATATGAAAACCGTATCGATTACGAGCGTCTTGTCAGGGTGCCGCCTTTGGGTTTCCCACTGCCCATCATGACAATGGTTCGCCTGGGGTAATAACCTCGACCTCTTCGTCAGGGTGGCCATGGCCCCATTCATCATTGACGGGGTAGATTTTGAAATGTGACCCTGCTCTTGTTGTGGTTTCCATCCAAGCGTCGCGGAGGCTTACTTAAGAAGTAAAGTATGCACGGTTTGAGGACTCTTTACGCTTTCGATCAAAATTAAGCTCAGAGCCTCCCAAACTTTGCCTAGATTTCCCTTCCTTTGCTCCACTTTGCCGCGATGGAGTTGGGTCTTCCCAAGAGCCGCATCCAGAGCAAAGACAATCTGATGAAGGTTCGGACCTTCATGGGATCGTCCAGTGACTCCTTCAACCACCTAGTCCGCGCTGACAAGCTCCCCTTTAAGAAGGAGCACTGCGGGGAGTGGTGGGACTGATCCCACCATTCTCGAGCTTCATCCTGATGCTACTGGACTTCTACGGTCTCCAACTGCATCACCTTGGCCTGCACTCCCTTCTGCTTGTGGCCACCTTCGTCCACTTCTGCGAGATGTGGGTGGGTGTGCCTCCCTGCATCGAATTGTTCTGAACCTTCTTCACAGCTCATACCACCGGCAAGGGGACAGAGTTGGTTGGCTTCTATTACTTCGTGAAGCGCAAGAACTGCCCCTTCAAGTACTTGAAGTCGTTCCCCATGGCAAATGGGACGACTGGAAGAAAGATTGGATCGTCATTACAGTGGATGAGCACGACAGGTTGGAGCTGCCCCAAGGAATTCCCAACATAGACACCGAGGCATGGAACGTAGTTCTGAAGTTGTCGGATGCGTTTAAGCCTGTCTTGACTAGGATCCGAGAATGCATGGAGGGTGAAGTGACCCCCCAGATTGTCTTCGGAAATTTCTTGGTGAACAGGTGGGCTCTGCTAAGGAAGAGGGAGAAGCTCGCCTAAGCTCTCAACAGTGTGATAGATGATGACCGGACCGAAACCGGCTTGAAATCCAACATAGATTATGAAGCTTTGAAGCTCCATCTCAAGAAATTTCAGCATGGGCTTGTAGACGGCAACGACTTGGCTCTGCCAGTTGCTTTCTGTCCCTTAAACATGATTCCAGAGATTAGTAGGGAGTTCCAGAGGAAGATTCCAGCTCTAGACGACCATGGCGTGGTAGAACAACGCCGGACCTCCAGGGTTGTAATCCCCGGAGCTTGCGAGGAGGTGGCCACCCCTGCTCCGAGCCAGAGGGTTGAAGACATCGGCAAGGGCAAGGGCAAAGAGCCAGTCGAACCTTCTAGCCGAAAGAGGAAGATGAAGCATGCTGATGGGAGGTCCGTCAGGCCTAATCCATCCACAACAGCCCCTTCTCCCCGGCGAGGGAGGTCTTCTGCGGCTACACCTCCTCCAGTGCCAACGTCCTCGAGAGGCGCCAGTTTGGGACAGTCGACTCCGATCCCAGTACCAGTGAGGGGATCCAGGCCCGGATGTTCTTCCCGGCCGAGGGAGACTTCAGCTGAGGCATCACAAACGATGACCGAAGGCTCCGGGCAACATTCCGGAGCTCCTTCTATGTCGATCACGACAAGCTCCAGCTTTGAGCCTCTGGCAAAGAGGTTCCGTGCCGATTGGGGCAGTAGCTTCCCAAGGTAAGCTTTGTTTTTTCACCTTGATTTTCCACTCTTGTTTTTATCATGTTTCGAATCTTCCGATTCTTTGACTGCAGGGCGTCAAAGTCGGGGTCTAAGGCTCTGGCTTCTGTCGCAGCGACTGGGGCTGCGCAAGTTGAGGCTCCAACTCCAACTATCAAGCCCCCTCAAGTGGTGGCTGAGGACACAACAACTCTGGCGCCAGTTGTCGTGGTCTTGGATCCAGAAGATACGCCAGAAGCTCCTGTGGTAGCACCAAACCACAAGGGAATTTAAGATGTACCCCTGGAGAGAGCGACGGAAGTTGAAGCTCCTGTGCAAGAGTTGGAGATGTCGGAAGCTCCGGCGTTTGAGTTGGAGGTTACCAAAGCTTTGATTCCCGCACCAGAAGTTGTTGCGGGGTCAGCGGCGCTAGAAGCTCCGGCCCTTGAGCCGGAAGTCGTTGAAGCCCTAGACGTTGAGCCGGAGGCAACTGAAGCCCCGACTACTGAGACGGAGGTGATTGAAGCTCTGGTCGCTGAGCCGGAGGTAGTTGAAGCTTCGATCCTCGGACCATAAGTTGTTGAAGCTCCGAAAGTTGAGCCGGAAGTAGCTGATGTACCGGCGCCTGAGCCGGTGATGGAGATGGCTTCGGGTGAAGCCCCGACGACCACCCTGGAAATATCTTCACCGGAGGTGCCCACGCACGTGGAAGA
The DNA here is from genome assembly GCA_036927565.1 of Tuctoria greenei. Lineage (NCBI taxonomy): Eukaryota > Viridiplantae > Streptophyta > Magnoliopsida > Poales > Poaceae > Tuctoria > Tuctoria greenei. The sequence continues at coordinate 181,453,578 of JAYESD010000007.1, read as the reverse complement.
ACACCATGAAGAGGTGGAGGCAGGCTCTTCACCCGCGGAGCCAGCGATTGAAGTTCCTGCAGTAGGACCTTCGGCGTCAGCCCCGAAGGTAGGAGTTCCCCTAGTGGATTATTCCTCTGTTGTATCCAAAGAACTTCCGGAGGGTGGCCCCAGTGCCTCAGGAGCCGAGGGTACCTCACTTGTTGAGTGGGAACCTATTTTTGTTATGGAGAATCCCCTAGAGCCAGCAGAGTTGACTCCAGCGGGTCCGGAGCCCATTCCCTTTGTGTTGTCCATAGACAATGCCTGCTCAAGCCTCCAACAAGTTTAGCTCACCTTCAGTCATGAGAGCAAGATCCTTGAGGAGGAGCTCCACACCTTGATACGTTGGCGCAACAGGCTCCACTTTGAGACCAGACTTGCTCAGATGAGTCTTGCTTATCAAAATGAGTGGGTCAAGAGGGAAACAACCCAAATGGAGTATTGGGGTAAGCTGCTGGAGGAGAAAGAATCCACCATGAGGGCCCTCGACTCTAATTCTCGGGATATTCTCAAATGTTCTAAGGAGAGGAGTGATGCTGCTGAAGAGCATCACAAGAACCTCATTGCACTAAATGAGATTCTCCAGAAGAATCGGGCGGACCTTGATGCAAGGGAGGAAAAACTCTTAGAGCAACAGGAGGATATTTTGAAGAGGGAGGAGGAGGTCACCCAAAAATTGACTTTGGGTGAACAAAATTTGGCAGATCGCACCAAAAAGTTGGATCTGTGGAGTGAGGAGGAGAAAGAAAAGTACTGGAAGTTGCGGCAGGAGCTCTCGAAGAGGGAGAGTGATATTGCCGCCAGAGAAGGGAAGGTGAGGGGCAGGGAGAAGGACCTGGCCGAACGGCGGAACTGCATCCACCTCCGAGATATGGAGCTAACCAACTGCGAGAATTAGGTTGCTGAAAGTATGCAACAACATTCCAAAGTGGTGGAACACCTTGCTCGGGAGAGTTCGGAGCTAGCGGCCGTCCGGAGGTCACTGGAAGAGCTGCAGAGCTTGAAGGCAACCGAGTCCCTGATGGTATGGGACTTTCTGGGTCGTGCGGACAGGTCCCTTGTGCCTCTTGGTTTTAGTCCAGTACGCCTGGAGGACCCAACGCAGGAGCTGGACCAAACGCTGGTGGCACTTGGCTCTGCTGGCAGCAAACTCGACGCGATGGGTAATTTCATCGCTGAGCAGCTGGAGACAGAGGGTAAATCTCTGGCCAAGAATGTCGCCTATTATGTCTTGGCGTGTTACAAAAGCCGAGACCCCCAGTTCTCTCTTGATCCGGTCTTTGAAGGAATCATTGACGAAGAAGAGGATGCCGCTAGAGCTAGTGTCCAAGAAGCTGCTGAGAAGGTTGCTTCATTTTTCCATAGGGCTTAGATCCTCCAGTGGCTAGGACTTTTTTCCTTTTGCCCTTTGATGTAACGCGAATTTTGTAATCTAGTAATTTTGATTAATGAGTGTCGGTACCCTGCGTACCGGATACCCCTTGGAACTGCAAAGAGTGCAAAGGAACTCCACCTATCTAAGTTGAAGACCTCCGAAGGCCCCACGTGTTACTCGTAACCGGACCCGCCTCCCTCATATGGTTAGTACCAGTGTCGCCACGTGTATCATAAAACCGGAGCTACAATCCGTACATGGGGGAATGCTCCGGACTGGATACCTATGTGGCACCCCGGACCTAACCCCCGACAGAGGGAAGCTCCAGTACCGACACGTGTACAACGGCACCGGATCTACTCATCCAAGACGGTAAGCTCCAAAGCTTCCAGGCGTCCAACAACCAAACCTTCAACCTCAACAGGCAGATTGGTGGACGTCCAACGACTCGGACCTTCAAGGGACATTTAAGGCTTCAAGACCTGATTATGTGTCATTAATGCTATCTTAATGACACACGATCGGAAGACCTTTAGTACTAGTAATGCCACCATTAAGGCACATTACCACGCTATTAAGGGGAATTAAGTACATTAAACTATGTATTAGGCATCAGTAACCGCTAGGGCCACATGTCGGGCCAGGCTAACGATGTAACGGCCAGCCCTTGTACTATAAAAGGACTGGTCAAGCGATACACGGGGGGCTCTCGGACCCGCTCATAGACTCTGGGCCTCTCTCTCGCTCGTGCTCCCAGACTCTCTAGATGATCCGATCTTTTAGTCACTATCACACTTGTACACTCAATACAACAACAACAACACACCCGTGGAGTAGGGTATTACGCTCAGGCGGCCCGAACCACATAAATCATTGTGTCAAGTCACTATCTTGTTCTGAATCTTTGCGCGCCCTAACCGAACTAAGAAACTTCGTGGGCTACTAACAGTAGTACCAGGAGAATTACCGGAACCAACATCCGATATTTGGCGCGCTAGGAAGGGGGTGCCTAAGATTCCAAGATGGTGAATTCTGCTGCTGGATCATCTAACGGTAACCACGCTGGGCAACCTGCTGGAGGCAATCCCTCCAACATGCAGCAGCCAACAGGTGCTATAGCCCCAGTAAGAGTCGTGCCACTGCCGCCACCGTCCGCTCTAGTGAATCAACCCGGACATCAAGATGGGGTGTTTGCGTCGATCACTGCATCGACGAACAACAACCCGAAACACACGCTTATTGTTCCGCGTGCTCTTCACCAACGTCCACCGCCTCCAGGAGCACCCCAGGGTGTGATGGAGCAGTGGATAGCTGATGTGGATCATCTGGTTGCAGCAGCAGCTGATGGCATCAGCAATCAAGGTCCTCCCCCCTCAGGGCGGGCCCCATCACAGCGTCAGACCTTGTCAGGTAGACTCGGTCCGCAAGCTTCGCAGCACAGGAGACGTGCTGCATCTCAACAGGTGACGTCGCTGCCTTCCGAGGCGAGACGTAGTCACACGGTAACAAGGCTTTCGACTCACGACCTTCGGGCGGAGCTCGATCGCAGTTACCGGCAACAGGACGGTCGTGTCCACATCGAGCGTGCTCGCGAGAGGCGAGAGGCTCGGGACAGTCCTGCTCCTGAGGGAGTAGGAGGAGGCTATTCTGCCTTGGCCATGCACCTACACATGGTCAAATGGCCGCAGTAGTTCCGGCCTCACTTGCCGGAGAAATTTGACAGGGCCATCAACCCTGTCAAATTTCTTCAAATCTACTCCACCACTATCCTTGCGGCTGGGGGCAATGAGGCCGTGATGGCCAATTATTTCCCTGTTGCTTTGACTGGGACCGCTAGGTCTTGGTTCATGAGCCTTCTGCCTAACTCTATCAATAGTTGGGCGGAGTTGTGCCAACAGTTCACCGTCAATTTCGGGAGCTCATACACTCGACCTGGCACAAAACTGGATCTTTTTGCTGTCAAACAAAAAAGGGGAGAGTCCTTGCGATCTTTCATCCAGAGGTTCTCCAAGGTACGAAATATCATTCCTTCTATCTCAAGCACTCTTGTTATTGTAGCATTCAGGCAAGGCGTTCGAGATAAGAAAATGCTGGAGAAGCTGGCGACCAAGGAAGTCACCAGCGTCACGGAACTCTTCAGCTTGGCAGACAAGTGTGCCAAGGCTGCGAAGGGCCGTGAAATGCACTCCAAACCACCTCCGGAGGCCAACAAATAGTCCTCCAAGGGTGAAGCCGCTAACTCCGGGAGTGGTAAGAAGAAGAAAAAGTCCAACGACAAGAAAAAGTTGTCGGCCGACACACCTACTGCTGCAGTTGCCGCAGCTCCGGGTGGTCGGGGGCCACGCCCTGAGAAACGACCTCGGTCGTCGTCTAAAGACGGTGGCATCTCCGAGATGTGGTGTCCCATACACAAGACGGACAGGCACAACCTGGAAGACTGCCGAGAGGTCCAGAACCTTGCTGAGCGCTACAACAAGCACCGGGAAGAAGCTCCTTTCTGTCAAAGGGAAGGAAAGCAAAAAGTCGACGAAGCTCCGGCTCAAGAGGATTTGGGCTTTCAGGACCCCAAAAAGGTCTTGAAGGCTGTTTACACCTCCGTTGACGACGACTCCGACGTCTCCGACAACGAGCATCGAAAGACCATGAACACCATCTTTGGTGGTTCGTGGGACATCACTTCCCGCCGTGTCCTCAAGACAACGCGGAGGGACATGGACTCTGTAGCTCCAACCGCCAAGGCGGAGCCTCATCGGAAGTGGATGGATATTGCCATCATCTTCGATGCTTTGGACTGCCCTCGGAACATGATCGGAGCTGGCCAACTTCCATTGATGGTATCTCCGACCATCAATAACATCCAGCTCCACCATGTAATGGTGGACGGAGGTTCGGGGTTGAACCTCATAAGCTTCAAAGCCTTCGTCGAGCTTCAGCTCTGACCTTCAGATCTTCGCCCCTCCCGACCTTTCTCAGGAGTAGGTCTGGGTGCCATAACCCTACTTCGTGCCATTACTCTCCCGGTGACCTTCGGAACTCGGGAGAACTACAGGACTGAGAAGTTGGTCTTTGACGTGGCACATATCAACTTCCCATTCAATGCTATCTTGGGCAGGCCAGCTTTAAACAAATTCAAGGTTGCTGCTCATTATGGCTACTTGGTGTTGAAGATGCCAACACCCTCAGGCGTTCTTCGGATCCGCGAAGATCGCACAGTCGGAGTTACAGCTCTCGAAGAACTCCACGCGCTTGCTACAGCGCAGGAGGAAGAATCCGGAAAGGAGCAAGCTCCAAATCCCCTGAGAATTCATCATCGAGGCTCAATTTCTGCACCCCGTGTGCAACCAAGCGGCGACACCAACATTCCCATCAAAATCGTCCAAATTGGTTCCGACGCTGCTCAGACCACCCGTATATCGGGAGGTCTGAACAACAAATAGGAACTCACGCTTGTAAGGACCGAATGCCCAAGAGGGGGGGTGAATTGGTCTTTCTTCGAAAAATTCTAAGCAATGAAACTTAATTTCTAAAGCCCAATTCCCTACGCGACTATCTATGCATTCTAGTAGATAGAAACTTTGCGGAATATAAAATGCATAAAAGTAAGGGAAGGAGAAGGATGCAAACTCCCGAGGAGACAAGGATTTATCCCGTGGTTCGGCAAGATCGTCAAGATCTTCCTACATCCACGTTGGCACCCACCAAAGGGTTTTGCCACACCCAAGTCACCGAGACGAGGGGTCTTCACTATTCCTCTCCGTTCACCTTCTTTGGCAAGGTGGAGCTCAAGCCTTGTACAACTTCGACCTTCCGGGCTTCCACACACGCCTTGGCAAGCTCCGGAAGTCTTCTCACAGTTACAACACCAAGGGATCTCCCTTGAGGCTCTCACACTAACCTAGAGAGTCCACTCACCCAGAATGGTGGCACACAAGCTCTCTCTCTAGCTAGTTCTAGCCTAAACCTTGGTGTAAAGGTGATCGAAATGGTGTGGAAGTGATTGCTCTTGGTCTTGAATGCTTGTGGATGTGTTGATAGCTTCTGGTGATCAAGACTTGATGAAATGACAGGGTTAGGGGGTATTTATAGTCAGCCTCCCCGAAATAGCTGTTGGAAAAGTAGGCTGACAGAACTTTACTGTGAACACCGGATGATCTGATGCCTCCCCTTTAGTTATCATCGGTCTAATTACTTTGGTTGACGTCATTGTGTCAGATATGACCGTTGTTAGACCGATGTTGCTCCTGTCTTCTCATCGGATGATCCGGTGGCTCTTCCTCCAGAATTTGCTTAATCTTGATGCTTACTGGAGTGATTGACCGATGTGTGTAAGTCTGTACATCGGATGATCCGGTGCTACACTTGGTCCAATGGTATTGCAAACTGTACTGATGGACCGATGTCACTGAGCCATTCACATCGGATGATCCGGTGAGTACATTGTTCTGAGGTCTTCTTCTTCAGTTGAACCAACTCGACCGATGTGTACATTTCTGAAATCATCGGTTGATCCGGTGAGTTGATTTTGTTTGCTTCGAGTTGTTTTGAGTGAATATTTTGTGTCTTGCTCAGATGACCTCTTAGACATTTGTTTCATAAGCCTCTCTGATGATCTTCAAGCATTGTATGTTGTCAACTTATGGTTGAGTGACTTATACATAAGCGCTTTCACTTCTTGTCTTTATCTCATTGATTTGATCTCAAAAGTTGATTGTATATGGGTCTCCAATGACATATTCATTTCATTTTATTGAGTGATTATGGGGACCTTGCATTCACAAATTCATTAGTAAAGTTCAATGGTTGTCATTAATCACCGAAACCGTACTTCATGGGGGGCCTAGATGCTTTCAATCTCCCCCTTTTTGGTGATTGATGACAACACAATAATCAAGGCACAATAGTAATGAATTTGATAGAATGAAACTTAAAAGAATATGCAATGAATACATGATGTCACACTTGAAGCTTAAGCATCAATTAATAACTCAAGTGTGAATAATAAGTGATCATAAACATAGATAAACACCAAATGAGCCCAATCGATTAATAACTCATGGAAATAAGTTCATTAGAGCTCAATAAGTAGCAAATGAGTAGCAAACACACCAAATGTAGCAAAACACACTGAATTACAAGAATGATAAACGATAAATGATAAATGAGACTCCCATTGACACTAAGACGCTCCTCCTGACTCCTCTAACTCTTCTCCCCCTTTGGCATCAAGACACCAAAAAGGGATCCGAGCGCCTAAGGACCCTGAGTACTGGGCGCGATGACGAACTGGTCACCGTCACTGTCGTCGGAGCTGCTGGCTGGAGTAGCGATGGAGGGAGCTGCCGGAGCCGTAGGAGCCACCGTCGGTGCCTGCTGTGGAGGAGCTGCTGGAGCAGAGGCACTTACGACGGAGGTCGGCGACTGCTGGAACAGGGTCGTGGCCGGCAGCGGGGAGTGGATCGGAGCACCAGGAGCCAGAAGTGGAGACATGATGAAGGAGGGAATCGACGTAGAAGGTACTGGGGCCACTGGAGCGGCAGCTGGAGCCAGGACTGGAGGTGGTGGAGCGACTCCTAGCAGCTGCGACGGGAGGGCAATCCCGGTCTGGGTGTAGAGGTTGGTGATCAACCCTAGGATGCCCATCATCGCCTACTGCGTCTGCTGCTGCTTGTCGAGAGTGCGCTGGTGCATCTGGTCGATAAGCCCCGTCAGCCCGTCAGTGTCTTGATGCCTCTCACGGGCGATCTGACGCTGCATCTCCTGCTGCTGCTGCTGGAGCTCAAGGAAACGGGCAACCTGCTCCGCTCGGGCCTGCTCGGATGCCAGCCTGTCCAGACGCTGCTGCTCAACCATCTGCTGGAGGAGCGACGTCAGCTCTGACGGCTGCGTGACATGTGCCTCAGTGACGGGAGGTGGAGTAGGTGGTGGCACTGTAGAGCCTCCAGCCTCCGCGTCGTGCTGCCTGGGTGAGGGCGGAGGAGGGAAGTACTCCTCGACACTATCGTCGGTGTCGCTCTCTGACCAGATATGCTGCAAGTCCTCCCCCTCTGCCTCAGCCTCGGCAAGCCTCTCATCCTCCTTCTCTAAGTCAGACCAGTCCTCCTCAGACAGGCGAGCCTTGACCCGACGCTCGACTGGACGACCAAGGCGGCGGTCTCCAGGAGCTGGGGCACGGTAGTGACCGAACCGTGTGACGCCCTCGTCAGTGAGGCGGTCATGCACGGCGGACCCCTCAGGAACCATCATAGTGAGCAGGTAGCTGATCCAGTGTCCATATACGAGCTGCCTCATCATCCCCACTCCATCTGTGATCACATCCTCCATCTCACATATGAGGACGTCCACGATGTCAAACTCCATCCCGTTCATGATGTAGAACAGGAGAGTCTGCTATAAGCTAGTGAACCCCTCCAAGTAACCAGACCTCGGCAGGAGCGTGCGGCGCAAGGCGAGGTGCACTGTGCGCGCAGCAGGAGTCAACAAGGCCGGTACTCTCAGCTGGTCAGGAGAGAAAGTAGGACCGAACAAAGAACGGACCTCCTCCAGAGCTGGTGCAACTCCTCCAGTGAGCGGCCTCCTCGGCGGGTCTGCCTGACCATAGACCCTCTCATGCACACAGGTGTCGTGCAAGTCCACTCCTAGCAACTGTGCCAGTGTTTGCCTCGTCAAGTGGTAGTGCTGACCCATGAACATGAAGTCAATTGATCTTCTGCCCTCAGAGACATAGAGGGTGGCGTAGAAGACGCGGACCCAATCTTCCACATAGGCACTCCGCTCATATGCCATTAGCTGCACCAAACCTCGGTACCTCTCAAAATAAGGACGGATCTCCGTCTCTGCTGCAAGAGCTAGCTGACCCCAATCCAGATAGTTGTGTTGAAACAGCTTGTGACCTCGACGCCTGTAGGTCTCATAGAGTGACGCCTGGGTCATAGTCCAGAAGCGACTATCCACCAGAGCCTCTCTGGGCTGCGGGTACCACTCCTCAAGCATCACATTCCACCTGAGCTTGCGAAGCTGCTTGGCCTTCATCTTCCGGTAGTCGGTCAACCGGACTCCTTCAGCGAAATGGACAGTGGTGTCCATCTCATAGATCGCTTGTTGGGCCTCTCTGTCCTCACGACGGTCGGCAGCCGTCGGTCTCGGACGTGGTGCTGCCGCGGTGTGACCCCCACGGGTCCGGGCTGAGCGCTGGCGGACGAGAGGCTCTACCATCTCTTCTTCGGCCTCGGAGTCGTCAATCACCGTAGGCTACCTCGGACGAGCCTCACGGATCCTTAGGGATCCCCCTCGGCCACGCTCACGCTCCTCGGTGGCGCGAGCGGCCATCAAAGCCTTCTTCTCCTCCTTCGACAATTTTTGCTTCTTCGCGGCCGGCTCCGCGATAGCCTTCCCCTTGTTCTTCTTGTCGTGAGCCATTGCGATCACGCGATTGAACGGAGTCGACGAAGGAGATGCGGAGATTGACGGGGTTGGGAAACCCTACCGGCGATGGATGCACCGTGATGGCAATGTGCTTCGGTGGAGAGGCGGCTGCGGCGGTGATTGGAGAAGCGGCGGCGGCGAGTGGTGGAGGCGGCGACGCTTGGAGGTGGCAGCGCTTGGAGGCGGTGAAGGTGGTGTGGCGGTAGCTGCAGTGGTGCTGCGGCAGCGACTGCGGGAGCACGGCGGCGGCGGCCCGGCGGGCGGCGGCGTCCGGCGGCGGTGGAGGTGGCGCAAGGTGGGAGAATCGGCGGTGGCGGCGTCGGGATTGGGAGAGAGAAACCGGAGGAGGCGAGGACACGTTTAAATAGTGGGTCCCAAACCCTAGCCGACTTTTAACACCGGATGGACCGATGATGAATGACGGGAGCATCGGTCGAATGATACAGTAAGGTTTTTCTGAAAAGTGGAGTTGACACCGGATGGACCGACATTGAGGGTTGGGATCACCGGTCGAATAGTACAGTAAGGGTATTCAAAAGAGGAATGTTGACACCGGATGGTCCGACGATGGAGGAAGTAGCATCGGTGGAATATGGCGCAGTTCCAGAAGAGTGAACACCGGATCGACCGATGTTTTTCAGATTGAACGCGTCGGTTGAATTGAGATACTGACTGAACTGGCACTTGGTCTTTGAACACCAACTGATCTGATGAGGGATTGACCTAGGCATCGGATAATCCGATGACCACAGAACAATAACATCCCATATATGTCCTTTGACCAAACAAACAAGTAAAGAGAAACACATGTCTTAGGACTTTTTGGGCAACCCCTTACCCCTCAAGGAAACTAATAAGCCAATAACTTGGCTAGGCCTTAAAGCAAATAGAACATCGAGAAAAATAGGAGGAAAATTATCCAACTAAAATGTAAGGCCCATGCTTTGTGAGGTAGAGTATGAAGACTTCTATCTCTTTAAAGCATGTTCCTCTAGGCATTAACGCACCTAACATTTTGTTCTTTCCACCTTATATGAGTTGAGATATTGCATTTCAAACAAGTCTATTTCTCATGAGGTGGGTTCCCCTTTGTGACAATCTACCGTATGCAATGCCAAACATTTTATAATGCAAGAAATTGTAAGTCTATATGGCAGGCATCATGCAAGGCATAAAATAAATCTATCTTGTCAAGTTTGAACCTTTCAAAGGCTTCTTCAGGGAGAACCACTCTCCAAAACTTGGGACAACCCAAAGGAACCTCCATCCCAAGCTAACCCTTGCTCACCCCTATCCTTTGAGAGTTAGGCAAGACCTATATGAAGTGCATTCTTACATGACGTTCGTTGCATCTAGGACATTTAATTCACTTCTTAGCCTAGAAAAAGTTTTCTCATCAAGTGGTTTAGTGAAGATATCCGCCAATTGTTCTTCGGACCTAACACCTCTCAAGGAGATGTCTCCCTTAGCTTCATGATCCCTTAAGAAATGATGGCGAATATCAATGTGCTTAGTGCGGGAGTGTTGAACGGGGTTTTTAGCTATCTTAAACGCACTTATATTGTCACAAAGGAGAGGCACACAACCAAATTTAACACCAAAGTCCAAAAGGGTTTGCTTCATATAAAGAATTTTGGCACAACATGCACCAACCGCTATATATTCTGCTTCCGCCGTGGACAAGGCGACGAAATTTTGCTTCTTGCTTGACCAAGAAACTAGGGAACGCCCAAGCAAGTGGGACCCACCGGAGGTACTCTTGCGATCCACGCGGCATCCGGCAAAGTCCGAATCCGAGTATCCCACAAGATGGAATTTTGCACCTTTAGGGTACCACAAGCCCACACTAGGGGTATGCTTAAGATACCTAAGTATCCTAAAGACCGCCTTCCTATGCGATTCTTTAGGTGCCGCTTGAAAGCGAGCACACAAGCATACACTAAACATGATATCGGGCCTAGATGTGGTAAGGTAAAGCAATGAACCAATCATAGAATGGTAGTTAGATTGATCAATAGGTTTACCGTCCTTATCCGCGTCGAGATGACAATTTGTTGCCATTGGAGTGCTTCTTGAGCTACAATCTCCCATCTCAAATTTCTTCAAGAGGTCCTTGGTGTACTTCTCTTGATAGACGAAGGTCCCCTCTTGAAGTTGCTTGATTTGAAATCCAAGGAAGAAGTTGAGCTCTCCAATCATTGACATCTCGAATTCCCTAGACATCATTTTTCCAAACTCATGGCTAAAAGCTTCGTTAGTTGAACCAAAAATAATATCATCAACATAAATTTGACAAATGAACAAATCTCCGTTGATGTCCTTGGTGAAGAGTGTGGTGTCCACCCTCCCGATCTTGAATCCTTGCATGATGAGGAAGTCCCGTAGTCATTCGTACCACGCCCTAGGTGCTTGCTTGAGCCCGTAGAGCGCCTTGTGCAACCTATACACATGATTAGGATTCCTCGGATCTTCAAACCCAGGAGGTTGTTCAACATAAACAAGCTCGTTAATGTAACCATTAAGAAATGCACTTTTCACATCCATTTGATAAAGTCTAATGCTATGATGTGATGCAAAGGCAAGAAGTATATGGATGGCTTCTAGCCGGGCGACCGGGGCAAATTTCTCCCCAAAATCTAGTCCTTCAACTTGCAAGAACCCTTTGGCCACAAGTCTTGCCTTGTTGCGGACCACAACGCCATTCTCGTCTTGTTTTTTGCGATACACCCACTTTGTTCCGATGACGTTCTTGTCCTTGGGTCGCTCCTCCAACACCCAAACTTCATTGCGGATGAAGTTGTTGAGTTCTTCTTGCATGGCCATCACCCAATTTGGGTCTTGGAGTGCTTCCTCAATGTGAGTGGGTTCTACACATGAAACAAACGAGTAGTGCTCACAAAACGAAGCAAAGTGGCGAGAACGTGTACTTACACCCCTTGACGGACTTCCAATGATTTGGTCCATTGGATGCCCCTTGGAGATGTGTCCATGCCTCATAAGTGGTTGTGAAGCACTTGGCGAAGGTGATGCGTGTTGCTCCTCTTGTGGTTGGACTTGATCATGGACTTCTTCTTCCTCTTGATGTTGTTGTGCTTGTGAGTCTTGAGTTGGCAATGGATCATCCTTCTCTTCTTCGTCAACTTGAGGCGCCATAGAGGTGTTGTTGTTGGAACTTGAGGCTCCCCCTTGATCATGGCTCTCCTCAACTTCGGGCTTGATGTCTCCAATGGTCATGTTCTTCATGGCTTCTCGTAGAGGCTCATCATCTATTTCATCATGACCAAAACTCTCCTCTTGGGAGCCATTAGATTCATCAAACTCAACATCATAACTTTCTTCAACTAAACCGGAGGTTTGGTTGAATACTCGATATGCGTTTGAGTTTTATGCATAACCAAGAAATATACCAACATCACATCTTCTTTCAAACTTACCGAGCCTTTTCTTGCGGTAGATGTAGCACTTGCATCCAAAGACTCGAAAGTAGGAGATGTTGGGATTTCTCCCAATGAGAAGCTCGTACGGGGTCTTTTGAAGTAGGCGATGTAGGTAGACCCTATTTGCGGCATGGCACGCCGTGTTGATCGCTTGGGCCCAAAACTTCTCCGACGTGCCGTAGTCATCAAGCATTGCTCTTGCAAGAGTGATGAGTGTCTTGTTCTTCCTTTCAACGACACCGTTTTGTTGAGGAGTGTATGTGGCCAAAAACTCATGTTTCACGCCTTCGCGGTCACACCACTCCCCAATGTTGTAGTTCTTGAATTCGGTGCCGTTGTCACTCCGGACCTTGATGATGGGAAGTTGAAATTCCCTTTGAGCACGGTTGGCGAAGGTATTGAACACTTCTGGAGTTTCACTCTTGTCACCTAGAAACAGAGTCCAAGCATAGCGATAATAGTCATCAACAATAACGAGACAATAGAGGTTACCACCAAGGCTTTGATATGTGGACGGTCCGAAGAGGTCCATGTGGAGTAGCTCAAGTGGCTTGGAGGTTGACACCATTGTCTTCATTGGGTGGTATGAAACAACTTGCTTCCCGGCTTGACAAGCGCTACAAAGCTTGTTCTTCTCAAATGTGACATCCTCCACGTCGGTCACCATCCCAAGCTTGAATGACTTCTTGAGTTTGCTCATTCCAATGTGCGCTATGCATCGGTGCCATAGCCATACCAAGCTTGTCTTAGTGAAAAGACAAGTGGTCAAGCTAGCATTCTTGTTGGCGAAGTCCACTAGGTAGAGATGTCCATGCCGGAATCCTTTGAAGACTATGTCTTGGCTAGATTCACTACTCACAACAACATCATTTTTGCTAAATGTGCACGTTAGTCCAAGATCACATAGTTGTGCAATAGAAAGTAAATTAAAGCTAAGTGACTTAACGTACAAAACATTTGAAATGGACAAATCATTTGAAATAGCAATTTTACCTAACCCAATTACCTTTCCCTTAGAGTTATCACCAAAGGTGACTTGTTCATGATTTCCGGGGTTTTCTATGGTGGTGAACATACCATCATTGTCGGTCATATGTTGAGTGCACCCGCTATCGAGTACCCAATGCTTTCCTCCGGCTTTGTAGTTCACCTACACACATGAATTCAATTTTTTACTTTAGGCACCCAAGCCAACTTAGGTCATTGTATGTGTGATACAAGTGTTTTTGGGACCCAAAGTTGCTTGGGGAGCTTCCCCTTCATGCCCTTCATGTCTTTGCCAATGAACCTTGCGTTCACCTTGCCATGTACTTTACTCAAGAGATAATAATGATCATTGAAAGTAGATTTATAGTTAGTAGGCAATTTTGGAGAAGGTCGGTTAGGAAGAGGACACTCCCTTGTGTGGTGACCAGTGACCTCACAATGTTGCCAATAAGAACCAACTTCCTTGATGAAGCTTGTTCTTAGCTCCGGTGAGGGCACCTTTCCTTTGTTAGGCACCGGGAAGGATCCAAGTCCTCTCTTGTTGAAGGCCTTTGCTTGTTGGAAGAGAATTTCCTTGTGCTTGACTTCTCCTTTTGAAAGTCTAGCCACACTAGTGCGGAGACTCTCAATTTCTTCCAACAAGTCCTTCTCCCTAGCATTAGCTTTCAAAGGCAAAGACTTGTGCAAAGCATTATTGGCATGAGAAGTAATGGATATCTTATCATTAAGAGTTTGCTTCTTCATATTTTTCAACTCTTGATCAAGCATGTCATGAGCAAGGTTAAGTGTTTGATGTTCTTGTATTAACTTGTTGTGCTCTTCCAAGAGTGTTTGGTGTGCTAAGTTAAGTTCATGATTATCTATCTTGATTTTAGCCTTTTCTTCCTCAATTTGCTTGACATGGGATTTGAGCGTGTCATGCTCTTTGAGTATGCTTTCATACTTGTCAAGCAAATCAAGGTTAGCACTCTCAAGTTTAGCACGAGTTTCTTCAAGCACTTTAACCTTACTCTTTTCCCTCTTAATGATAGCATGATATTCATTTATCAAAGACGTTAAATCATCAGGGGAAAGCTCATCATCGCTAGAGTCATCACATACCTTGGTGTTACCTTTTGCCATGAGGCACATGGGCGGTGGATGAAGAGGTGCATCATCATTGTTGGCGATGGCGAGGCCGGCCAAGCTTTCTTCTTCCTCTTCACTCTCTTCATCACTTGTTTCTTCGTCGGTGAACCATTCATTTGCCTGACACATGAACACCTTTTGTGGGCCATTTTTCTTCTTTGGGAAGAGCTTTGCCTTCTTGCCCTTGTCATGTTTCTTCTTCCCAAAGGCTCTTGGTTTGGGTTTGTCCTCTTCTTCATCATCATCACTCTCTTTAAGCTTGCGATGCTTGCCTTTGTAGTTCTCTCTTCTTTTGTCCGGTTTTGGACAATCATAGGAGATGTGGCCTTGATCACCACAATTGTAGCAAGTCTTGCGATCATCTCTCCTTGGTAGAAACGCTTTCTTCTTGGGATCAAAGGTGTACCCCTTCTTGGTAATCTTGGAGTTCAAGCGTGAGAACTTTCTCATCATTAATGCAAGCTCATCATCATCATCTTCACTTGATGCTTGTTCTTCTTCACTTGAGCTAGCCTCAACCACCTTCTTCTTCTTGAGGCTTGTTTTCTTGGTGGAGGCCTTTAGAGCAATTGTCTTTGCAGATGATTGCTCCATCTTCCCAAGTACACTCATCTCATGAGCGTGTATTTCTCCAATGAGCTCCGAAACTTCAATGTGGTCAAGTGACTCTTTTTGGAGCATGGAGTTGATGATGTTGTACTTTGGCTTGGGAAGGAGCATGAGGATCTTGCGGTTGATGAGTCCCTTGCCAAGAGAAGCAATGTCAAGAGCATTTATTTCTTCAATAAGCACATTTAAGCGAGAGAACATCTCATTGACATTTTCATGAGGAAGCATTTTAAATTCATCATACTTGGCTTT
This sequence comes from Tuctoria greenei, assembly GCA_036927565.1. Classification (NCBI taxonomy): domain Eukaryota; kingdom Viridiplantae; phylum Streptophyta; class Magnoliopsida; order Poales; family Poaceae; genus Tuctoria; species Tuctoria greenei. The sequence continues at coordinate 181,438,347 of JAYESD010000007.1, read as the reverse complement.
AAGCATATGATATTTTAGTTCTTTGACACGAGAAGAGCCCTCATGAATCTCTATTAAGCAAGCCCAAATTTCACAAGCTTTTTCTTTACTAGCAATTCTAGCAAATACATCTTGACTAATACATTCATAGATTGCATTCCTAGCTTTAGCATCCCACTTAATTTGATCACCAACATAATTGTGTTCTCCAAACCCCGCGTGGGTCGCTTCCCATACTTCAGGAGCAATAGCCTCAAGGTAAGCTCGCATGCGTGCTTTCCAATAGGCAAAGTTCTTGCCCTCGAAGATGGGAACCGAACCCCCAACCTTGGCCATTTTAGCACTCTAGCGGTGAAGCTAGAATGATCCTATGAGCAACCTTGCTCTGATACCAATTGTAAGGACCGAATGCCCAAGAGGGGGGGGTGAATTGGGCTTTCTTCGAAAAATTCTAAGCAATGAAACTTAATTTCTAAAGCCCAATTCCCTACGCGACTATCTATGCATTCTAGTAGATAGAAACTTTGCAGAATATAAAATGCATAAAAGTAAGGGAAGGAGAAGGATGCAAACTCCCGAGGAGACAAGGATTTATCCCGTGGTTCGGCAAGATCGTCAAGATCTTCCTACATCCACGTTGTGGCACCCACCAAAGGGTTTTGCCACACCCAAGTCACCGAGATGAGGGGTCTTCACTATTCCTCTCCGTTCGCCTCCTTTGGCAAGGTGGAGCTCAAGCCTTGTACAGCTTTGACCTTCCGGGCTTCCACACACGCCTTGGCAAGCTCCGGAAGTCTTCTCACAGTTACAACACCAAGGGCACTCCCTTGAGGCTCTCACACTAACCTAGAGAGTCCACTCGCCCAGAATGGTGGCACACAAGCTCTCTCTCTAGCTAGTTCTAGCCTAAACCTTGGTGTAAAGGTGATCGAAATGGTGTGGAAGTGATTGCTCTTGGTCTTGAATGCTTGTGGATGTGTTGATAGCTTCTGGTGATCAAGACTTCACGAAATGATAGGGTTAGGGGGTATTTATAGCCAGCCTACCCGAAATAGCCATTGGAAAAGTAGGCTGACAGAACTTTACTGTGAACACCAGATGATCCGATGCCTACCCTTTAGTTATCATCGGTCTAATTACTTTGGCTGACGTCATTGTGTCAGATATGACCGTTGTTAGACCGATGTTGCTCCTGTCTTCTCATCAGATGATCCGGTGGCTCTTCCTCCAGAATTTGCTTAATCTTGATGCTTACTGGAGTGATTGACCGATGTGTGTAAGTCTGTACATCGGATGATCCGGTGCTACACTTGGTCCAATGGTATTGCAAACTGTCCTGATGGACCGATGTCACTGAGCCATTCACATCGGATGATCCGGTGAGTACATTGTTCTGAGGTCTTCTTCTTCAGTTGAACCAACTCGACCGATGTGTACATTTCTGAAATCATCGGTTGATCCGGTGAGTTGATTTTGTTTGCTTCGAGTTGTTTTGAGTGAATCTTTTGTGTCTTGCTCAGATGACCTCTTAGACATTTGTTTCATAAGCCTCCCTGATGATCGTCAAGCATTATATGTTGTCAACTTATGGTTGAGTGACTTATACATAAGCGCTTTCACTTCTTGTCTTCATCTCATTGATTTGATCTCAAAAGTTGATTGTATATGGGTCTCCAATGACATATTCATTTCATTTTATTGAGTGATTATGGGGACCTTGCATTCACAAATTCATTAGTAAAGTTCAATGGTTGTCATTAATCACCGAAACCGTACTTCATGGGGGGCCTAGATGCTTTCAACGCTCATCACTTTCCTCCGGGCTAAAGTCAACGTGTTTGCCTGGCAACCGTCACAAATGCCTGGGATCCCTAGGGAGGTGATTGAGCACAATCTGAAGATTTATCCTGACACTCGGCCTGTACATCAGAAGCCTCGGAAGCAATCAGTAGAGCGACAAAACTTCATACGTCAAGAAGTGAAGAAGTTGCTCGAAGCTGGATTCATCCGGGAAGTCTTCCACGCAAAATGGCTGGCAAACCTAGTCGTTGTACCCAAGGCCGGCGGGAAGCTTCGGATGTGTATCGACTACAGAACACTGAATAAGGCATGCCCAAAGGATCCATTTCCACTACCTAGAATAGATCAGATAGTGGAAGGCACCTCTGGGTGTTAATTACTATGTTTCCTAGATGCATATTCTGGGTATCATCAAATCAGAATGTCTAGGGAAGATGAAGAGCATACTGCCTTCATCACAGTAGATGTATTATATTGTTACACTACCATGCCACTCGGTCTCAAAAACACCGCTTCAACGTTTGTGCGAGCTATGTACAAAACTTTTGGAGAGCTCATTAGAGATGTAGTGGAAGTGTACGTCGATGACATCGTCGCCAAGATCAAGAACAAGGAGTCATTTCTTGACACCTTGCAAGCTGTCTTCGACAAGTTGCGAATCACACGCACAAAGCTGAACCCAGACAAATGTGTCTTTAGGGTTAGCTCCGGAAAGCTTCTTGTATTCTTGGTGAACCATCGAGGAATAGAGGCGAATCAGTTGAATATTAAAGCTATTGAAGACATGCGGCTGCCAGCTCGCATAAAGGATGTCTAGAAGCTGACTGGGTGTCTAGCTGCCCTCAGCCGGTTCATCTCAAGACTGGCGGAACGGGCGCTACCCTTATTCAAATTATTGAGGAAGTACGGACCATTCCAATTGTCTGAAGAAGCAGAAAAGGCATTCCAAGAGCTGAAGCATCTCCTCATCACTCTACCAACTTTGGTAGCTCCGAATCCTGGTGAGCCACTTCAACTTTACATTTTAGCAACTGACGAAGTTGCTAGCATGGTCCTGGTTGTGGAAAGACCAGAACCATCCCCAGTTCAGGAATCCAGACCCTTCTGGGAAGGTTCGGAGCTACCTGAAGGCGAGTCTGGGTCCCAGCCTCCAGACCCGGATCCTCAAGGTGACAAGTCAGAGGATCAACCTCCTTCAAATGAAGGAGTTACTGTTGCTGAACAAGAAGATCCGAATCCTTTTGGGAAGGTCCGAGTCACTTTAGAAGAAGCTTCGGGTTCCTCTAGCAAGGACCAGGAGGTCCCCGAAAAAGGTTCGGACCCCTCCGGGAGGGTCCGGGTTGATGAGGAGAAAGCTTCGGGCCTCTCCGGGAGGTTTCAGACAGTTCAACACCCAATTTACTTCATAAGTGAAGTACTTCACGATGCAAAGACTCGGTACCTAGAGGTGCATAAGCTGCTCTACGCAGTTCTTATCGCCTCTAGGAAGCTTCGTCACTACTTCCAAGCTCACAAGATTTCGGTGGTAACCTCTTATCCACTGCGTGCAATCTTGCATAACCCCAACTCTACTGGGAACATCGCAAAGTGAGCAGCGGAATTGGCCGAGTTCAATCTTGAATTCGTCCCACGACAAGCGATCAAGAGTCAAGCATTGGCAGACTTTGTGGCGGAATTGACCCTCTCTCCATCAAATACTGAGGGCCCAGTGAGCAGAAACCGGAACCTAAGGTTCTGGTCTTCACTGAGCCTCACTGGACTCTCTACTTTGACGGCTCCGTGCAGAAGCAGGGGGCCAGAGCTGGAATCCTTCTCCTTGCTCCGATTGGGGAGAAGGTCAAATACATGGTTCACCTTGACTTCAAGACGACCAACAATATGGCGGAGTATGAAGCACTAATCTATGGTATCAAGGTGGCACTATCATATGGTGTCAAGCAGCTGTTGGTAAAGGGTGATTCGCAGCTCATTATAAAACAAGTTAAAGGTGAATATTGCTGCAACAACCCTCAATTAGTTGCATATCTTCTTGAAGTCCAGATGCTTCAGAAGGATTTTGATGTCCTGGATCTTTGCCATGTCCAACATCTCAACAACGCTAAAGCTGACGAACTCTCGACGAAAGCTTCAACCGGAGCTCCGGCTCCCGACGGAACCTTCGTCCAGAGATTGTCAAGACCAACAGCTCAGCTTGCCGAACTGAGCGAAGGGGGCGAGACCAGCACCTCAAAGCTGGCGGTCCCGATGGCCCTGTTACCATGGCGTCCATCAAGGGTCGTAGGTGCTGCAGAAAGCTCCGAGCAACCCAGCACACAAGACTCATAAGCTCAAGTTAGCTCCGATGCATGGATCTCGGAGATCTGGAGCTACTTGAAAGACAACATACTTTCTGAAAACAATGTATCTGCTGACCAGATAGTTAGATTGGCTAAAAGATACACACTGGTGGAAGGGGATCTCAACCGGCGTGGTGCCAACGGCGTCCTAATGCGGTGCATTACAAGGGAATAAGGTCGTTAGCCCCTCGCGGAAATCCATGGAGGCGAGTGTGGGAACCACGCGTCTTCCCGCACGTTGGTCAGTAACCTTCCGGCATGGTTTTTACTGGCCTACAACACTCCAGGATGCAACCGAGTTAGTGAATAAATGTGAAGCATGTTAGTTCCATGCGAAGCAAATTCACACACCAGCTCAACCACTACAAATGATACCTCCGACATGGCCATTCGCTGTGTGGGGTATGGATATTTTGGGACCTTTCCCAAAAGCCGTCGGAGGTTACAAGTACCTATATGTTGCCATTGACAAGTTCACCAAGTGGCTGGAAGCAACTCCAGTTGTGACAATAAACAAGCAATCAGCTATCAAGTTCTTGCAGTCCATAGTATGCAGATTTGGAGTCCCAAACAAGATCATAACTGACAACGGGACCCAATTCACAAGTCCTGCATTCAAAGGATATTACGAAGACCTCGACATGCAAGTCGGCTACGCTTTCGTGGCTCACCCGGCAAGCAATGGCCAAGCTGAGAGAGCAAATGCAGAAATTATAAAAGGACTCAAGACACGCACATAAGAGCGCTTAAAAAAACATGGAGCCAACTAGATTGAGGAGCTTCCGCCCACCTTGTGGGCAAACAGGACAACTCCAAACCGGTCAACCAGAGAGACACCCTTCTTCCTGGTGTACGGAGCTGAAGCAGTCCTTCCTCCGGAAATCACCTTGGGGTCACTCCGGGTCTAAACCTTCAATGCAGCCACGCAGGACCAGCTCCGGCGTGAAGACCTTGACCTCATTGAAGAGGGAAGGTGCCGAGCAGCTATTTGAAATGCACGATACCGCCAAGCGCTCCGGCGTTATCACCAAAGGCATGTGCATAGTCAACAGCTCGAGGAAGGCGATCATGTGCTACGGAGAATACAAACTCGAGAAGGGTTAAACAAACTTTACCCCAACTGGGAAGGACCCTTTCGAGTGATCAAAGTATCTCGTCCCGGATGTGTTCGCTTGGCAACCGAGGATGGGACACCGCTCCCTAATCCTTGGAACATTGAGCACCTCCGTAAGTTTTACGCTTAATACCACGGAGGTGAGTCTGTAATTACATATGATGTATGTTATAGCGTCATTGTAGAGAGACGGGTAGCTCCTCCGGGAGGACAGCCGGACCTTTCCAGGAAGGTCCGCAAAGTTCAAGCAACACTTGACACAGTCTCAGAACTAAAAGTGTAGCTAGGTACCCTGGGTCGAACAAGAAATTTAACGCACTTAGCTTGGTTCCATACCCTAAGAAGTGTACTTGTCTCCCCATTATCCCGGACCTATAATGAAATACATCGATATGTGAAAACAGATTCCACGTGCATTTATTTGTACAGGCTCATTCTTTTTTTATTTTTCTCTTTCTTGTCTATAACAAAATTGTGAAATTCTTAAGAAACTTTAGCTCGAACGATTCATATATAATTCAAATTGCATTGTTAATTCATTCGGGTCTTAACATTGTTGAATGGCCTACTCGCCTGAACGTCAAGCCAATCTAGGTCCAGAGTGTGCTATCGGCTTAGCCTGGTCCTGCACCCTAAGTACGGCACTCTACCTACACCCCGGTAGGCCTAAGTAAGGTGAGTCTAGAAAACGATTGGACCTGGAGAAAATAAACAAATGCGCTTGATTGTATATATAGAATTGCTGTCGACCTAAAATTTCATATGGGAATTGTAAGTCGCAAATGAGTTATAGATAAGAAATGAATTTTACTGTTTTTCTTGACATTAGTGCGAAGGAAAAATAAAAATCTCATGATGATGGTGAATGATGCCGAAGCTATCAAAGCTTCGACATCCCCCAAGGGGGCCCGCCGTCGAAGTTTTAAATATTGATAGTGGGCGTTGCCGGAGCTATCAAGTTCTGACAAATCCGGGGGGGGGGGGGCTTGAAGAAATAAAAGGAATTGAAAAAAAAAGATGGTAGAAGGACACCCCAATGGGGTCTACTATCGACGCTCTACGTGTTGACAGTGGTCGCTGCTGGAGCTACTAAGGTCTGACAACCCCAGGGGGCCCCTGCTGTCGACACAATAAAACATTGGACCTATACTCTACAAGTTCAAAGCACTCAAGTCTTCAACAAAATGCTACATCCTTTTGGTACATGCTCGCAATCAAATTGTGTACATCAACCAGGGGCCAAGCAAGACAAAGGTTGAAGACAAAAAATGAAATTCATAAATTTCTTGGATTTCATTCATCTAAAGACAAGAGATACAAAATTGGAGAAAAGAAGAGAAGATACAAGTGGGAGTTAAAAGGAGAAAGTCCTAAGTTCTACGGAAGAACGAAGCGACCTTCTGGGCAACCTCCGACATGCTGGTCTTGGTGGCGTCTCCCTCTCCGTTGATGGGACCTTCAAGCACCGGGTTTAGTGGGAGGTGAGGATCTCGGCTTGTGTAGCACGTCAGTATGTATTATGTGACATTCTTTGCCAGGGATTTTCCTTCAGTTTCCAACTGATCCACGATGACATCGCCCATCATGTCGAGTTTATTGCCAGCCGAGCTCAACGCCTCCAACACATGGTTCAGCTCCGGCTCCAAATTGTCCAGACGCATGGGACTAAAGCCCAGCGGTGTCAGCGCGTCATTGGCTTTGCCCAAGAAGTCCCATACTTGTTGGGACTCCGCAGCCCTTGAGCCCCGAATCTCCTCCAAAGACCTCCGGGTCGCCGCAAGCTCTGAACCCTCCCGGGCAAGGCGCTCGATCTCCTTGGCGTGCTGTTGAATACTCTCATCACCTTGCTTTTCAAGGTCGGCAAGCTCCTTCTCCCGGATGTGGATCTGGTTCTGGCGGTCAACCAGGTCTTTCTCCCAGCCTCGCACCTTCTTCTCCATGGCAGTGACTTCGACCTCCCTTTTGGTAAGGTCATGTCCCCGCTGCCAGGCCTTCTCCTCTTCGCTCTTGCAGCACTCCTCTGGCTTTTTGGTGCGCTCTGCAAGGCTCTTGTCACTTAGAGCCAGCCTTTGGGCGAGCTCCTCCTCCCTCTTCACGAGATCATCCCTCAGCTCCAGGAGTTTTTGCTCTTCCTCTTCGAGCTTTTTCACTCGCTCGTCAAGACCTCCCGGCGCTTGACGAGGCCTTCGTGGATGGTATTTAGGTTCTCCTGGCAATCATTCGCCGCCTGATTAGCATCCTGGGCTTGTTCATATATAGCCCGGGACTGATTGTCGAGGGATCGCACCATGCTTTCCCTCTCATCCAGTAGCTGGCCCCAGTACTCCATCGGGCCTTCTCCCACTTGACCCACTCCTTGTCGTCGGTCAGCCTTGTTTGCGCCAGCTTAGTCTCGAATTGGAGTCGGTTGCGCCACCTCCTAAGAGTTTGGCGCTCCTACTCGAGGGCCTCGCTGTCGTGATAAAATGCAAGTTGGACCTGATGAAGGCTGGAGCAGGCATTGACGATGGATAGTGACAGGGGGATTGGCTTCGGATCTATCGGGGTCCTCTCCGCTGACTCCAGCGGGTTCTCCAAAATAAAAATTGGGTCCCACTCTACAAGAGTGGTCCCCTGAGCTTCCCCGGCACTAGGGCCGCCCTCTGGGAGTGCCTCGGTCGTCGCCGAGGTAGGTCCTGCAATGGGAGTTTCTACCTCTGGAGTCAGCTCTGAAGGTCCCGCCGCCAGGTCATCATCAACTGGTCCCTCAGGCAGAGGATTGGCCGCTTCGTCTTGGCACCCTGGCTCAGGAACGGGTACCTCCAGAACTACCACCTCCGGGGCAGGCATTGAAGACCCAGCCGGAGCTGAGGCTATCTCCGGCTCCAACGCTGGTGCTTCCTCCACTGTCGGTTCAGGCACTGGCGCTTCGACCTCCACCGGTTCGAGTGCCGGCACCTCCACATTAATCGGATCAGGCACCAAAACTTCATGAACCGCCGGCTCCACCGTTGGGGCTTTAGTAACATCTGGCTAGAAGGCTGGAACTTTAGCTACCTCTGGCTCAGAGGCCGGAGCATCCATCATCACAACATCCAATACCGGAGCTTCAGCCTTCGGAGCTGGTGCCGCTGGTACGTCTTCATTCCCGTGGTCCGGTGCTACCACGGGAGCTTTGGGAGATGTGTCGAGGTGTAGAACCACGACAGTTGGCGCCGGAGCTGCCGTGACCTCAGCCACCACCTGGGGCGGCGCTGGAATTGGAGCCGGAGCCTCCGCCTGCACAACATCAGCTGCTTTCACAGGAACCAGAGCTTCATCCCCTTTTTTGGATGCCCTGTGGATGAAGGATAAAGAAACTCAAAATATGGTTACAACAAAAATAACAAACTGAGGTAAAAAAGCAAATTTACCTTGGAAGGCTTTCACTCCAGGTAGCGCGGAACCTCTTCGCAGGACGCTCAAATCCCGACCCAGTCGCAACTGGTGTAGTAACTCCGGAAGGCTCTTCAAAGCTTGCTGCCACCGCCAGCGACGTCTTGGTTGGGGCCCCCCTCGATTGAGAAGGACCGTCGGACCTAGATCCCTTAGCTGGCCCTGGTGCCGGAGTCACCCGGTCGGAGCTGACGTTCCGGGGAGATGCCGATGCTGGAGTTGGTGTCGCCGCCGAAGACCTCCTGCGTCGAGGAGAAGTAACTGAGGCAGACGGAGCTGGCCTCATGGAGCTTCTGTCAGCATGTCTCAGCTTCCTCTTCCGGTCGGAAGGTTCAGCGAGGTCCTTGCCCTTGCCGGTGTCTTCAACCCGTCGGCTCGGAGCAGGAGGGGCCGCCCTTTCAGAAGCTCCGGAGATTGCTACCCCGGAGGTTGGTCGCCTTTCCACCAGGCCCAAGTCATCCAACAGCGGCATCCTCCTTCGGAGCTCTCTGCTCACCTCTGGTATCATATTCAGAGGTAGGAAGGCCGCCAGTGGAGACACATTGCCAGGGCTGGTGTTCCCATGCTGAAATTTCTTGAGATGGATCTTTAGAGCTTCCTTCCTCGCCTAAGTTGGTGTTCAAACCAACCTCGATGTGATTGTGATCCATCTCACTGTTGAAGGCCCATGCAGGCCGCTCCCTGGCCCTCAGCGGGGCCCACCTGTTCGCTAAGAAGTTGCCGAAGACCATCTGGGGGGTCACTCACCTTCGACGCACTCTTGGATTCTGTCCAGAATGGGCCTATACGCCCTCGATAGCTCTAGAACTTCACTCCAAGTGTTGATGTCGACGCGGGGGAGGCCTTCAGGCAGTTCCAGCCTCTCGTGTCCCTCCACGGTGATGACCACCCAGTCTTTCTTCCAGTCGTCCCACTTACCGGAAGAAAAAGGTCTCAAGTACTCGAGGGGGCAGTTTTTCTGCATAGGTGCATCGGGTATGTCATGATGAAGATCACCATAAAAACTTTCATACCTCTGCACTTCCATAGCTGCTGGATTTCACCTCTGATTCATAGCACAAATCCTAAAGTCAATTACTTCTTCATCATTCTCGGATGTATCTTCATCTCTTGCCACATAGTCTTCATCGTCAATGTCTCTTTCTTCTTCCATATTATCCTCACTATCTTCAACATCTGATTCAGGACCATAATTAATGTATAGTTCAACACAGCCCTTTGCATGTTGCTGCTTGGAGGGGCTATCATGAATGACCAACCTTGATTCATCACCTGATGGTTGATTACATGACCACATAATGACCTCATCACCAACAACTTTGAATACTTCTACATATAATTCTGCAACTTCAACTTGTGGTACACTGTCAACCCTGAATTAACATGCCTTGTCATCACAAAGTCTACGCAATCCATTGCTCAAAGGCTCACTAGGAAATAACCAATGAAAGTCTACAATGTGTTCTTTAGTCAGAGGGATATGATCACCAAAATGCCCTCTTAACTCAGGTAAAGAAATATTATCCTTTTCAATTTGCGACAACTTAACACGACCACCAATATAATGTAGTGAGTGTCCATCATAGTCCAACCAGCCCCTATGTGAAATCTCACATTCAGAAACTCTGGTGGATCCATTTGGTCTGAAATTTTTTTCGAAAAATTTTGATTAACCTCACATTCAAAAATATTTGGTGCAACTCAAAATTCATACAGATCATAAAAGATCAGATTCATCCCCATATATATCAGAAAGCTAAAAACAGTTAAAACATAGAATTAATTGTAAACCAATGGCTAATTGATCATTGAATTCAGAATTGTCACTTTGATTTTCCATTACAGTGAACTTTCAAGGTTCAAAAGTAGGACATGTAAACAAAGGGGAGTTCATGTGCGGCATTGTGGATTCCATCTGAGCGCAGGCACTCGCGGGCGGCATCGGGAGGAAGGCAGCTCGTGGCCATGAATGGGGTAGCAGAACAACCGGAAGTAGCGGGGCGGACCGGAGAGGCAGCACGCCCTGCCGCGCTGCAGCGCAGCAAGTCCGCGCAGGCACGCCCACCTCATGGGCTGAGCGTGTAGCGCGGGGGGGAGGTGCCCTCACCTTGGCCGGAGGGCGAAGTGGGGAGGCAGCTCATGGCCACGGACGTGGGCAGCAGATAGTCGGAAGAGGCAGTGCACCCTGCGGCGCTGCGTCAGACATGCCCACCTCGTGGGCTGAGCGCGAAGTGGGGGGGGGGGGGGGGGGAGGGGAAGCGATGCCCTCACCTTGGCCCGTCGTTTTCTTCGGCCTCCAGCGCTGCCGATTGATCTCACCTCCACAGCGGGACAGCAGGAGGATGATGCGGCTGCGTGATCTCATCTCCAGCGCGGGACTTCATTAAGTTTTTTTCCAGTCAGCAGATGACATGTAAAAATCCTGATTTGTTTCTGTCCACATCAGCATAACCGGGATTAGAAACCACTTAAGTGTGTAATGTGAACTGTATTAAAAAAGAATGGGTGTAAAGTGAACCAAATGAATGTTTAGGGTGTGATTTGGACTTCAATGATAGTTGAGGGGAGTAAAATGGACTTTTTCCTAAAGAAATATCTTGCAGATCTTGGTACGACTCTTCTTTCACCGGTGCTACATACCACAGACAAGTGAATGGTGTCATCGGGTCCTTAGTACATGTGTACTATCCCGATGTCATCAACAGGGTGCCTGCTACGTGGTGGGACGACTATGCTCACACCTCTCACCACGAGCACAACACTGTTCAGGAGGCTGTATGAGTTGATTTTATGGTAAGTACCTTTGTAGGATCGAAGACCACGTGAAAAGCTACCAGAGGGGGTGAATGGTAGATTTAAAACTTTTATGTATAAGCTTCAAAAAACCCTCAATAGAAAATCAACTCGATGGAGAAAGAGTGTGTGCGACTGATCTAAACGTGTTCAACCATGACAAAATTAGTAAAGATTGTAGTGAATAGAGTCACGAAGACACAGAGAAAAAGAATCACGTGAAACCGTTGAGTAAAAATCGAGTTATGCCCGAAACCCTAAGTAAAGATCAATCTTTTCTAGCAGAACAGAAACATATTACGGTGCAAAGAAACTCGTGTACCGTGAGAACCATGATATCAATGACTGTGAAGTTTTCATGGATGATATAAAACTGAGTTTTGAATACAACACAAAAAGAATCATGGCAATTGGATCAGCAAAACTCGAGTTATGATCAAAACATTGAAGCAACATCGGGCTGTCCAGAAACTCGACAAGACAAACTTGCCAAATTTAAGTCGGACGAAAAAGGCACAAAAGCTCCTCACAAACTATGAATCTTATTCAATGAAACACAAGAGAAACAGCTACAAGTCATACTTTCTACGAGTCCTGCCCCCTTGCTTATATAACCAGCCCTAAGGCAACTCTAAGTCAACTAGAACTTCATACTCCTACTTGGATTCAATCGAAACTTTCCATAACTGCTCAAGGCTCATTCATACGCAGAGGAAATCTTAAGGCTCTCAAACACATTAGGAACATCCCACACATTCCTAAAATAACTCAACTTCGTGTCCAATACAAAATCTAACAAAAACAAACTCAAAACATTCTATTAACGAGCCATAACCGCTTCAGCTTCAACCTTAGCGCGTAATCCTGCCGGTTGGACCGTTCCGACCATATCTTTGCATCCATCACTCTTTACCACTCCTTGGAACAATGTTGCCACATCTATGCATCCCTTGCACATGTGCAAACATTTTCTAAAACATCCACGATACCCATCATATGCATTGTTCTTTACTCAAACATGTTGCATAACCTCCTGATCAACTCAACCACAATTCCTCCCGAACTTGGTTGTTGAACCTCATCTCCTCTCTAAGACTAGTTCAATGTATCACCATCACCAGCTATGTCTTGACCTCAAGCAACATATGCACATGAACAAACAAGTAACTCTTATGAGCACAAGTCTTCGACTTGACTCACATTAGTTCGTAAACCACAACGCCTTATGTGAGCACCTCACATAAGCATGTTGCAAAGAATAGCAAAATATAATCCACCATGATCAAACAAACGCATCAAAAAACTTAGTAAATTAATACTAAGCAAACATCCATATGTGTAAAGCAAGTTTCAAACATTACAAGTTAAAAACAGAGCAGGTGAAATACAATATTAAGATCGGGCAGTCCAAACAACCACACTGCAGTAACTGTTACTCTCGAAATACATCGAAAAAGTTCAGACTATCCGAAGTAAAAACACGTGCAGCTCAAGTGCACTTGAGTTCGGACAGTGTGAAGTGAGTTCCCGCAAGTTCAAACATTTTGAAGTGGGTTTCTCAGATATATTCAAAACTTTGCATGTAAACCCTCATTTTAAACCTATTTGCCAATGTATTCAGCACTTGGTCTCACAATCTCCCCCTTGATGAATGCATTGGCAACACCACCTAGTATTTGAACATTGGTTCATTAACGCTTTATGAAAAGTTTTGACAAAAAGAAAATTTCTCTCCCTTTTTTGAGAATCAAAAATCAAATGAGGCAAAACCTTCTCTTAAAAAAATTCTCCCTCTAAGGATGTACACTCCCTTAAGAAGAACGTGTAAATCAAAATACTTGTGAATAAGCAATGTGCTCATCCAAGTCATACTATCAAGTAAGTTACACTATCACATCAATGAAATACATAAAGTAGTGTAGGCCATGTTAGAGATCAAGTGTAATTTTCAATTTAAGCAAGTCATGATCTCCCTTTCTCAACTATTTTAAAACTTGATGGCATGACACATGTTGTTTTTTATATTATCTCTTAAAGTATAAATCATATGAACTTTGCAATGAGATTATATGCAGCTTCCGCCTTATTCTAATCAACCAAGTCAAACCTATGTCATTTGATAATCACAAGCTTAAGGACATGGTTTTAGTCGTACACAACTCTTTTCAAGTTTATATCTAAGGGCAGCGATAAGCAATCCCAAAAGAAGAAGTGTGATGCATGCATATTCTCTTGATCTTTTCTTTATTTTTTCATTTGATCATAAAAGCTCAACATGTGGGCTATTAAAGATTAATTTTTCATGATTAAAAGCACTTGTGAGCATGCAACAAGTTCAAAACAGCAAAAAAGTTCAATCATGACCAGATCTAGCGTATAAGTTACTAGTCATGGCAAAAACTACAAAATGTATAACATGAGTAATGTAGTAAGAACTTTCAGCATGTAAAAGGAATCAAAAAGTCACATATGTATGAAACACTTATGCTCATATTATCTTTCAGTCTGAGATTTGCACATAGACTTCCCAAGTTGCAAAACTCCCTCTCAATTTAAGTCATGAGGATGCATAACTCCTATTTCACTACGAATGAAACAAAAACAAGTGAAACCCAAAAGTTTTGTGAAAATATCAGCCAATTGATGTTTGTGTCAACATGGTGAAGCACAATATTTCCTTTTCAACATTATCACAAAAAAGTGATACCTAATGTCAATGTGATTTGTTCTAGAGTGTTGCACGGGGTTTTTAGCAATACAAATGGAACTAGTGTTATCACAAAGCAGTGGAACACTATCTACATCAACCCCGTAGTACTTAGGTGTTTGAACAAGCCAAAGAATTTGTAAGAAAGCGCTAGCAGCAACTACATATTCAGATTCAGTCATAGATTGTGCAACCGGACTTTGTTTTCTAGAGGAACAAGCAACAAGTGAGTTATCAAGAAAATGACAAGCACCCGGAGTACTTTTCTTATCAATCCTACAACCAAAATTAGCATCCGAAAAAGCTTTCAAAGTAACGGTTGAGGAAGAATGAAGAAAAATGCCACATTCTTTAGTTCCATGTAAGTACCTGAGAATCCTTTTGACGGCTTGATGATGTGAAGTGCGTGGGGAAGCTTGAAATCGTATGTCTGATCCTGATGTCGTGAGTTACAAAAATGACCCAATCATGCTTCATTATTCTTTTCAATCAACAAGTTCACCATCTTCATCAAGTACAAGTGTTATTATTGTTTCCATTGGTGTCCAAATAGGCTTGCTGTTTTCAATGTTGAAATGCCTAACAAGATCTTTTGTATACTTCATTTGATGCACAAAGATTCCCTCCTTAGTTTGCTTGATTTGCTGCACCAAAATGTACGTGAGTTACTCATCTTAAATTCAGAACTCATCATTGCTGAAAATGTAGGATCGAAGAGCATGTGAAAAGCTACCAGAGGGGGGGGGTGAATGGTAGATTTTAAACTTTTTCAGCGGAAGCAACGAAAACCCCTCGGTAGAAAATCAACCTGTTAAGAAACCGTGTGTATAATCTGTTATCAGTGTGTCCAACCATGACAAAAACAAGTGTACATTGTAGAGAATCAAGTCACAGAACTAATGCACTAGGAATCACATGAAAACACTAAGTAGAACCTGAAATATGATCAAAAGACTAGACGAATGTCAATCTGTTCTATCCAATTTAGAAACAGATCAGCAACACTGCAAAGAAACTCGTGTAGATCAAAAACCACAAATCCAATGTTCATAATATTTTCACAGATTATATAGAATCAAGTTTTGAATACAACCCAAAAAGAATCATGTCAATTGGATGTGTAAAACATGAGTTATGATCAAAATACCGAAGCAACGTCGATCTGTCCAGAAACTCGGCGAGAAAAACTTGTCTGAAACAAGTAGGACGAACAAGGCACAAAAGCTGCTCTAAACTACAATCTTACATTAAAAGAAACACAAGAGGAACAGCTCCAAAGTCGTTTTACCATGAGCTTTAGTCTCCCTTGCTTATATAACCAGCACTAAGGCCAACCCAATCCAAACTAGGACTCTAGTCCTACTTGGACTCTAACTCAAACTTACCATAACTGCTTAGGATTCTTCCATATGCAGATAGAAATAATCCCAAGACTTCCAAATACTATCCTCAATTCCTAAAACAACTCTACTTCGTGTCCAACATAAATTCTAACCAAAATCAACTCAAATCTTTCCATATTTGAGTCATAACCGACTACACAGCTTGAGTCCATAATCCAGCTGGTTGGACCTTTCCGACCACATTTTCACGTCCATATCTCTTTATCACGTCTTGGAATTATGTTGCCACGTCCATGCACTCCTTGCACACATGCAAACACCTTCCAACAACATCCATGATACCATCATATGCATTGTTCTTGATCCAAACATGTTGCGTGACCTCCCGATCAACTCAACCACAATTCCTCCAACTTGGTTCTTGAACCTCATCTTCTCCCTAAGACTAGTTCAATGGATTCCATCACCAGCCATGTCTTGACCTTAAGCAACACCTGCAAATGAACAAACAACCAATCTTTGCGAGCCTAAGTCCTCGACTTGACTCTCGTTAGTCCGGAAAACACAACACCTTACGTGAGTATGTCTCATAAGCTTGTTGCAAACCATAGCAATGTTTAATCACCATAATCAGCTATAACACATCAAAAACATAGTAATAGAATACAAGGAAAATATTTCGTAAGTCAAAAAGCAATTTTTAAACATTGCAAGTTAAAAACAGATTCGTCGCACAATTATTTCAGCAAAAAAAAATATCAAATCGACCAAAAGCGGCGCTGCAATGTAAAGGCAAAAGATCAGACATTCCAATCCGAAATTCATGTGCAAAACACGTGACCGAAAGTTCGGACACTAACCAAGTAAAGAGTAAATGTTACTCACAAAAACACTTTTGTAAAGATCGACCTGTGTCGACTCACATGCATCTCACGTGTGTGAAAGTTCGAACAATCCTAAGTGTTGAATATGTGCAAGTCACGTGAGAAAATTTCAGACAATCCGAAGCTAGAAAACATGTGCAACTCACGTGCAATGAATTTCGGACAGTGCAAAATGGATTCTCACGGGTTTGTATAATCTGAAGTGAGCTTTTCAACAATACTCAAAAATTTGTGTATGAACCCTCGCTTTTATTTAAATTGTCAATGTATTCAGCACACATAGGTCTCACAGAAAATTTGGACACAAGATCATGAGAAGTACAACCAAAGATAATATCATCCACATACACTTGAAGAATAGTGAGTCATTGCCATGTTTAAGCACAAAAAGAGTTTTATCTACTTTGCTCATGGTAAACCACTTTTCAAGTAAGAATGTTTTAACCTATCATACCATGATCTAGGGGCTTGTTTGAGACCATACAAAGCTTTGAACAGTTTGTAAACATGATTAGGAAAATCTGGATTGTCAAAATCTAGTGGTTGCTTAACATAAACCTCCTAATCTAAATGGTCGCTAAGTAAAACACTTTTCACATTGATTTGATATAACTTGAAACCTTTATATGCAGCAAATGCTACAATTCTTATGGCTTCTAATCCAGTCATAGGAGCAAAAGTTTTATCAAAATCTAGACTTTCAACTTGTGTGAAACCTTGAGCAACCAACCTAGATTTATTTCTAACTACAACCCCATCCTCACTTTGTTTGTTTTTAAACACCCATTTTGTCCTATCAATGTGTGACCATTAGGTGGAGGAATAAGTTTCCAAACACTATTTCTTTCAAAATTTTCTAACTCTTCTTGCATGGCAATGATCCAATATTCATTAGTGAGTGTGTGTGATATATATTTGGGTTCAAAAGAATCAACAAAAGTAGGATGAGCGTGAGAGTTTGGGTCGAAAAACCTGGACTGTGTGACTCGTTCGTGCAAGCTTCTAATAATCTGTTGCGGAGGGTTGAAAGTTGCCTAGAGGGGGATGAATAGGCTAATCGACCTGCAAATGACTTAATAAAACGAGGTTAAATCACAGGGGGCGGACTAGTCCGGTCTGGGGGCGGACTAGTCCGGTCAGCCTGCGTGAAGAACCCTAAAAAAGTGTTTCTAGCAAGTTTTAAGGGGATTTTCTCGAGGCTACAAGTGAGGATATGTTTATGACAAGTTTAGAAACTACCAACACAAGAGTAAGTCAAGTTTCAACTAGGTTATAGCAATGTGAAGCACACGACAAGACTAGCAACCCTAGAGCGAAGTATGCGATAAACAAAATGCGAAGAACACGGAGACACAAGGATTTTATCCCGAGGTTCGATTCCACACAAGAATCTACGTCCCCGTTGAGGAGTCCACAAAGGATCGGGTTCAACAACCCTTCCCTCACCAAGTTTACCGCACGGGCCTAACTTGGTTCTCCACTATCTCAAAGTGTGAATACAAGATTCGTTGGGGCTTCTCACAATCTGAGGCTCCCACACCACAAAGATGATCAACACAACGAAACACACTCAACACACAGCTCACAAAGACTCAATGAGTGCAAGAGATCAAACCGGGAGCACAAGCGCGATGTTCTTCCTCTTCTCCACCTCACTAAACCCTAATCCACTCAAGAATTAGTTTTAGAGGGAAAGTTGGCAAGAAAGAGGCTTAAGAGTGCTCCAAGTTGGCTGTGGCGGCGCTAGGGTTCGAGAGTTTTTGAAATGAGGCCAGGGGTCCCCTTTTATAGGGGTCCCGAGCCCAAACTGCTGACCTCAGCAAAAGGGCGGACTAGTCCGGCCTCAGGCCCGGACTAGTCCGGCCTAGGGGACCACTGACCCCTCTGACAACTGTCGCACTGCGCGGCAATCGTCACGCTACCCGCCAAACTTCAAATTCAAACGGTAACTTCGACAATGGACTAGTCCGACCCTCACCGGACTAGTCCGATCTCACATAGAACCTTTTGTTCCGTGTGAAAATGGACTAGTCTGGAGACCACGGACTAGTCCGGCCCCAAGGGCGGACTAGTACGGCCTTCCCAGACTTAGTCACAAAAACCACTCTGCACTAGGCAACACGGACTAGTCCGGCCCACGGACGGACTAGTCCGATCTCACACAAGACCTTTTGGTCCGCCCCAGAACGGACAAGTCCGCTCTCTAGGACTTAGTCCCGAAACTCCACTCCAAGGGGTACCACGGACTAGTACGTCCCACTACAGACTAGTCCGAAGTCACACAGGACCTTCTGGTCCGTGTGAAAACGGACTAGTCTGGCCAGGAGCGGACTAGTCCGGCCCTAAGGCGGTCTAGTCTGGCCACTCCTGCCAGACTACTCTAACTTCAACTTTAAATAGGGTTTCTACCTCAACCACCACTCTTGAGCTCCTACTTTGATCTCTTTGCACTTTACGCACACACCCTCCTATTTCTACGGCTAGTCTAACTCAACACGCTAGAAACCCTAGTTTCTACGCTTCGAGTCGACTCCGTTTCCTTCCTTTTCCTTTTTGAGGGTTTGCATCTCCGATCGAGTCCACACCTGTGCTAAGATCACATGAGCTCATTAGCGACTTAATTGTCGTCATCAATCATCCAAAACCCACGGGGAACCTAGATGCACTTTCAATCTCCCCCTTTTTGGTGATTGATGACAACACATCAAGTCCTTCACAAATAAGAGTATAAATATTGGTTTTCATAACTTGCGTGCGTATGAATGACTCCCCCTCAATGTATGCAGCATGTAAAAGAGGTGGAGGAGATCTTTCATACCCACACACATTATGGTGGGGTGCCTACGTGATGTGCTCAACAGTTGTGACAAGACATAAAGAGCATCAATATAATCAAAAGATTGACAATAAGAACATTATATTGAAATTGAACAACATTAACAGGTCTTGCACAAATGTAAACATCCAAGTAGCATAAATGAGTTACAAAATGAGTCCGAAAGCCAAAAGCACACCACACAAAAGACTACCTCTCGCCAACTCCACACAAAGGACTAACTCCCCCTAACTCTCCCCCTTTGGCATCAAGGCACCAAAAAGGAAAAGAAGGGGGGGGGGGGGACAAGGACCCAAAAGCTAGTCCTCGTCCTCATCACTATCTCCGTCGCGGGAGTCGCTCTCCGTGGCCTCCGGGTCCTCGACGTCTTCCTCATGATAGTTGCCGTCGTCGTCGTCGTCGTCGTCGTCGAAGCCCAGAGCGGAGGTACCCTCCGTCTCACCCAAGAGTGCCAACTCATCGGGGGTGAGAAGGGGGTATGGAGTGAGCTCGTCATCGGAGGCCTCAGGACTCATCGGGATCTCCATCTTGTCGCAGAGCTTCCTCACGTAGCGCTCAGTCCGCTGAGCTCGCACCTCGGGTTTGCAGCACGAGGTGAAGATGGACCGAAGAAACTTGAGGACTCCGCTGCTAGAGGAGCCACTGGGTGAGTGAGAGGCATGGCGAGAGGCTCCACCACGAGGTTCCTCCGGCTGAGAGGGAGGATCCGCGTTCTTCTGACGCGGAGGAATCGGGACAGCAGGTGGCATCTGGGGTCGGAGAGGCTGGTGAGTGGTGTCCTTCACAAACACGAGCTCGGACACCTTCTCGATCAGACACATAATGTAAGGGGCATAGCCACAGGCACGGTTGGGTGTGTGTGAGATGTTGTAGATATCATTGAAGATGTAATCTACAAGGTTGAACATCTCATGTCCATCAATGAGAGCCAACAGGTGCCTGAGGTGACCCTGGATGATCCCTGCATCCCCTTCTTTTGGAGCCACTATCCTCCTGAGAATCCTGTTAAGGATGCTGTAGAACGGGAGGATGTTCCTGGCCAATCCAGCTTCACAGCGGACGTGAGGAGGGTACATGTAGCTCATGTCATCCCTGTCCATCGCTTTGAGATTGGAGATAATGATCTCATGGTCCAGGTGACTCTCCAGACCAAGAGCCTGAGCAAAGACCTCGAAGGTGGCATAGTACTGCTCACCGTTGGTCATCCAAGTGATGGCACGGTCACCACGAGAGTGGAAGTGAAGTGTGGTATAGAACTGTACTATGACCTCCTCATTCCAGTCATACTTGAATCCAAGAATGTCCTTGATCCCGTGGCGCTCAGCTGCCTCAATCACTGCGTCAAACGCCTCATGTTTCTTCTTAGCCATATAGGTCCAGTCCACCCATTGAGCCTGGATCACTGGCTTCTTCATGGCCTGGTAGACTGTGCGATAGTAATCGCAATGGAAGTCACACCAGAACCGAGGGTCAGCGGTGGACCTCTCATACCTATAGACATTCTCGTCTCTGAGCCTCCTGGCCTTCTCAGCTCCTTTTCCTTTGAATGTGTTGGCTGAGAGGTTGGGCTGACGGTTTGGGTTGCGTGCTAGACTGTGCATCACGAGAGGGCCAACGGCCTGGGCCTTCCCTTTGTCACGGATAGCTACACCTCCGGGTGCCTTCTTGGCTGGCACCTTGACAGATGGCTTCTTCTTCTTCGGCTCGACTGGAGCTGGAGCCTTTCCTTTCTTAGGGTCACGCTCGACCCTAGGCTCATCTTCCCTCTGGGCTTGCTCCTTGCCCTTTGCCTTCTCGCCAACAGTGACGAGTTTCTTCCTTTTGGGGGCATTGGCCTCAGCGGCCCTGGAGTTGTGAGCCTCCCTATCTTGCCTCTTCTTCCTCCTTAGCTCATTAAGGGATTCTGCAGTTGCTCGTGCCATGGCTTCTTCTTCATTGTAGATGGTGGCAGCTACTTTGGAGGCTTCGAGTGCCTTCAGCCACCTTTCTTCCTTTTCTTTCTGCACCTTAATGAGGGCAGCCTTCGTCCTTGCTTCGACGATCTGAGCCTTGGTGCGGCCCTCTCGGGGCACTTCAGCACCTCTCTCCTCAGTGCGGCCCCGATAGGTTTCAGGGCGTTCTTCCTCGCCCGAGGGGTTGAGACGAGAAGGAGAACGCTCCGAGTTCGACATGCTGCCGAAAATACAAAGAAAAGAAGGTATGAGTCCAAGGAGAGGGAGCGTTGCGGAAGAAGTCTCGAGAGAAGACTAGGACTAGGGTTTGCTCTGTGCAGACCGGACTTGTTCGCCCCAGGGGCGGACTTGTCTGCCAGGGGCCAGACTAGTCCGGGTTGCGCAGGATAAACCCTAACCCTAATCGATTCATCGAAAAATCTTCAAATCAGCACGCAATACTCCTAGGCTATGATCACAAGGGTATATGGAGCAACATCAATGAAGGTGTTCCTATCAAAAACCTCAAGAATCAAGAATGGGGAAAGTTTTTGAAAAAGAGGGAATACCTTCTCAAATCCGCGAGAATCGACGAAATCAACGATGGATTGCGAAGGTGAAGCACGGGGAAACGATCCCTCACTCCCAAAGACTCCAATGCACGAATTGGAATCGAGATTTGGTGGTTGGAGCAAAAAATCGCCGAAGAAGGCGGTTTCTAGCGTGCGTGAGGGAGAGAAGCGGGAGTGAGAGGGGAGAGGAAGGGTCTGGGCCGCCCCTGGGGTTTAAGTCCCCAAGGGCTGGACTAGTCCAGTGTCGGGGCGGACTAGTCCGGTGTGCGGACCAGCCGCGGACTAGTCTGGACCCGGACTTGTCCGTCCACAGGGGCGGACTAGTCCGGTCCAACTGGGCTGAAAAACAATGTCTTTGAGTTGCACACACACTATTGGTCCTTTTGGATAACCAGCCCAACAAACATGATTATTGAAGAAAAAAAATGATAAATGCATGATCAATTTTTAAGAAAAAGTTTTCTTAAGGAGTTTTTGAAGGGAACTCAAGATAGAGAAGTTTTTTTTTCGAAATATAGCTCAAAATATATGAGGAATGTGGTTTAAGCCACATTCCTAGAATCCAAAATGTTGAGCTCACTTCTTAGCTCACAAAAACGCTTCTCATCAAGAGGCTTGGTGAAGATATCCGCGAGTTGATGTTCCGTCCTCACATGAGAAATCACAATATCTCCCTTCATTGAGTGATCTCTCAAGAAGTGATGTCGTATGTCTATGTGCTTTGTCCTAGAGTGCTCCACCGAATTATGGGCTATCTTTATGGCACTCTCGTTGTCACACAAGAGTGGAATGTTGCGCAAGTTAATCCCATAATCCCTAAGGGTTTGTTGCATCCAAAGAAGTTGTGCACAACAACTTCCGGCTGCAACATATTCCGCTTCGGCGGTGGAGAGAGCAATAGAGTTTTGCTTCTTGGAGGACCAAGACACTAGAGATCGACCCAAGAATTGGCATGTACCCGATGTGCTCTTCCTATCAACTTTGCACCCCGCATAGTCCGCATCGGAATATCCGATGAGGTTAAACTTAGATCCTTTGGGGTACCAAAGTCCTAGGGAAGGTGTGTGTACTAGATATCTCAAGATCCTTTTAACAGCGGTCAAATGACAAGCCTTAGGTGCCGCTTGAAAGCGTGCACACATACACACACTTAGCATGATATCGGGCCTAGATGCACAAAGATAGAGAAGTGAACCAATCATAGACCTATATAACTTTTGATCCACACTTGTACTGTCCACATTTAGGTCTAGGTGTCCATTTGTTCCCATAGGGGTTTTGATGGGTTTTGCCTTATCCATGTCAAACTTCCTTAGAATATCTTGTGTATACTTAGTTTGACTTATGAACGTCCCTTCTTTGAGTTGTTTTACTTGAAATCCTAGAAAGAACTTCAACTCACCCATCATGGACATTTCAAACCTCTCCGTCATTATCTTGGAGAACTCATCACAAAATACCTTATTTGTGGAACCAAATATGATGCCATCCACATATATTTGGCACACAAAAAGATCCTCATTCAAGTGCTTTGTGAAAAGGGTATAGTCCGCTTTGCCTATCCTAAAACCATTTTCAACTAGAAAGTCTCTTAGGCACTCATACCAAGCTCTAGGAGCTTGCTTGAGGCCATAGAGAGCCTTTCGCAATTTGTAAACATGGTTAGGATAGTCTAGGTCTTCAAACCCCGGAGGTTGCTCTACATAAACTTCTTCCTTGATTGGGCCACTAAGGAATGCACTCTTAACATCCATTTGGTAGAGCTTGAAGTCATGATGAGTAGCAAAGGCTAGTAATATCCAAATTGACTCAAGCCTAGATACGGGGGCAAATGTCTCATCAAAATTCAATCCTTCTACTTGTGAGTACCCTTTTGCCACAAGTCGTGCCTTGTTCCTAGTTACCACGCCATGCTCATCTTGTTTGTTGCGGAACACCCACTTGGTTCCAACAACATTAGCTTGTGGGCGCTTGACAAGCTCCCAAACCTTGTTCCTTTCAAAGTTATTGAGCTCCTCTTGCATGGCAACTACCCAATCCAGATCTCTTAAGGCATCTTCAACCTTATGAGGTTCCAAGGATGAGACAAAGGAGAAGTGCTCACAAAAGTTTGCAACACGTGAACGTGTTGTTACTCCTTTTGTAATATCTCCTAGAATGTTGTCAACGGGATGATCCCGTTGAACACATTGATGAACACGAGGATGCGGAGGTTGAGCTCTTGAATCACTTGCTTCACCTTCTTCACTTTGGTCTCCCCCTTGATCTATGCCTCCCCCTTGATCTTCATTCCCATTATCTCTTTGGGGAGCATCTAGTGGATCTCCAACTTGTCCAATGGGGGTTTGACCTTCTTCATATTGAGGATGGTCACTTGGGCTTTGAGATGGTTCTTGTGGGCGAACATCTCCAAGTGCCATTGTCCTTAGAGCTTCTAGTGGAGGTTCCTCTTTATCAATGGCATGTTGATCAACTTGCTCCACTTGAGAGCCATTGGTTTCATCAAACACCACGTCACGTGCTATTTCAACAATTCCGGGGGATTTGTTGAACACACGATACGCATGAGTGTTTGAGTCATATCCAAGCAAGAAACCCTCATCGGACTTTGAAGCAAACTTCGAAGTCCTAGGCTTCTTGTTGAGGATATAACACTTGCTACCAAAGACACGAAAGTAAGGAACATTGGGTTTCTTACCAACGAGAAGCTCATAAGGAGTTTTCTTGAGGAGGTGATGAAGGTACAATCGGTTTACGGCGTGGCAAGTGGTGTTAACCGCTTCCGCCCAAAACGGTCCGATGTTTTGTACTCATCTAGCATCGTTCTTGACATCTCAATAAGCGTCCTATTCTTTCTTTCGGCAATTCCATCTTGTTGAGGAGAATAAGGAGCGGAAAACTCATGCTTGATGCCCTCCTCATCTAGGTACTCTTCTACTTGTATGTTCTTGAATTTGGTGCCATTGTCACTCCTTATAGCCTTTATCCTTAAGGTGAACTCATTTTGAGCTCTCCTTAGGAATTTCTTGAGGACACCGGGGGTTTCACTCTTATCATGCAAGAAGAACACCCAAGTATATCTAGAGAAGTCATCAACGATGACTAGACCATACTTGTTGCCACCAATGCTAATATAAGCAATGGGGCCAAAAAGATCCATATGGAGTAACTCCAAAGGTCTAGTTGTCGTCATGACATTCTTAGAGGGGTGTTGAGCTCCTACTTGCTTTCCCGCTTGGCACGCACTACATGGCCTATCCTTTTCAAATACCACATCCTTTAGGCCACGAACGTGCTCTCCTTTAAGGAGCTTTTGAAGGTTCCTCATTCCAACATGGGCTAGCCTTCTATGCCAAAGCCATCCCATGTTGGCTTTCGCCATTAAGCATGTGTCAAGTTGAGCCTTATCCGTGGTAAAGTCCATGAGATAGAGCTTTCCCTTGAGCACTCCCTTAAAGGTTATCGAGTCATTACCCTCTCTAAGAACGTTCACACCCTCACTAGTAAAAACACATTTATATCCTTTATCACACAGTTGTGATATGGATAGGAGATTATAGTCTAGGGAATCAACATGCAAAACATTAGATAAAGTATGTGAAGAGGAGATAGCAATTTTACCGGAGCCAAGGATTTTCCTTGGCTATTATCCCCAAAGAAGATTCCTTCACTTGGGTCCTCGTTCTCCTCATACTCTATGAACATGCTCCTCTCTCCGGTCATGTGGTTGGTACATCCACTATCCAACACCCATTTCGTTCCGCCGGAGGAGTAAGCCTACAAAACAAATTTATGCCTTCCTTTTAGGTACCCAAGCGGAGTTGGGTCCTTTCACGTTAGTGCTTAGGAATTTGGGCACCCACACGCAAGGCTTGGGGCTCTTGCTGAGTGGCCCAACATATCTAGCAAACACCTTGCCATATTTGTTCCTCATAAGCACATAAGATGCATCAAAATCATGGAATAGAGGACGCGGTTCAGATTTAGGCATTTTGTTGCTAGAGGGTGAGTTCTTTTCAATTTTAGTTGTGGATGAACTCCCCTTAACGAAGACAATCATGTCTTTGCCATACTTGGAGGTTTTGGCGTTATGCCTTCCACCTCTAGTATAGCCAAGACCATCCTTGACATGGGGAGGTCTTGTGTTGGTGTATGCACTTCGTGCATACGCCACCTTCTCCTTGTCAAAGATGGAACCCTTTGGTGCTTGCTTGCCCTGCGCTAAGTTGAGTTCATCCTTAAGCTTAAGGATTAAGTTAGAGCACTTGCAAGGCGGTGTTGCATTGGATGAGGCCTTTGAGGAGGTTGAGCTCTTGGAGGAAGAGGCTACATTGTTCTTAAGGGACTCAATTTGAGTCTCAAGGATCTCGTTAACTTTTGACAAGTTCCCAAGTTCATCCTTGAGCTCAATTGATTTCTCCTCAAGACTTGAACACGTTTCCTTACTTAGACCAAGTTCGTGTTCCAATGCCTTGCTCTTCTCTCTTTCAAGCTCAAGGAGCTCATTAAGCTCTTGACATCTCTCCTTTTCAAGGATGAGCATGTCCTCTTGTCTGTTGATGAGATCCTCCTTCTTAAAGATCTCATCCATAAGCAACTTCATCCTACGCAGGGTGCTTTTGCTTATGTCCTTAAACATGTCCTCATTTTCACTAGCGCTATCAAATTCATCATGAGAGGAAATGGAGGAGGAGGAGTGAGATGTTACCTTTCTCCTTCCCTCCTTTGCCATAAGGCAAGTTGGTTTGTAGTCGTTGTTGAGGTTGGGGAAGAGCTTGCTTCCCTTGGAGCTCCTCCCGATGGCTATGGTAGCCATCTTCTCCTCTTCTTCTTCGGAGGAGGACTCATCGTTAGAGTCCCGCTCCTTGCCCAAGTGTGCTTGTCCGGAGGGCCTCTTCTTCCTGAAGAATTTCTTCTCCTGAGGCTTGCCCTCCTTCTTCTTCTTCACTTCTTCATGGGGGCAATTAGCGATGAAGTGGCCGTACTTGCCACAATTGTAGCAAGCCCTTTTTGATTTGGGCCTTGCTCTTTCCTTCCCCTTGACTTCATGGTTGTATCCGCCTTTCTTCCTCCTCATCATCCTCTTGAATTTGTTGATGAAGAAGGCCTCTTCCTCATCGGTGTCGAGGCTCTCCTCATCGCTTTCCTCTTGCTCCTTTGAAGAGGGTGTTGCCTTAAGTGCAACATTCTTCATCTTGGAGGCGGTGAACTTTTTAAGGTCGTTGTAGAAGAGCGCCTCCTTCTCCATGATTTCGTGGTTGATGATCCTACCAAGGACCTCCTCCGGGGTCATTTTAGTGAACCCCGGGCTTTCTCGAATCATGGATCAAAGAGCGACGTTCCTAGGCATGAATGCCCGGATCATCCTCTTCACCACCTCGTGGTCGGTCCACTTAGTGCAGCCATATGATCGGCTCTTGTTGATGAGTATCTTCAATTGGTTGTACATGTCTTGGGGGGATTCACCATCCATGATGGCGAACCTCCCAAGCTCTCCTTCGATGAGCTCGATCTTGGCCTCCTTGACCACCCGATTTCCCTCATGCGCCGTCTTGAGGGTGTCCCATATATCTTTGGCCACCTCAAGACCATCGACGAGGTTGAACTCATCTCTTGAGAGGGATGAGATGATCACACCCGCAGCTTGAGCGTTGCGGTGGATGAGGATGGCTTGTTCTTGCGTGATGTTGTCCTCATCCTTCGGGATCCCCACCCCTGTCATGACTATTTGCCACAATGCCGGATTGAGTGACACGAGGTGGATCTTCATGTTTTGCTTCCACATCCCGTAGTCAGTTCCATTGAATTGAGGAGGTTTCCCCAATGGGATGGAGAGGTAGTGGTTGTTGGCGGCAAGGCGTTCATAGTTGAACCCTTTTCGGTTGTAGTTAACCCCGCCGCCACCGCTTGATGAGCTTGACGGCTCAACCACAGCAATCTTCAGCTTCTCCCGGAGCTTCGCCTTGAGCTGGCGAGTCTCCTCATCATCCGTTGGCTTGTCTTGATAAGCCATTGTCTCCTCACGTGTCGGTTGAGAATCATTGGTCGACACCTCTTCAAACACCACTCCGGCCATCTCTCCGAGTTGTTAGACTCTTTGTGGAGAGTCCTGCTCTGATACCAATTGAAAGTTGCCTAGAGGGGGGTGAATAGGCTAATCGACCTGCAAATGACTTAATAAAACGAGGTTAAATCACAGGGGGCGGACTAGTCCGGTCTGGGGGCGGACTAGTCCGGTCAGCCTGCGTGAAGAACCCTAAAAAAGTGTTTCTAGCAAGTTTTAAGGGGATTTTCTCGAGGCTACAAGTGAGAATATGTTTATGACAAGTTTAGAAACTACCAACACAAGAGTAAGTCAAGTTTCAACTAGGTTATAGCAATGTGAAGCACACGACAAGACTAGCAACCCTAGAGCGAAGTATGCGATAAACAAAATGCGAAGAACATGGAGACACAAGGATTTTATCCCGAGGTTCGATTCCACACAAGAATCTACGTCCCTGTTGAGGAGTCCACAAAGGACCGGGTTCAACAACCCTTCCCTCACCAAGTTTACCGCACGGGCCTAACTTGGTTCTCCACTATATCAAAGTGCGAATACAAGATTCATTGGGGCTTCTCACAATCTGAGGCTCCCACACCACAAATATGATCAACACAACGAAACACACTCAACACACAGCTCACAAAGACTCAATGAGTGCAAGAGATCAAACTGGGAGCACAAGCGCGATGTTCTTCCTCTTCTCCACCTCACTAAACCCTAATCCACTCAAGAATTAGTTTTAGAGGGAAAGTTGGCAAGAAAGAGGCTTAAGAGTGCTCCAAGTTGGCTGTGGCGGCGCTAGGGTTCGAGAGTTTTTGAAATGAGGCTGGGGGTCCCCTTTTTATAGGGGTCCCGGGCCCAAACTGCTGACCTCAGCAAAAGGGCGGACTAGTCCGGCCTCAGGCCCGGACTAGTCCGGCCTAGGGGACCACTGACCCCTCTGACAACTGTCGCACTACGCGGCAATCGTCACGCTACCCGCCAAACTTCAAATTCAAACGGTAACTTTGACAACGGACTAGTCCGACCCTCACCGGACTAGTCCGATCTCACACAGAACCTTTTGTTCTGTGTGAAAACGGACTAGTCTGGAGACCACGGACTAGTCCGGCCCCAAGGGCAGACTAGTCCGGCCTTCCTAGACTTAGTCACAAAAACCACTCTGCACTAGGCAACACGGACTAGTACGGCCCACGGACAGACTAGTCCGATCTCACACAGGACCTTTTGGTCCGCCCCAGAACGGACAAGTCCGCTCTCTAGGACTTAGTCCCGAAACTCCACTCCAAGGGGTACCACGGACTAGTCCGTCCCACTACGGACTAGTCCGAAGTCACACAGGACCTTCTGGTCCGTGTGAAAATGGACTAGTCTGGCCAGGAGCGGACTAGTCCGGCCCTAAGGCGGTCTAGTCCAGCCACTCCTGCCAGACTACTCTAACTTCAACTTTAAATAGGGTTTCTACCTCAACCACCACTCTTGAGCTCCTACTTTGATCTCTTTGCACTTTACGCACACACCCTCCTATTTCTACGGCTAGTCTAACTCAACACGCTAGAAACCCTAGTTTCTACGCTTCGAGTCGACTCCATTTCCTTCCTTTTCCTTTTTGAGGGTTTGCGTCTCCGATCGAGTCCACACCTGTGCTAAGATCACATGAGCTCATTAGCGACTTAATTGTCGTCATCAATCATCCAAAACCCACGGGGAACCTAGATGCACTTTCAAGGGTGAATTTTGAGGATGCAAAGGAGAGTACACACTTCACAAGCTTCTTCTTCTTCATTTTCATCACAAATCGAAGAGCTCGTAGCCTCAGGATTATCTGGACCAGCAATAGTAGTTGTTGATGTTGGTTGTGAATCAAAATCAGGAGCAGGAACGACATTGTTAGCTTCTAAATTTTTGGGCAGCATCACCACTTCGTCCTCATCTTCAATGAAAATACTCTACCTCTATGGAGTATGCATCTTGACCTGCAATGTTTGAGCTAGTACACGGTAGCCTCTAGTATGGGATGGATAACCAATAAACATGCCATCAACAGATCTAGCTTCAAATTTATCAAGATTACCATGTTTCTTAACAAAGCATTTACAACCAAAGATCCTAAAATGTGTGACACTAATCCTATGTCCAAACCGAAACTTATATGGGGTTTTTCCTAGCTTGGCTCGCAAGAAAACTCGATTTGAGACATAACAAGTTATTACAATTGCATCTGCCCAAAGCTCTATAGGAGATTGATATTCCTCACGCATAGTCCTAGCCATCTCAACTAAGGTTTTGTTCTTTCTCTCTACGACACCATTTGTTGAGGTACATGTGTTGAAGTAAACTGATGATCTATTCCTTTTTTAGCTCAAAAGTGATCAAATGATTGGTTTTGAAACTCAGTTCCATTATCACTTCTAATTGCTTTTAAAAATCCTGGATGGTCAAGTGAAATTTTAAGAACTAAACTTCTAAAGTGGCTAAAAGTTTCATTCTTAGATGTCATAAAGTAAACCCAAGAGTATATAGAATAATCATCAACGATCACAAGGACATAACATTTACCTCCAAAAGATTGAACACGTGAAGGATCTACGGTGTCAAGGTGTAAAAGTTGTGTCAGTGCTGTTGTAATAGTTATTGTGAGTGGAGCATGTGAACCTACAACCATCTTAGCATGTCTACAAAAATAGCTCACAATTTATTTGTCCCCTTTAAGCTTAGGTATCCCACCTATGCGATCAAGACCAGTAACACGTGTGAGGTGATCAAAGCCTACGTGACCAAGTCTACGATGCCAAAAATATAAGTCTCTTGAATAATTAGCAACTAGACACCTATTTTTAGAGGATGACATGTAAAAATCATCTTTAAAAACTCTTCCAAACCGAGACATGTTAAACATAAGCTCACTACTTGAATCTATAACCTTGCAGTAATTTTTGGAGAAGCTATTTTCTAGATTTTCATCTAGAAATTGTGAAACAGAGAGCAAGTTGTATTTCAAGTTTTTAACAAGTGCCACATCCTTCGAATTGTAGTGATTATTAACTCTAATTGAACACTTAGCAATTATAGAAGTTGAAGAATTATAGACAAAAGTAACATTTTCTATGCGTGACACAAAGGTGATGGAGGAGAATCGTTCTTTGTTACCTGTCATGTGGCGTAAGTAACCTAAATACACAAGCCAAATGTTCTCCTTCCTTAATCGTGTAACCTATATAGAAGCACAATACGTCGATGACTCGATACTAGAGTTAATCAAAAGGCATTTAGGAATCTAGTAATGAGTCACACGATGTCCAACAGGAATAACACGCGAAAGCTGAGAAAATACAACAACTTTATGAGCCAAAGTTTGAGATTTTTTGTTCCCAACTACTGATCTACGAGGTGTGTTATGTGTAGCAAGAAAACAATAGGTTTGTGAGCAAACTTTGTATCTTTTTGACTCATCAAAGCAGGTTGTAAGTTTCAAACATTCGATTCAGCACATGCAACAAGTTTTGCTTGGTTGTTATGTGATCTAGCATGTATTCTTCGCTTCTTCTTTTGTTTAGATAGTCTATAATAAAAATCTATGACATGACCATCTCTACCATATCAGGTACAATGAAATTTAACCTAATGTTCATGTCTAAAAGAGCAAGCAACACATTTGTTAGCAATAGTATCAGGCAACAACCCCTCTGACCTAAAAACTACCTCTTTTGTTTAGGAACTGTTTGAATCAAATCACTTCCTAGTGACTTTACAACCTTAGGTGGATGGGCCTTAGAAAGAGCATGAGAATCAAAATCTTAACCAGCTTTATCATTGCAAGACTTGGATAAATTCAGCAGAAAGTTTAGGTTCTCATTTGTACTACAAAATTGCTCTAGTGTCCTATGCATGTCATCAAGTTTATTGGACAGATCTTGACAGTTTTCACATGAAGTTTTTGCTTTTAGTTTGCAATTAGAACAAAAAACATTAGAACAGAAAGCATTGTTCAAGCAGAAATCTCATCCTTAGCATTATGTAGTTTGTTATTAAGATCATCACAGCTAGAAGAATGTAAATCAATTGTACAACACGAGCATCTTTTATGTTTTTATCATTAAGTGCATCAAGTTCCTTCTAAGGCGGAACGCTCCCCTACCGATGCATTTTAACATCCCACCAAATATAGGGTAAAACGTGTAGTATCCGGAAAGCCTATAAGTTCTATCATTGAAACTTCCAAGAAAAACTTTGAATTGGGAGGGCAATCCTCCCGATGAACTAACCGTACCCCAAACTGACACAGGTGAACAAGTAGAGTATACTAGGGCGCGTTGAGAGAACCATGTCAAAGGAACTCGGCAAAATGACCCGGTAACTTCTGGAGAAGGGGTGCTCTCCTATCTTTTGATTAGGAAAGCAGCACATACCAGGGGGTAGCGACTGTTTTTAAGAAACAACAATCGAAGCTTAAGTTCCGATTGTTGATGTTTTATTCGAAAGGGTCAGAATCATATATAAATAAAGTAATCTAGTTTAGATTCTTCTGTTTGTTATAGGAAAATAAAGAATACTAGGAAAAAAGAAATAGTTTTCTATTTATTACAACATGCTCGTTGATTCCTACCACTTAATCTTAATTTATTGTATCTTCATGGAGTTCCCTCTCTGGAAATTTGGTTTTAATTATTTTTGTGTATTACTTTTTTATCCCTTTAATTTATGGTCTTTATTTTATTGGAAATCGTGTAAAGATTATTTGGATTTAATATAGCTACTTGTGCACTGCTGCAGCCTTGCATGATTCCGGCAAGACAAGGTTTTCTGTTCTTTTCAATTTAAAGCTCCAGTTTATTAAGTGTGGAGGTGTGCGCACTTCTTAAAGAAGACAAGTGTTCATATATCAATTCACAAGAGGAACAAGAATCATCACTAGCCGATTAATTTCAGATTCTAGTGATTCAATTTTAGGAGCATTGTCTGTAAGTTTTTTGTCCTTTTCTTAAGTATAACAGTGGCACGAGAAATAGCATCACACATTTCTTTACATGAGTCACATACCTCATCATTGTTGTTGTTAAATTCATCTTCCTCCATGCTTGAACTTGAGTTACTCGACATGAAACACATAGTTGCCAAATTGTCTTCATCTTCATCACTTCTGGAATCCACATCGCTCAAGTGTATTCTAGGAGTGTATAGAGAATTGGTCCATCACTTGACATTTTGTAAAAGCCTTCTTTTTCTTGTTGTTGTTGGCAGAGGAGGACTTGAACTTTGTTTGCTTTTTGTCATGGGTAGTAGGACCTGAAAGGTTAGGGCAATCTGTACGAAAATGTCATGTCTTACCACAACATATTTATGAATCACCACTTCCTCTTCTTCTATTTCTCATATTTTGCAATGCTTTCGAGAACCGATCAGCGAGAAGTGCGAGCTTCTCCTCTAGAAACTCTTTAATTTGTTCAAGGGTTAGAGAGAACAGCAAATTAAGTGCACCACATGATGAAGATTGGCTAGAACTAGGCATGTCACGTTGTGAAGCAAATGCAAGAGACTTGTTTGGGTTTTTTCATGATATTATGTCAAGTTCATGAGTTTTCAACTTAGAATATAACACATCTAAAGTGAGTGTACTCATGAAAGTAGATTAACGAATAGAAGTAACTTTCATCTCCCAAAATGACATGTCTAATGCATTTAAAAATTGCCTAGTATTTTCAGCATCTAAAAAATTAACATTGACACTACGCAAGTTGCTGAGAATTTTATTAAAGCGAGCAAAGAAATCATCAATCGACTCACTAGGTTGCATCTCAAAACGCATATACTCTTTCTTGAACATATCTTGTCTTACCTCCTTGGTCATGTTGAAGCCTTCATGGTAGTCGCATAGTGCTTTCCACACATCATCACACATCATACGCAGATCGGAGGTGTGCAACACGATCGAAGTCGCTTTGAGTCAATCCTTGAATGATCAAGTTTTGCGCATTGTTGTTGTGTCGACGTCCTTCATGTTGGCAGTTGTAAATTCATCGGTTAATGGCATGACAAAGCGCTTGAAGACCTTTTCCCACATGGTGGAGCCTTGTTCTTGTATGTACGCTTCCATAGGCACCTTCGGAACCTGAAAATCAATGACATCGAACACATAAGGTTTTGCGGGGTATTTCTCCATGATGATCATAAAAAACACGTGCAAATCAAAGAGAGTAGAATGTTGTGGCTCTTATACCAATTTTAGGATAGAAAAGATACTAGAGGGGATGAACGGTAGATTTAAAACTATTATGCGGAAGCTTCAAAAATCCCTCGATAGAAAATAAACCCGATGGAGAAACAGTTTGTGTGACTGATCTAAACGTGTTCAACAATGATAAAATCAGTAAACATTGTACAAAATCAAGTCACGAAGATACCACAACAAGAATCACGTGAAATTTTTTAGTAAAACTCAAGTTATTCCCAAAACCCTAAGCAAAGGTCAATCTGTTCTAGCAGAACGGAAACATATCAGTTACAGTGCAAAGAAACTCATGTACCATGAGAACCATGGTATAAATGAATTTGTAATTTTCACAGATAATAGACAATTTAGTTATCAAGACAACACTACAAGAATCACGGTAATTGGATCAGCAAAACTCGATTTATGATCCAAACACCAAAGCAACATTGGGCTGTCCACAACCTCGACGAGAAAAACTTGCCAAATACAAGTCGGAGAAACAAGGCATAGAAGATCCTCACGGACTACAAATTTTATTCAATGAAACATAGGAGTAACATCCACAAGTCATACTCTCCACGAGTCCTGGCTCCCTTGCTTATATAACCAGCCCTAAGGCAACTCCAATCCAACTAGGATTTCCTACTCCTACTTGGATTCAACCGAAACATTTCATAACTGCTC
This sequence comes from Tuctoria greenei, assembly GCA_036927565.1. NCBI lineage: Eukaryota > Viridiplantae > Streptophyta > Magnoliopsida > Poales > Poaceae > Tuctoria > Tuctoria greenei. The sequence continues at coordinate 181,403,697 of JAYESD010000007.1, read as the reverse complement.
AAGACTCTTCCAAAAGTAGATAGAAGCAATCTTAATACTTCCAAACACCTTAGAAGCATCTCACACGTTTGTAAAGTAACTCAACTTCATGCCCAACATGAAATCTAACTAAAACAAACTCAAAACATTCCATAAACGAACCATAACTGCCTCAGCTTTAGTCTGAGCATGTAATCCAGCCGGTTGGACCGTTCCATCCATATCTTTACATACATAACTCTTCACCACGCCTTGGAACAATGTTTCCACGTCCATGCACCCCTTGCACACGTGCGAACACTTTCAAAAATATACATGATACCTTCATATGTATTGTTCTTGACTCAAATATGTTGTGTGACCTCCCGATCAACTCAACCACAATTCCTCTTGAACTTGGTTGTTGAACCTCATCTCTTCTCTAAGACTAGTTCAATGGATCACCTTCACCAGCTATGTCTTGACCTCAAGCAACACTTTCACATGAACAAACAAGCAACTCTTCTGAGCAAAAGTTCTCGACTTGATTCATATTAGTCCGTAAACCACAATACCTTATGTGAGCACCTCACATAAGCATGTTGCAAAACATATCAAAATATTATCCACCATGATCAGCCAAAACGCATAAAAAACTTAGTAAATGAATAATAAACAAACATCCATAAGTGTAAAGTAAGTCTAAAACATTGCAAGTTAAAAAATAGAGCAGCTGAAATGCAATATTAAGATCGGACAGTCCAAACAGCTGCATTGCAGTAACCGTTACTCTAGAATACATTAAAAAAGTTCTGACAATCCAAAGTAAAAACACTTGAAACTCACGTGCACCTGAGTTCGGACAGTGTGAAGTGAGTTCCTACAAGTTCGGACATTCCGAAGTAGGGGTCTCAGATATATTCAGAACTTTGCATGTAAACTCTCACTTTTAACCTATTTGTCAATGTATTCAGCACCTAGGTCTCACAATGTTAAATAAAATTTCTAAGTTTCAATTCTTAAACTCTCTTAAATTATTAATGTACATCTCTTGAATATCTCCTTTCTTATAGAAAAGATATATTTTAGAGCACCCGAGCCAGGTTTAGCATGCAAAGACCGTGTTCAACAGGAACGCTCAAAAGCTTGTTTCGCATGCATTGACGCTCGTACTCAAGCTGTCAACGAGTACTTGAGACGACACCAGCACGATGTGTGAGCGTTTAGACAGGAGAGCGAAAGTACTTGACGGAGGAGGAATACGCGGAGGTAAGTTGGGTGTATTAAATATTTTTCTATAATTTTGTTAATGGTATTTTAATGACCTACGAATATATGCAGGCCAATGTGAGCTGGTTGTAGGGCTGACCCAATGCATACCTGGCCCTTTGTAGGTACTGGGCTAGCGAAGATTTCAACACTAAGTCCAATAGGGCTCGAGGGTGAGAGGGGTCGATGGAAACACAATTACAGCCAAGATGGTCACTTGTGTTTAGCTAAACGCATGGTAAGTTTGTCTTACTTGTTTTAATGTATTCATAATATACTGTTCGTACTAACACATATTGACAAGAGCGCAGGTTGGATGGAATCGACCGCTACTCAGGTCTAAAACATAGGTCATAGGGAAGTGACCCTTCTCAGCATGATCAGTGCAGTCAAGTCGCAGCCGAGCGATTGATAAGTTTCAAAATCAATCAAATTAATTATAAATATCTTTGTTGTTGAACATACACGGTTTTGTCATTTTTCAGGCTAGGCATGGGCAGGAGGTTGTGAGGATACACGGTGAAGAGTTCTATTAAGAAAATGCGCCAATCGACCCCCAAGCCGCGTATGCAAGCGGAGACGGGAAACCCCATGGAAGGTGAGTGGTCTTTCGTTTTATTGTTTTCAATTCAAGTTAATTCAATTTAATATTACTGATTCTTATTTTTGTAGGTTTGCCATATTCCACGAAGTTATCGACTCAAGGGAGGCGCAACCTTCGAGAGGTAGCTCCATGCAGGCTTCGGCCATTGGCATGTCGATTCGTCGTGTCTCCCAAAGAGACATAGAGGTGCAAGTGCTTAGACAAAGCTTTGAAGAGAAGCTAAAGTGGCAAGAGGAGGCATTAGAGAGGGAGCAAGTCATAGAGCTGCGATGGAGTACTAGGCCAACTACATGGCGCAAATGCAGGCGGCGATGGAGGTAAAAGATATAACATTGTACTTTAAATTCATCATATTTCATTAATATGTAAGTTCTAATGTTTGCAATGATAGGCACCAGTTCGACAGCATGGGCAACAGATTGAGACACGTCGTGGCAGCCACCGCCGTCGGTGAAGGAGCCCATGCTAGAGGTGCCTTCTCCAGCGGTTCAGGTAACAAAATTTTCAAATTCTAGTCCTACTTCATCTAACATATACAAATCTAACTCAACTTCGCTAAATTAAGCTAAATATGATCCATTCTAGCTAATTTAAGCAATTCTAGTCAAAAATGAAGTTTGAAACTTATAAATATGTCTAACTACTTACGTGCATTGCAGGGATCGGCGACGGAGGCTCAAACTCCGTCGTCATCGCTAACGGAACCTAGAGTGACTTGGAGACAACGTCTTCAGCTCCGAAGGTAATAGAGGGGCTAGTGTATAGCTCGTCTTATTCGTTTTGTGTTCTTGTGATGTGATGCAACAAATTTGTGATGTGGTGATGTATATGTAATATTTGATACTTCTGTTCTATGTTGTTATATGTATATTTGTTTCTGTGTTGCTAGCAATCGCGTAGGGTAGCCATTTTTTAAATAAAAAATATTATTTACGATGGTTTTTATAAGACTATGTAGATAAGGCTTGTGTTATTTACGAAGGTTGCCTCAGCCATCGTAAATAAGCCACTCTTATTTACGACGACCACGGTAGCCATCGTAATAAGCCCGACGGCCATTGAAGCCGTCGTAAACAAGGAGGCCCAAGCCACCACGTGGCACAGGCCCTTATTTACAACGACTTCGAGCTGGTCATCGTAAATAAGCTTATTTATGATGCTTTATTTAGGACAGCAAAAAACCGTCGTAAATGAAAGAAACCATCATAAATAGGTTATTTACGATGGATTTTTCTTTATTTAAGATGGCTATGACCGTCGTAAATCTGGTGGATTTCTGTAGTGCTAACCTACAACGTACGTGATCAGAGGGAGAGGCAACAATGTACTCTGTTCCATTTTTAGAGGCAGTCAAAGGGAGGCAGCGAGCTAGCGACATACGTGATCAGAGGGAGTAAATGCATAGTACATACTCCCTTTGTACTTCAAAGTTTGTCGCTTTGTAGTTCAAAAGTGAACTACAAAGCAACAAACTTTCAAGGATGGAGGGAGAAAGTGAATACACGATTAGAGGGCAGAGGGAGGCGAAGCCAATCGTGTAAAACACTCCCCCATGACATCAAGTGTTGAAAATATATTTTCTATAATGGTTTTCGTGAAAACAAAATTCAGAAATAAGATAAATGATAGTCCTTCGAATGATTATCTGATCACCTCCATTAAATGAAATATTTTAAAGTAGGTGAATAATATTTTTGTCAAGCATACCCTTCAATAAATCCTAGGTCCGCCACTGTTACACCCTAACAGTTCTAAAGCAAGAATATGATCAATATAACTCGGAGGATGCCCTACAATACATAAAGTACTAGATTTGATCATAATGATCAAGCAAGTATATAAATGGAAAATGATGCTGAAAGTAAATGAAGACAAGAAGAAAAGGGGATTTTCACTGAGGTTCAAATCCACAAACGAACCTACATCCCTGTTGAGGATTCCACAAAGGACCGAGCTTTCTCTAGCCCTTCCGTCACCAGATTACATTAGGGAAACTAGGACTCTATATCTAAACATGTAATCTAATTTATTAAGACTCTTTTATTATTTTATCTTTAAAGTCAATCTATGGAAACTAATAATCTATATCCAACTAATAGATCTAACTTGACTAATTTGGCCAGCACAATCTTCATGGCCCACATAATAATCTACCTATGTGACATATCACCCTCCTTTACGAAAATTTTGTCCTCGAGCTTGGAAGATGTTCCACAATTGGCTCGTCGCACGCCTACTCGTCAACAAAAATCAAAAATTGGTTCTTCCACTATCCACCAAGGATAATACAAACTTCCCGGGCATCAAAATCACAAGCGATTCCCACCCGATGACACCTAGCCGTCCAGGGTTTAACCCAAGAGTAATAAACACAAAAAACACGATGTAAATTCAGAAAATCAAAACAACCTCAACCTCAAAGCCCCTTCTTCTCAATTATCACTTCCTCTCACTCAATCTTCCCCAAAATCCAATATTTTGCCCAAAGAAGGTGAGCAATAGGGTTAGAAGGGCTCTTGAGGGCTTGTGATGGCACGTGTGAGTTACTCAGGTGTTAGTTATAGTGTTAGAGGGGTCTGGATCCCTTTCTATATCCGGATATGAATTTTGACCGTCATTACCAACTAATCTTTGGACATGTTCGAAAATAATTCAAATATGTCTAGGCATGTGGGTCCCACAAAGGGTACGGCGTGATACTTTAGTTTGAATTGGTGAGTAAAGACGCGTTGGATAAGTTCGAGACACAAAGGTGGGATTATTTCTTGACGACGTGTTTGAGTCCATGGCTAGGTTAAGTGCACTTCGAACATGTCTGACTAGCTCGGATATGTCCGACGACGGGCGAAAAGGGAAAGTGACATGATTTGGATATGTCCAACAATATCGGATAAGTCTGATCATCACCAGAGTGGGAAAGTGGTCGAGTCAGATATGACTGACCATATCGTGTTAGTCCAATCACCACTACAGAGGGAAAGTGGATGAACCGGCTATCGACCGGGTTGACGATTTTTAATTAACAATTCCGATCATCAATATACTTCAATTAGGAGAAAGAGTAAACATTTTCTTACATATATTAAATTTAGAAATAATATATTTCCACTTGTACCTGGAGAAATTGTGCATGTAGGTGATTTTATACAGAATTGTGGTGAATCCGGGGGAGTAATCCTTAAAAGTACACTCCCAACCAATCAGGGGCTGACATGTGACAGCACATGGGTCAAATGGCCCACCTACAGGAGTATCCGAGGGCATCCAACGGTGCAGCATCCTAAAATGGTCAGAGGACCCACCTGTCAGCCACCTGGAGGAAGCACACCACGTTTGGCCCTCTGACCAGGTCGGCCGACCTGGTGGTTCCGCCGACTTGCTAGTGGCGTCAAACGCAATCAACTTGCACGTGTTGACTCCCTGCGGTGAGATGATAATGATGGTGACTGATTCGCACGCTTTTGTTGGCGAGAACCGCCTCTACTATGTGTATAAATAGGGGAGAGAGGCCTCACTTCACTTCACACACCACTCAAGCACTATCTTGTATACACTAGTTCTCCTAGTTCCTTTTGTGGAGGTTAGGCTGTAGAGAGCAGCCTCTAGTCCCAAGTCCAAATTGGGAAAGGTATGGCTCATGTATCTTTCTTCCCTTTTGTGACTTTATGCATTATAATAATATTATTATTAGTCTCTATTTGTTTATATACTTGGGAAAAGTGTTTCTTGTTTGATTGTGGAGTCCATGTATGTGCTAGGTGTAGATGTTATTATGATCTGGTCATAATGCACATATCATGTTATCATAAATGTCATACACCACCACTATAGTCTAATTAGATAATAACTTGATTATCTTAATATGAATATATTAGTGCTTGGTTCCAAGATTGGTTCAAAGATGTTTAGGTTAGTCATTGCCTTATAGAGGTACTTGTACTCGAGCCTCTAAGGTATTTACTTGACATGTAAGTGTGGTGCTTAGATAGTTAAGTAGCGGTGGATGTCTTGTAGACCCACGGGTTGTAGGGGTAGGCGGCAGGTGGTGACAGCCATGTCCGTCCTTTGTAATCTCCCACGTTTGGCTATGCCACATGCTCTTGGGGGGATCGTCTTGATGTTGTCAGAGGTAAACCCATGCCTGAGGTGTTGTACCACTAAGCTGTAGTATCATATTGATGTGTACCCTATTAGGCTATGTATATGAGTAATTAGAGCACGGTAGGAGTAGCTTCATCTCTAACTTAACCTTCACTGAGGCATCTCTATCCGTTAGAGTAGATTACTTAGGTGTGTATCACATTACCCCTATTATCATCTTACCCCTGTTCTGATAATTACTTAGTACTCTATACCATGATCATAAGAATAGTGTTTACTTTACTTCATCGCTTTCCTTTGGAATAAATACGATATCCTTGGGAATACTCTTGGGTGAAATGCTACAATAGTATATTCCATGCGCTTGCGGATCTCATCTCTCACAGAAGATGATATGTGGTGTTAAGAAATACCAACAAGCATTCATAGCATTGTGGTCGGGGAAGGAAAAGAAAGTGAAGGATATCTATCGCTTATGATTAAGCTATAGGTACTAGCAGTGATTAGATAAGATTACTTTATCCTTTAGTATGAAAACAGGGTAGTGTTTGGCTAACCCATTTCATGAGAAAGCCAATGAGGACACAATTACTCCACTACAATATTTAAAGGCGTACCTCTACAGATTTCCGCTAGGCAACCCATTACCTTTTGCGGAAAAATCTCTAGCTTCCAGCAGGAGCCAAAGGAATCTATCCCCAAAGCTTGAGGGATGCTCCAAGATTATATCTTGGTTTGACTCCACCATGGGGCGGATAGTTGGCTCATTGACCAACACTCCTACAATGGGTTGACTTCATCGACCCGTGATCACATTCCTACTAAAGTTGGAGGTGACCTCTTCTCAATGATCATGAGAAGGATGAAGATTTCATTGAGAAAAAGATAACCATCCAAGGAGTGGATCGATGAATGCTTCAGTTCCATTTGCATGGCATGCACACCATTGACACGGTGAACATGCTAGCCATGGAACTGGACCTCCTATTGAAAGATCAAGAAGTCAAGCCAATGGAGAGGTGTTTGAATGATCCAAGCCATTGATCACATGATTTGTGAAAATTTATGTTAATATGGTACACTTGGGGATTTATTTCCTAAGACCCATGAGGATCCTTCATTTCCAAACAACAATTCCAAAGGTCGCCATCAACAAGGAGGTCAAATATAGAATCAATACAATCAAGAAGGCTATGTGAATTTGAATCCCAATGAATTCAACTTCAACCAGCCTACCTTGAAGTATCTTGTCCATGGCCAAGGAGAAATCAATAACAACATGAAGCATTTGGCCAAGGACAAGACAATTCGATGAACAAGGGTTCCACAATCATTTGTTGGACCCTACACTTCGACCAAGCTCGTACAACTTTGGGCAAAGCGACATTGTGGATGAAGCTTTTCATGTTTGATTGTGGAGTCCACATGCCGTTATGCCCAAGGAAACCTTTTGATCCTAGATCAAGCATGAGTTCAATAAAAAAGAACATTTTGAAGGTCGAAGTGACACCCCCATAAGTGGACATCCTCATTGCCTCCATTAGGAATGAAGAGACCCCTTCATGTCATCCATGATGACAATCAAAGAAGACGGAGAAGCAAGGGTCATGGCAATGGCCCAAGTCCACTAAATCACCAAAAAAACACTACAACAATCGCGATAATAGACGACGGCCAGGAACCGTCGTCTATAAGGCTTGGGCCTCGTCTATACGTTATAGACGACGGTAAACGCTTATAGACGACGGTAACCAGCCGTCTACGATTATTTGTCGTCTATAAACTAATAGACGACGGTTACCGTCGTTAATTAACTTATTGATGACGGCCAGCTTTAGCTGTCGTCAATAAGGTAACCCCAACACGTGGCAGCATGGAAACCTTATAGACGACGGTGGCCGTCGTCTATATTAAACCCAAAAGACGATGGTTCTCTTTGGCCGTCGTCTATAAGAGTTGCTTATAGACGACGGCCAGAAGTCCACCGTCGTCTATTATTTTTGTCTTTAAAAAAACAGAAATTAGGTATTTATACAGGTTTCACAAACACACAGAAAACTGTATATAACAACAGATATTATACAGAAACTTCGAAACACTACAGAAACTTCGAAACACCATAGAAACACTAGAACTTTGCCATGTTCAAAATAGAAGACTGCTATAGTTTTTTTTTTTGCCGACCTCCCGCTGCCTTGCCTTGCCTTGCCTTGCCCCTGCTTCAAAGCAACAACACAAAGTTAATAATCAGCAACATCTAAGCAAAGTGAAAATTGGTAGAAAAGTTCCCTGTCATGTATTATAGCTCCAGTAAATTACTCATGATCATATCTCAACCAGATCTTTGGGAAAGTGAATTAATCAAGAGGAGTTTGCACATCCTATGAACTATTTTCCTCTATTTATTATGAAAACTACAGCACTTGCTAAATCCAGTTAGTACCTCAAGAACATCATGTCCTGTATAGTTTCCTTAGCTTTCAGAATTCTATCCCCCCTCATTATTTTTGGTTAATGAAGCATTGACAATCCAAATCTTCATCATTATGCTTTTATCATCATAAGGATGATTCTCCTTCATCATCTAGTTGAATGAATTACTCTGAAGCAGTGATGAAACCATAACTTTTAGATAAGGGGGTCATAGAAGCAAGTACTAAGCATGGACGGGTGCCTAGTAAAGATTTATTTGCTGGTGAGTGGTTTTCTGTAGTGAACAGTAAGAGTTTTGCTTAATCATCTGAACTACCTTTTTATTAAAAAAAAGATCAAGTACATCTCTAGAGTCTAGATTCATATTCCAAGGATTGAAAATGATAAGAATTAACATGCAAGTAGATTTCAAATCGGCTGACCTGACTATCACACGCTACCCCGTCCGCTGCCGCCGGAGTTTAGAAAGTCGTCCTCCAGCAGTCGTCCAGGCGCCGGAATCTGGGGCGACGAAGTTTGAGCCTCCGCCCCCGATCCCTGTGATATGCAAGCGTGGTTAGACAAGTTATAAGTACAAAAATGCATATTTTACTAAATTTGAACAAGTTTAACTAGTTTCAGTTATTTTAAATAATTTTGTACCTGTATTCCTGTCGTCGGGACCGGTGGCAACTCCACCGATGGCGGCGCCCACTGCGGAAACACAACCGGCTGTCCTGCGCTCTTAGCCTGCGAATACAAATCAAATCATTATAACTGTCATTTGTATATTACAAATGTTAAGTACAACATTCAGAACTTACCTGGAAGGCAGCTTGCCACTGTAGCATGTACGAGTTTTGATACTCGTCCCTAGCCCTGAGCGCTGCTGCCTGCATCTCGTCCCTAGTTCTCCACTGCACGCCCGAAAATGGTGCAGCAGAGAACAACAGGGTTATGCCGTCAAAATCTCGTCCAGATCCAGACCCGCGTCTCGTCACAAGCCATGCCCCCTCGGTCACTCTCAGGCTGTCCGAAAAGGGACAATTCCGAACCTTCACGTCTCACATGCCAATAGCATGTGAGACGTGCCGATCCGAAACGGGTGACGCATTGATATAGGTTACGTTCCTCATTTTTATTGTTAAGTCATTTATAAGAGGAAAGAACGAGAGAAAGAGGAGGAAAGTTGGTCTTAGATGACAATTCCACGTCCGGATCCACCGTCTGAGCAATCGCGGGTGATTGACTTCCTCACCATCGTTGTTCGCTTCCGTGTCGTCTCGACGCATACATTACGACTACAACTGTCTATACGGCACGGACGTATTTATTCCGTGTCGTGTTGTGTCGGGTCGGGCCGGGCCAGCCCAAAACCCTTATATTTACATATTAATAAACAAACTAACTAATAAACAATTACACGTTCAGTACAACTGAAAAGAGCAAAACTGTTATGCCTAATGACATCAAAAACAAAACCGCAGAACGGTTGTTAAAAGTAAGTGGTGTTTAGTCACTAAAAGTAGCAAATTATTTTTAGGATTATGATCCGGATGATTTTCGGTTTACAATATCATGCAGGCTTAGCAATTTCAAAATTAACTACTTCCATGATTAACTAAGACCATGTTCATCCTACCATCACTGCATTTTTCACTTAACTCAGAAATGATGGGCAAAGTGTAGCTTACTCAGAAGAGGGGTAGATGATGAGTTAATGATGGGAGGCAGCAGCGCTTGCTGCTGCTGCTGTGCACACATCCACGGTCCAGGTAGGAGTATTAAATTACTTGAAAGAAGATGACAACTTTTTCCTTTTACCAGGACAGAAAGATGGAAGGGGATGCTGCAGATATCTTGCTTAAGGTAGTACAGTAGGGGTAAAAGAGATTCCAGTTTACTGCAGCCTTGTGTGTTTTACTTCCACTGCAATGGTAGATTGGTAGCCAAGGCATTATTGGGTAATTTCTCTGCATACTGTCATGGTTCCAAAGAAAAAAACAGCCATTGTTGTGTGCTGCTGGGTTGTTGGTACATGTTTTCCTTGCTACGAATTAGGACCCATTCATTCATGCGGTTTCTTTGAGCGATCCAACTCGGAATTATGCTCCAAGTAGCATGCAAATGTTGGATTTTCCATGCCAGTGAGTGAAACCACTACAGGAATCGGAAACATTCTCATCGACCTATAACCTACGAAAATGGCGAAAAAACCGACAAAAATGCGGTTTCTTTGAGCCATCCAACTCTAAATTTATAACGTAGATAATTTTGTTATCTTGCGATTACAGTAACCTAAAGTACACTCTAATCTGAACATTGATCAGGTGAAAATAGCAAAAGATACTGAACTGTGCGATTACAGTAACCAAAAGTACACTCTAATCTGAACAACTAACCCTAAATTACCAGGCGGGAGGGGGGCGGTGTTCCATGGAGGGGGGGGGGGGGGGGGGCGTTGTCCCACGGTGTAGTGCGGCGGGGGGGGGGGGGGGGCGGTGTTGCACGGTGGAGGGCGGCGGGGTCGGGGCTACTGATAGGGGGCGACGGGGAGTGGGCGGCGGGGACGAAGCCACGGTGGAGGGCGGCGGGGTCGGGGCTGCCGATAGGGGGCGACGGGGAGTGAGCGGCGGGGACGAAGCCACAGTGGAGGGCGGCGGGGTCGGGGCTGCCGGTAGGGGGCGACGGGGACGAAGCTGCGGCGGACGGGGAGGAAGAGGCGGCCCGTGGGGTGGGGAGAAGGCGGCTAGGAGGGGCGGCGTACCTCGGCAGCGCGGTGATCCTCGGCGGCGGCGCGGCGAGAGTGACCAGAGCGGCGGCGGCGGCGACCTCGAGCGCGAACAGAGTACAGCGGCGGCGACCTCAAGCGACAAATGAAAAGTTGGCCGCGGACGGCCTAGAAATAGTCCCTAATAGACGACGGTACAGCGAAACCGTCGTATATAACACCTTATAGACGACGGCCCCTTCTCACCGTCGTCTATAAATGCTTAGAGTGACCCCAGTTCGGCCTGTTATTGACGACGGACACTAAAAGACGATGGCCCACCGTCGTATTTAAGTTATTGACGACGGTTTTAGGTCAACCGTCGTCAATTACTCTCTTATAGATGACGGTGCAATACAGCCGTCGTCTATAACGTTAAAGACGACGGTCCCGTCGTCTATAAATTTGGTCGTCGTCTGTTGTCACGATTTCTGTAGTGAAATGGCGAAAGAAGTACAAGTATCACCAAGTTCATGAAAGAATGTTTTCAAGAAGGAAAGGTGGTTGCAACATCAACATGTCTCCATCAAGGCCACGATGAGGCTGAGGCCACCACATGCCCCACCTGTCCATATGGCAACCAAAGGAGGTTTGGCATGTCAATCAAGAGAAGTCATTCATGTCTTTATCTCTGGGCATGGACAACACATCATCACTGAAAAAGGGACAGAGGTAAGTCCCGCTCATCAGACTTAAAAAATTTGGTGAGTCCTTGCCAATAGGTTAATTGGTAGTTATCTCATATTTGATTTTCCAATTGCATATTTGAATTCATCACCAACCCTTGCATTTGCATTTGGCATGTTTGAATTTTTACTCTTGCATGTTGGAACCTTAAATTTCCAACCATCGTAGAACAAAAATTTTCAATTAGGAAAGAAATTTATTTGGATATGAACTTTGGGCATAAACACTTAAATTCATCTTCCAAATTCGAACCAAAAAGAGTTCCCTTGTTCCGGTTTGCATTTGCAAGTTGTTTCAAGTTGGGAAAGACAATTTGATAAAGGGTTCAATTTGCTTTTGGCTAACATAACCTGTTTTTGAGTTGTTTTGTTTGTTCTTGATTTTATTGCAGCCAGGAGGAAATGAGTAACGAGGTTGTTCGAAGAGAAGCCTCATCAAGCTCAATGCTCCATCGGGAGGATTCAAGCGTATATCCCTCCACCGATCTCATTTCGAGTTCATGGTGGAGGAATGCTCAAGATGATGGCCCGATGGAGGAAGCAAGATGAAGCTCATCCAACTCCAACCTCAATTGGGAAAAGACATCGAATATGAAGGCTACACCAAAATCTATGGTCGTGAATTTCACACACAACGACCTTCAACCCGAACTGCTCTTCAATTGAGATACGAGTTTAAAGTTTTCCGTCTTGTGGATTGTAATATGATTGAATGATTTTTTCTTGCATTGGTGAGGAAGGTTCACACCTCATCATTAGATTATTATGCATCTTCACAAGAGTAAGTGTTGGTATTACCTTTTGATTTTTTAAAAGGAATGTCACCTTACTTGGGAATAAATTTGAACAAGTACCTAGAATTTCATAAGCATTGTTTAAATTGACTTAGACATTTTCTTCCTAGGTTTAGTAAACAAAGCTTATGGAATAACTTAATGGATGAATTGGCATGTAGCAACCTAGAAATAATGATGTCCATAATTTTGATTTGAGACACATTCATACATGGATCACTAGAGTTAAATTCTTAGGCAATACATTACAAATGTTCAGGAGGATAAAATTGAGAAACTTATTTGCCATGATCCAAATATTAAATATTGGCTCTTGTAAAAAGTAAAAATGGTTAGAAAATTCAAGATGAAGGGACTCATAGAGTGTACTCCTATCACTTGCATTGTTATGAGTAGAAGCTTTAGAAAATGTGCAAATTGATTAATTTATAAGACTCCACTCTTATATCAATAAATAGCACATTGGTTATGGATGTACTCAAAATTGGACCCGATCGATCTTTGTTGCTTTTCTTCCCCAGATGTACAAATGGAATTTTGTCATCTAATCTGAAGTTTCAGCTGTACAAGTGTCGGGAGCTAACCATCCCTCTCTATCCAGGGGGGCTTACAGGAGTAATGTTTATATGTAGGCAAACAATAAGTCGATTGTTGAAGATTTGGAGGTACCATTTCAACATCTCTTGGCCAATGAGTAACCAAGGAATGGTGGATCACATCCAACACATGATGAGTGATTCTTATTCCTCTATGGTTAGGGGTTATCATGACCTTAGCCAAGGAATGAAGGATGACACCCGATGCATGGGAGACCTTGAGGTGGGATGAGCGGCATCGACAACACTCTCCTCGACCACACTCATGGCACCCATGGGAGGCAACACAATATCAACAGTCAACCCTCCAATGTCAAAGTCGTGCTGCAACAAGGTTAGGCCAACCTCATGCCTACCTCCGCCGTTAGGGTTTCAACTCCTATCGCGGACCTTGACCAAGAACAAGCTTGGGAGAGGACTTCCAGTTGAGGTAACGTGTATCACATCCCATCTTGCATTTCATATCCCTTTTTGCCACATCATTGCATCTTAAAAAGAAAAAAAAACACTTAGGATAGGATTTTATAAAATAAAATATGTGTGGCAAGAATGTTTGATTCCTTCACAAGTTGAAATGATGAATAGTTGCTATATTTTATTCTTCTTTAGTACTTAAGTTACAATTTAATATTCTCTAACTATTGAGTTTATTGGCTTTAAGTACTTCACCTAGAACTTAGAAATTGTGGGTAGCATAAGAATGATCTAATTCTAGGTTGTTGTGAGATATGATATAGAACATGGAGCTGCTAGTTTCCCGATCAAAATGAAATTGGATCTCTGGGGAAATTTCAAAGTTGATTTAAAATAAAGTTTCTCATTTGATTTTAATTTCCTACCAAAGTCATATGATATTTCAATTTGATGAACCCCATGCATATGATATTTTTTCACATTGAGCCTAGTCAAACTAGTATAGACCCATGTGAGAATCTTTTCATACTTCCATGATGAAGATTACACACGTGCACGTGCTAAACTTCCACAATGGAAGTTAACAAAATTTTCATCATTCCATTTTTCACCTCCAAAAAGATACTGCATATATTCAATGCCAAAAACTCTCTTCAAATTTATTTGAAAAGACAGGGAGTAGAAAGCATGGCTACAAAAAAAAGAGAGGAAGTAAAGCATGCTCTCCATAATGAGCATGAGAAAAAGAAAAAGAAAAGAAAAAGTAGCCATGCTTCATCCCTACAATAAAGAGAGTGCATAAAAAGGAGTCATCTTCCACTATCATAAATATTCCATCACCCTTTCACAATCTTGGTCTAGAGGCATGATTTATTTTCTCCTAAGGCTTACTCTTTTGACTTAGCAATATATGTGTTGCAAATATACCTACTCTTGTTCCCTACCAAGATCCACAAAAAGCCTTATTTAGATACAGGACAAGAAAGACATTGTCTTAATGAGGAAAATTCCACTTACACAAAGGAGTGATTGAGAGTATCACTTGAGTAACTTAAGCCTAATTTTGAAAATCATTTGAAATTGTTCAGGATTTGAGTGGAACTTATACATTAGGAATAATTTGTGCTTTGTGAACTGTTCTATCTTTAAACCACCCAAGGAGAGGATAAGGCAAAAGCCCCATGAGGACTAAGGTAAAGGGTGAGTACCATTGCCAATTTATTCAATACAAGTTAGAATGTTTAATTGTGCATTTGGTACTATTGGGGCATAGGACATAGTAGCAACTCCTGATCAACAACTTAAGTCTTTAACTTTGCTTCGGCACGAGCAAAGGATAAGCTTGGGTAGTTTATTGACGGTCATTAAGTACCAATTTTGAACGTCAATATACACAAATTATGTGATGGAGTAGACATTTTTCACATGCATTGCTTTTAGAAATAACCTAGTTCCACTTGTACTTGGAGAAAATGGTGCATGCAGGTATTTTATGCAGAAATAAAGTGAATCCAAGGGAGGTATCCTAAAGAATACCTTCCCAGCCAATCAGACGCTGACGACAACACATGGATCAAATGGCCCACGTACAGGAGTATGCGAGAGCATCCAACGATGTAGCACCCCAAAATGATCAGGGGACCCAACTGTAAGCCACTTGAAGGAAGCACACTCCATTTGGCCCCCTGACCAGGTTGGCTGACCTGGTGGCTCGACCGACTTGGTAATGGCGCCAAATGCGGTTAACTTCGACGTGTCGACTCCCTGTACTGAGCGATAACGATGGTGCCTGATTCGCGCACTTTTGGTGGTGGGAACTGCATCTACTCTGTGTATAAATAGGGGGGAGAGGCCTCACTTCACTTCACACATCACTCAAGTATTCTCTCTTGTATACACTAGTTCTCCTAGTTCCTTTGTGGAGGTTAGGCTGTAGAGAGGAGCCTCTAGTCCCAAGTCGAGATTGGGAAATGTATGGCTCATATATTTTTTCTTTTTGTGACTTTATGCATTATAATAAAATTAATATTAGTCTCTCTTTATTCATATACTTGGGCATAGTGTTTCTCATTTGATTGTGGAATCCATGTATGTGCTAGGTGTAGATGTTATTATGGTCTGGTCATAATGCACATATCATGTTATCATAAACATCATACATCATCACTATAGTCTAATTAGGTAATAATTGGTTCCAACATTGGTTCAACGATGTTTTGGTTGGTCATTGCCTTAGAGAGATACTTGTACTTGAGCCTCTAAGGTATTTACTTGACATGTAAGTGTGGTGCTTAGATAGTTAAGTAGTGTTGGATGTCTCGTAGATCCACAAGTTGTAGGGGTAGGCGGCAGGTGGTGAGAGCCATGTATGTCCTTTGTAACCCCCCACGTCCGGTTATGCCACATGCTCTTGGCGAGAATCATCCTGATATTGTCAGGGGTAAACCTACATCTGATGTGTTTGACCATTAATCCCTAGTATTAGCATATTCATGTGTACACTATTAGGCTATGTATATGAGTAATTAGAGAATGGTAGGAGTAGCTTCATCTCTAACTTAACCTTCACATGGACATCTTTATCCCTTAGAGTAGATTGCTTAGGTGTGTGTCACACTAACCCTATTATCATCTTGCCTTGTTCTGATAATTACTTAGTACTCTATACCTTAATCATAAAAATAGTGTTTACTTTACTTCACTGCTCTCCTTTGGTATAAATATGATACTCTTGGGAACACGCTTGGATGAAATGCTACAATAGTATCTTCCATGCATTTGCGGATCTCATCTCTCATCGAAGATGATCTGTGATGTTAAGAAATACCAACAACATGCAGGTGAATTAAGCCCAAAAATACCCAAGAATGCAAGGAGCAATCCTTATTACCATTCGACCAATCAGACGATGACACATGGTATCACATGGATCCATTCCCAAGCGCATCCGAGGGGATCGATGTCCAACATCGATTCGCGCAAGAAGGGGATCTGGACCCACCAATCAGCCATCCCTAGAAAGAACAGTCGAGGGGGGGGGGGGGGGGGGCAGGACCAGGTCAGTCGACCCCCTGGATCGGACGATGTGGTCCTGAAGCCTAATGCGGTCAATATACGTGTGACACCCTCCTGTGGCTTCCTGATGGCGGTAACAACTGATTCGCGTGCAAATTGTGGCGCCAAACCGACTGAACTCATGTATAAATAGCCCCCCTCACTCCCTCACTTCACACACCACAAGTTTGAGAATAGTACTTCATTCCAAAGGTTTAGTGTTGCCCAAGTGGTCAGCCAAGTAGAAGGAGAGTGAGGAGGAGCTAGAAGGAGGCTTGGGCTTGTCAAGTCCCTCTTCCACACTTGTACCTCTACGAAAGTTCTGCCGGAATCGAGTAAGAAACTTTCGTAAATTCAATACAAGTTTGATTTTTATTCTATAGTAGTTTACTTCGTAGCTTCTTGTAGGTTTGCTGCTTTAATTCATTAGAGGCTCTAGTCGTAGCTTTTGCGTTTGAAACGATTAAAGTAGTGAATTAGAACTTAAGCGCAAGTTAGAATTCATTAGTGGATATCTCGTAGACAAGATTGAAGAGGTAGCCAGTAGGTAGTGACAACTCTATCTGCCTCTAGTAATCCTCCACGTTCGGCTACACATAGTCTTGTAGCGAGAATCGTCTTGGTTTTGCCCGATGTTGTGCCCAAAGCAAGTATCTACCTACACTGTTGTGGCTTAGAATCAAACCATTGAATTCTTATCAAATTCTTACCTAACAAACAAATTGTGTGTCCTTGGGAGAATAAGCTAGATCTCACACATGTTCCTTGGATTCGATATCGTTGGTAATACTCTTTAACAGAAGTGCTACATTGGTTTCTCTGTGTGCCTGCAGATTTCATCAGTGACGTACCAACCGTCAACATAAGTGCCGACTCCTTATGGCTCCCTGAAGGCGGTTATGACTGCTTCATGCACAAAAGATGGTGGGAACCGACGTCAAAACCAGTATAAATAGGACTAGGGAAGGAAATGGTACGGTAAATATCCAGATCATCCGACGCTATTTTCGAAATTACCAATCCGATTACCGTTTTTGTCGAAATTATGCAGGAATGAGTCGAAAATCAGATGCTGGAATTCGGTAAATGGAACAGAAACGATTTGGACTGATTTATGATTGAATTGTCATAATACCATATTTTAATCGGAAATTTCTGAACAATAACCGAATAATTTCCGAATAGTAGGCTGGCCATAGTGGGTTGACATGTAAGAAGCTCAATTCTTTTAATTTTTTATTCAGGCACCGGTTTGAATAATGAGCTAACATGTAATTATAGTTAGTATTATTTATTTAATAAGAACAATTAAACAAAAAATTCTTTTACTTCAAATCAATGATGCAAAAGTCAAGGGCGGTTTGATCAAATATTTATTTACTTTCAAATAGTTTCTAAAATGATTTTGTTTCATGTTGAAAAATGCTTATAAATTGGAAATAAAAGTTGTTGTCTAATCTTTTATACTTAATTTGTTGATGTTATTGATGGATAATATTTTGGAGTGTTATTTCGAAAAATATTAGAAACTGTTCCGATATCGACATACATCCAATCAGATATATCCATTTCTGATATTTCCGGAATTTTCGATATTGTAACCGTTTCTAATGATTCCGTTCCGAAAATTCTATATGAAAATGAAAGCGATTTTAATCTTTTTTTCCGTCCATTTTTGACGGTTTTCATCTGTAAATAGGAACTCTCATTTCTACATACACCATTTAAACATCACTCTCTTGTATACACACTTCTCTTAGTTCTTAGTGGAGTTTAGGCAGTAGAGAGGGGCATCTAGTTCCAAGTCTATTTTTTGGGAAAGGTATGGCTCATGTACCTGTTTCTCTTATTTGTGACTTTGTGTTATTTAATAATATTAGTCTTCTCATATTCATATGCTTGAGTGAAGCGTTTCTTGTTTGATTATGTAATCCATGCATGTGGTAGGACTAGTTATTATTACGATAGTATAGTAACTATGTTCTTATGTTATCATAAACATCATAGATCCTTAGTATGTATAATATGAATATGTTAGTATAAATAACATAGTGCTTGATCTCAACATTAGTTCAACGCTGTTTAAGTTAAACATTACCTTAGAATGGTACTTGTATAAATCTATTTTCCCATGATTAATCACTGTTGCACTGTTTGAATCTAACATATGGGAGGCAGGGGGTAATTCAGCGTGCCAAGTGTACCTCAAGAAGGGACACGGATTGCAAGCCTGATGATCGACGTTCATAATTCTTCTCGAGCATGGAGTTGGAATTGTGTATGGTAGTGCTAGCCTTCCAAACATAGAAAGTTCCCGAGGGGTTGGTCTGGTGGACTCAAATTCTCTGCAGTAATTGCACTGCAGTTACTGCAGCTGACAGGTGAGCCCCATGCCATCTGGGCCCACCAGTCAGTTGCAGTAACTGCAGTGCAGTTACTGCAGGGGATTTTGTTCCCGGTCTGGTACAGCGCGGGCTTCTCCGTGTAGAGGGTAAGTGGGTGACTAATGCAAATAATCCTTTCATCCCAAATTATTTGTTATTTAAGACAAAAAAAATTAGTTTGTTTTGAACTAAGGATGTGTTTGGTTGGGAGTCAGTGAGATGAGATGGATCCATCCCAGTTTTTAGGGATGGGATGGTCCTGTTTTCTGTTTGTCTAGAAGGATGGGACAATCCCTGTTTCTTGTTTGTTTTTGTGGGTGGTGTGAGACGAATGGTACTGTCTCCTGTTGAATGAAAAAATGACACAGAGACATGTGAGTATGAGTACTTCTAGAGGGCTGCCCGTGCCTGATTTTTTTCCTTCATCCACGCGTGCCTCCACGAAGGTGGGACGGATCCGTCCGCATGTTTTCGATGGGATGGTTCTATTTCGCATCTGAGTGGAATATTCTCTTTTGAGGTGAGATTGTCCCGTCCCACCATATCTCTCAACCAAACACACCCTAAATTTCTTATTTCAAGTGACAATTAATTTGGAATGGAGGTCATTTAGGTACAATCCTGTTCTCCAATCCTACAATTGATTTAGCTGACGTTATTTATCAATTTATGTTGTTAAGCATGATGGACTCAAATGAAAATAATGCATTTATCAAGTATTGAAGATCATATGGTCTTGTTAAGTTGTTTTGTACAATTACACCAAAAACGATGATTGCATGCCAGTGTCTTTCCCCAACAAGTGGAGAGGCTGAAGGGGGCACCCTGTTTTGGGTGTAATTATGTTCACCGTACGTCACTGTAAATCACTGTCGGTAATATTCACTATTGGTGTTGATTTTTAGTGATACACTGCAAGAGGGGCCCAACTTCAGCACATTATAAAGGTAGTGTCTGGATTTCAAGTGCCTGAAATATGAGAAAATTTCAGAGGCATCGGGTAATTAAGAATTCACTAATTCTTGTAATTAACCATTATCCTTAATTTATAGATTAATCAATCAAAATTTTTTGTTTGATTATTTTATTATTAATATAATCCTACAAACTACATATTACAATTAAAAAAAAACTTACGTCCTTCTTCCCCGGTGGCAGCCACCGTCCTCGCCGCACCACCGTCATCAAGGCCACCGCGCCGCCATCGCAGAGCTTGAGGCCATGTCGCCGTCGACGAGGTCACATGCTTCCATGGCGGAGCTTGAAGCCGCGCCGCCGCCGTCGCGTAGCCCGATGCCGTGCCGCACTGCGCACCGCCGTTGTCGAGGTAGCGCTGCCGGACCCCAGGTTGCGTGCCGCATCCAAGTATCGGTCTGGAGTCAGGAGAGTGGGAAATTAAAGAAAGGCTTTCGTGCACGAATCTTGATGAAAATCAAGGGTCGCCTGAAAAGTTTTTTTAGACATGGTCCGAACACCATAAACAGGAGCATTGCAATTCATTAAGAAAGAGGGTATGCACTAGGGATCGATCCTGACGGCTCTGGCGCAAACCGTGCGCTCTGACCATCGGGCCGTGGTCCGCTCCAAAAGTTTTTTGTTTTTAGGCACCTGTAGGATAGTATTACCGCTTTAGCCCCATTTTCTTATTCTTGTCACTATATTGAACATTACAGTCATGTTCATATAGCCCTTTGTAGTAGTTTTGACTTTTGACTCGATCGAAAGTCCCTTTGATTAGCACAGAATGCAACTACATTGTATACAGAACGAAAGAAAAATGGTACATATACGCACCAACAGATAAGAGTCGTACATGCAAGTGCATCGATTAATTAGCTACTGGTCACTTGTGCGGTATCGGCGCGCTCCCGCCACGGCGATGCGTGTCCGGAGGAGGATCCACGTACCCGTAGTCTTGCTCCTCCGCCGCCGCGCCTGTGAGCGGATCACGGCGGCCGCTCATCACGTCGTTGCCGACGACGTCGTAGTCCAGGCGACCTCTCCTAGACACGCCGAGCACCGGCGGCGCTGGCCACGGCCACCCACGCGCGACGACGACGTCGGCGCTTCCGGCCGTGCACAGGCCGATCGCCAGCACCAGCGCCACCGCGGCCGACGTTGCTGCCGCCACCACCAGCAGCCGCGACGCCGACCGCATGATGGATCCGTTCACCGACCGGCGGACGGGCGTGCCTAGCTACATGTACAGTACAACCGGCACCGGCCAACCACAAGAGGAGTACGCAGCGCTGCTGGCTCAAAGTATATACAGGATCGAGCAACCGGGTCTTCTCTGTATATACATCTCCGGGACGAGAACAGACGGGTGGTTCACTTATTAGCTCCATTGCTGCTCGCTGGTTGTCATGGAATTGGCGTGGTGCATCTAAGCGTGCTGAAAATATGGCAAGGCCGAACGGTGTGTGTGTGTGCGCGCTCAGTGCCCGGGAAGCTGTTACCTGATCCCATCACTAACACCAAGCTCGGCTGCCTGCTCGTGCACGCTTGAGCCATTTGCTTCTGCTTGCTACTAAACGAGGCATCACCGAATGATGCGTAACAGGTTTGAGCTCACCATCTTTCCTAACTACGTCACAGGCCCAAGTTGAGTTCCAAATTAATGTCGCGTTCGTGCACCTGATGGGTCTTTCTTCCCAACCACGAATAAAATCCAAGCGCTGTTGCGATTAGTTCAGCTATAGTGGTGCTGAATTATTACTTCTTCCAGGCAATTTGCAAATCCTGAACAAGTCAACAACGTACTCTCTAGTGTGGACTTTCTCTGCAGTACATGGACTTTCCTTTTAGGTGCATCATCATTTTAAAAAGAGAGTTGCTAAATTTTATGTGTTTGAAAAATTAACATCTTTTTTTCAATTTACACCCTGAGTTGTCGGATCTAAAGGCTACAAGTTACAATATTTTATATAGGGAATACATTGACAATGCAAGTTTTCTTTTATATAGTCAATACATAATCCTAAAAAACAAAAAAAATCGACAATAAATGCATGAATCTTGAAATAGATCTGATGACTTCTAAGGTAGGTTAAAATATATGTTAATTTTAACGTCTCAAAATAACATTCCGTTTTTAAAAAGCGTTGGATTCACTTCTTCTTCTCCAATTATTTAAACGTCAGGTCAAGAGGCATGGGCGGCTTGGTTTTAGGCAAGGGCCGGCAAGAAGCCCTAATGATTTTGTCTTGCCTTGCTCAGTCGAGTATGCTCCAATAAATCTAGTGGTTGTCCCACACCACACGTATCCCACCAAATAATCAGATTTCAAAAAATTATATGAATGACTGTAGAACCGTTAATGGCGTCTTGTAAACTTCAGTGTTTCTTTTTAGCATATCTCAGAGGTACAGATGTCATTGATTTCCGAGTGTTTAATTTGCCGCCGTACAGTTGTTGCGCGAAACTTTCTTCCCGCTGATCCTGGTTGTCCTCTGACTTACTTCCTTTCTTTTTAAAAAGAATATATCTCTGAACCGATCTCAAGTTTTTCTCTACTACCTTAAGTCTGATTAACCTTATAGAAAAGAGTACTAATGCTTCTATATCAAATTAGTATTATTTGAGTCACCAGGAATTATATTTATAGTGTACTTAATTAGTGACGCCTGTTGATACTCTTCTTTTATATGAATAAATAAATTGATATTCAAACATTGCCTTAAAATATGCATATTACCATAGTTATTACGATAAATAAAGAGGCTCCATTCTGGATCGCAGGAAGAAATAGCAAACAATAAAAAAAGCATTCTCTTTTGCATTTGAACAACCATGCAACCCATATTCTGCCCACCACTGCTACAAAAACACTTGAGATCCATATATCCAAAATCATGTCTCCAAAGGAAAAGTGACAGAAATGACGTGGTTACCAAAGACTGCCGTGGTTACCAAAGAAGCTCATTAAGCTTATAAATATCAAGGCAGATTGAGCTGTTAACTATATAAAATGCAAACAAAGAAACAAAAATAGGAGTCAGATTTCACACAGAAGCAAACAAATTTGTGATAGGCGAGGTACTTGGGCGTAAAACGGACAACGTAAAAGAAGGCAGAGAGAGGGGGCCACTCCAGTAAGTCAGCCGTTGTCGTCGTCGTCGTTCCCGCAGAGTCGGAGGCGCAGTGCTCCTCACGCCGCCGGCTCCGCCTCCTGCGCTATCCATCCCCGACGAGGTACCTCTTGCCTCACCTAACACCGCTTCTCCTTCGCCCGTTCCATCCATTCGTCCCTCGCAGTCCCTGCTCGTAATCTTCGCGAGTTCTCTGATCCCCTCGGCTTCCTCGGCTCGCTACAATTGGATCACTCGCCCTCTGGTATGGGGTTGCTGAGGCTGAGCAAATTCTCTAGGTAGATGCGCTTAGTCTGGATCTGGAAATGGGAGCCTTGGTGTTGTTCTATTCCCCAATCGGGCGATGCATTTTAATCCCTAAGGAGGGCCTGAGTTTGACTCGTTGTTCAGTTGACCTGTAGTTTGTCCTCGGTTAGCAAAATGCATGATTTTTTGCATCTGAAATACTTTGAATGTCGGTAGGAAAACCTTAAATTTAGGTTCTTCGGAAGTTAATTTGGTCCACATTGTTACCCTGTTTCTTGTTACGTTTAGACTTGGCTGTGACTTGGCTGTTGGCTTTTTTTTTTGTTACTTGTGGAGACGAGTAGTTTAGCCCGTATCCTATTTTGTCATGGTATATGGCAGTGAAATGCAGTCAATTAATCTGCTGCTTTAATTTTTGCTTGTTTGTTTCAGATGGAGGATGACATATCTACTTACACTGTCGATGAGGCACTTGTGTCCATGGGGTTTGGGAAGTTCCAAGCATTTGTGCTTGCATATTCTGGGATGGCCAAAATCTCTGAGGCAATGGAGATGATGCTTTTGTCATTTGTTGGGCAGTCAGTTCAAGCTGAGTGGGAGCTTTCTGCGCAGGCAGAGAGTCTCATAACAAGTGTTGTCTTTGTGGGGATGCTTGTAGGAGCATATGCTTGGGGCATAGTTTCTGATAACCATGGAAGAAGGCAGGTTCTTCCTCGCTTCTTCTTTCTGCTGGAAATTATGTTTTTACTTGCATATGTTCTGACCTCAACAAAATATGGTGACCCTGTCCCATGTAAATAGAGAAGCTATACATTTATCTTCACTTTAAATGATTTTAGTGTAACCTTAGGTATACCTATGGACATGACAATGCAATTGGTAACTTGATAGGGTTTAACATTTTCAGTTTAGAAATCGGGAAGTCAGGAAATCCTGTTTCAACCATCTTTTTTCTTCAAAGGTTCTGAACCTTCATTAGGACTATATTTAAACAAGAGTTTATTTTGTAGTATTGAAGCCTTTGGATTTAGTGGTAATTATAACTTGTAAGTGTTCACTTTGTTTCCCATATCATATGATTTTAAAGGATGCTTCAGTTTTTGCTGTGCCAAAATCTCTATTTGTATCATCTGAGCATTTCTTTCACTAATTCCATCCCCTTCGTACTTCTCCAGGGTTGGGTTCAACTTCACAGCTATTGTAACTGGTGGGGCTGGTCTTCTCAGCGCTTTTGCCCCAAATTACTTATCATTGATTGCACTGAGGTTTATGGTTGGTGTTGGACTGGGTGGTGGGCCAGTTCTAGGTTCTTGGTTTCTAGAGTTCATCCCTGCTCCTAGCCGAGGAACTTGGATGGTTATGTTCTCTGCATTTTGGACCATTGGCACAATAATGGAAGCTTCACTTGCGTGGGTAATCCATATATTTAGCAACTTTTTTTGAGAGATATTTTCAGTTGGCTAAACATAGAACAATAACAGGCTCTACACTGGGTATCACATTCATGTTTCGGACATAGTATGCGCACAGAGCAGAGATGCACCTTCGAATCATGATTAGAAAATAACAGCATCCTATATACCAGCAAATCAGCTATGTTTTTTTTCTTCATTCTTTTTTTTCTTTTCTCGAGGAAACTACTTTGTGGGAGCGCCCCACCCCACCTTTTCCTATATAGTTAGCAAGCTTGCCCAGCTCACAGGTCCATTTTGTGGAATGTTATAAAAACAGGTTCTGATGCTATCATATGTAATTCTTGAATTTCCAATTGACCTATAATGCTATATGTAATATTATAAATTGGAATTATGGTGGCAAGTTTCAAATTACATGCATGCTCATTTTAATTCATAGTATTTCTGAAATATCTATGTACATTTGTAGTTACTCGTTTGCTTAATTTCAGGCTGTCATGCCAGTTTTTGGTTGGAGATGGCTGCTGGCACTCTCATCATTACCATCGATTGTTTTACTACTCTTCTATCCTGTAACACTAGAGTCACCAAGATACCTATGCATGAAGGGTAGGACAGCTGATGCAGTTTATGTTTTAGAAAAGATGGCTCGAGTGAACCGTGTTTCTCTCCCTTCTGGTAGACTTGTTTTGAGCCATCGAATGGATGAGCTTCATGAATTCGCAGATTCCTTAGAAACCTCACAGTTGGTGTCAACTAGGAAAACCAGCGCTTCTGATCACGATAGCAAAGCAGAGATTAGTGGCCTCAATGCCATCTTGAAGCTTCTATCTCCAAACTTACTTCGATCAAGTCTTCTCCTTTGGACTGTATTTCTTGGTCATGCCTTCTTGTACTATGGTCTTGTTCTGTTAACCTCAGAGTTGAACCACGGAAACAGGATTTGTGGATCAGAGGGAACAGAAATAATCCAGAAAAACCACGTAAATGATGAAAATCTCTACAGAAATGTATTCATCACCAGTTTTGGCGGTATGTGTGTTTTTTCCTTATGGTCCCTAGACATTTTTAGAAATCGTGTCTTGTTAATTCTTCACATTTGTGTCATCAATAATGCAGAGATTCCTGGCCTTCTTCTGTCTGCTGTTATCGTAGACAAGATCGGGCGCAAGCTCTCGATGTCCTCCATGCTTTATATTAGTTGCATGTGTATAGCTCCCCTAATGTTCCCCCAAACAGAAGCGCTGACAACCTTCTTCTTGTTCGGTGCACGGGTTTGCATCTCTGCAAGCTTCACAGTCCTGCACATCTATGCCCCTGAGGTTTGCTCAAGTCTATATTTCTTTACACGCATATATATCTTTCCGTACTTGTGAGTTCATTGCCTTCCCCTGCAGATATACCCAACTGCAGTCAGGGCCACTGGCGTCGGGTTTGCAAGCTCAATTGCTCGCTTTGGCGGGATCTTGTGCCCCCTTGTGGCCGTCGGTCTAGTACATGCCTGCCATCAGACAGCAGCCATCATGATTTTCATCACAGTGATGCTGGTCACGGGCATTGCTGTGTCGTACTTCCCCCTCGAGACAAGTGGCCGGAAATTGAGCGACCATATATCCGCATCGAGCAGATGAATTTTGTGACTTGCAAGGGATACACAATACAGAATGAGGGGGCCAGAAGCATTCGTTCTATTCTCCAGTTCTTGATAGGGCATACAGAAAGAGAAGAAAGGACTAAATGTGTGTTTGTGATTGTTTAACACATTAACTGCTTCCAAGTTCCAATAGATGAACGCTGATGATTTGAATCATATTCTTTGTTATATTGAGCTTTCAGTTGGCTTGTTTCTATAGGAAAAAAAACAAGAATAGGCTTCCTATAATTTTGTCTTTGTTCTAATCTAAAGAAGAAAAAAATGGCGTGAATCAGAAAAATAAATTTTAACTGCTTCCAATAGATGAACGCTGATGATTTGAATCATATTCTTTGTTATATTGATCTTTCAGTTGGCTTGTTTCTATTGGAAAAAAAATAGGCTTCCCATAATTATGTCTTTGTTCTAATCTAAAGAAGAAAAAATGGCGTGAATGAGAAAAATAATTCCGTTGCCGGGACTTGAACCCGGGTCTCTCGGGTGAGAGCCGAGTATCCTGACCAGCTAGACTACAACGGATGCTGTTGATACGTCGATATGTACAACATTTTGAATAACTTACCAGTTGTTAGGGTAATCACCTGAACAGCGATGGCTTGCCGCCACTGTCGCTACTCCAATGAGCCGCACCCGCCTGGTTTCCTCCTCCCGTTTGTTTTGTTCTCCATCTCTTCGTCCTCCATCTCCTAATTCTGGAAAGCCATTTCTTCCCACCACAGGCTCATGAGAGAGAAGCGTGGGGTATCTCCTGCATGCTCTCACGCGAGACGCGCTGGTGCTCCTCTAGGCGCGCAATGGCTCGTCGACGGCACGCACTGCCGCCGCCCTCGCTCATCGGCCTGTTCATCGTCCTCAATGTGGCGGTAGCCACGGTGGCCAAGACCGACCAGCCTGACGGTAAGGCCGGGCTAGTTCCGGTACTCTTCTCTGTATACGCATCCTTCTTGATTCTGAAAACTGTGTACTCTGTTGCTTCTTTGTTTCAGTAACTGCACTCAATGTGATGTTTAATAGTATGAACAAACCATCTAAGTTGTCTGGTTGGAAAGAGAACGGCGGCGATCCGTGCGGTGACGACGACTCGTGGAAGGGAATAGAATGCAGTGGCTCATCTGTCACAGAAATGTACGTAATTGCCTTCAGTGTTTGCTTAGAAAACAATTTCTTTTTCAAAGGAATCTTTTTCAGTTTGTTTCTGATCATTTTGCTTAGAGCAGTAACTTGTCGGGGCTTGGAATAAGCGGCACGTTAGGCTATCAGCTATCAAGCTTGAAAGCAGTAACCAAATTGTGAGTTGCCCCAGTGATTTCCTTCACTGGTCATCGTAGTTATGTAACTTAGTTGAATTCGTCTTGTTTCACGTAGTACAGCGATGTGAGCAACAATAAACTCAAAGGTGATATTCCCTACCAGCTTCCACCTAACGTGGTTCAATTGTGAGTTTCTGCTTTTCTCATCAGTTTACTATAATAGCGTATTCTTTGTTTATGCCAAATTGTTTACAAGGCATTATCTTCTGATGTTCCGGTGATGCAGAAATCTCTATGGAAATTCCTTTACTGGTGGAGTTCCTTATTCAATATCACAAATGGTTGATCTGGAAACACTGTAGGCATTTTAGTTAAAATTGCAGTCCATCTAATTGTTTGATATCTTCAGCCTTCATAAGATCTTGATTTTCATTTGTATTAATAACCGGAGTCCCTATTTTACTTAAATGCAGAAATCTTGGTAAAAATCGCTTAAATGGACAGGTGACAGATATGTTCTCGCAACTTACGAAGCTCTCAACGCTGTAAGTTAAACAGCTAGCTCACATGTTCTTAGTGACTACAGCCATTTGTATTGTGATTGCCAATCATTTTTTTTTATTTAAAATGAATGCCAAAGAAGGGGAGTTACCGCTGCGCCTTGTGACTATGAGGTCACGGGTTCAAATCCTGGAAACAGCCTCTTGCAAAAATGCAGGGAAAGGCTGCGTACAAAAGACCCAAATGGGTCGGACCCTTCTCCGGACCCTGCGCAAGCGGGAGCTACATGCACCGGGCTGCCCTTTAAAATGAATGCCAAAATGTTATTACTTGTTTTTGGTAGTAAGTCTATTTACGTCCCGAATTTGTTGGCCTGTATGACTAACTTCAATTGTGTCACCAGGGATCTCTCATTTAACCGCTTCTCGGATAACCTACCCCAGAGTTTTCGTGACCTCAAAAACCTCAGGACATTGTAAGAAAAATGAATTTTATACACATAGTAGTCCATCGATACATTTTTCAGATCTAAAAATGACGCCATTCATTTCAAACCGTGTCCAGGAATCTGGAGAGCAATCAATTCAGTGGTCATATAGATGTTCTGGCAAATCTTCCTCTTGAGGATTTGTAAGTATATCTCAAAGTATACTGCATCAAAGCCAATTTTATTATCACCGTTCAAAATATAAAATCTTGGTGCCTCAGTATGGCATTATAAGAATTTAACTTTGTGACTTCCAACAGCTATGAAATGTTTTGCCGCTTTAAACATGTACTGGGTACTCTGATGCCTATTTACTGTTCATGAATACTGAAAATAGACAGTATCCATTTCGAGTACTAAGCTATAACGGTTTTCCCCTTTTCGCTCAAGGAATTTGCAGAACAACAAGTTTACCGGGTGGATCCCAAGTAAACTAAAGGACATCAACAATCTTCAGTAAGTAGTGATTCCAATCTATGTAACATTTGTTCGAGCTGATGAATTCTAACAGTCCTGAACGCACTCTAAAGGGTTGGAGGGAACTCTTGGTCTTCCGGGCCAGCTCCTCCTGGAATGGAAAAGGCCTCGTCAGTGGGAGGTTCCTCAGGTGGAGGGAAAGCCAGTGTAATAAATGGTTTCGCTATCGGAGGAATAGTGATAGCTGTGCTTCTTGCAGCTCTGATTCTCTTGTCTGTCTTGAAAAGGAACAAATCATCTAATGTTTCATCCCATTACTATACGGATGAGTCAGGTCATAGCCGATCATGTACTCCACTAGTTGATGACTTCAAAGGTACTCTTCTCAAAGATAAACATCTCCATTTTGTGACTGTCAAGAGCGCCTCCTTCCCTGATGCTTTTTGTCCTTTTAGACCACTAGAAAGAATTTGCATTTGTTTCAATTTTCGCAGGTCATGGGGAACCTTCAGCGATTATCATGAAGCCACTGGAGCAATCTTCATCAATAGGCAGCAGGACACCATCCGCACTGCCTCGCAAGTCGATCAGTGACAATGAGTTTGAGAACAAACTAAACTATTCGAGACGAAGCACGGAGCCAATCAGCCTCATGACTTATGCATCATCGGACTTGGAAGCAGCCACTGGCAGGTTCCATAGTAGCAGGCTACTTGGGCAGGGGACAATTGCTTGCGTTTACAAGGCAAAATATGCAGATGGACAGGTAGGCTCTTAGGTTGCCATTTTAAACCCACGTTGAAGGACTTATGTGCAATTTCAACTCCAGTATTCTTCTTTGTGAAAAAAAATCGTAAAGACGCAATAATCAATAGATATCTAAAATTGATCTTAAGTTACGCATTGGTTTTCCAGAACAGTGCTATCATCACTGAGCTGAGCTGAACTTGATTATTTTCTATGAGGAAGTTAGGAAGGGAGACTCCTATCTAAACTTCGTTAAATTGAATGGAATTTGTTTACAAAGCCAATAATGCATGAAGTTAATTTAATATATGGAACTTGATTGTCACTGCTATGAAGATGTCTGTCAGGTGAATTTTTGAAGAGTCAAGTCAGTGTTCTTATTGTCTCATGAAACTTTTCAGGTGCTGGCAGTTAAGAAGTTTGATCCATTGAGCTTCTCAGGAAGCAGCGACTTTATGGATCTCGTGAACGACATTTCCAAGCTGCGCCATGCAAATATCGCTGGGCTTGTTGGTTACTGCTCCGAGCCTGGGCACTACATGCTGGTCTATGACTACCACATGAATGGGTCACTTCATGAGTTCCTCCACCTATCGGACGACTACAGCAGGCCGTTGACGTGGGACACCCGAGTTCGGATCGCTCTTGGTACAGCTCGTGCTTTGGAGTAAGTTGACTTGGATCAAAAAATTTGTGGGTTATCTAGGTTCTGTAGAAAAATGTCAATACCTCCATTGTATTCAGGTACCTACATGAAGTCTGCTCACCTCCAGTGATCCACAAGAACATAAAGGCATCTAATGTGTTGCTTGATGCTGATCTCAATCCTCACCTTGCCGATTGCGGATTCGCATACCTCTATGAGGTTCGCAGAACTTCACTTCTGACATTATAGTGAACTTACATAAAAAAAACATTATAGTGAAACGAGGTGGAACTCTAAAGGCAATGATCTCATTCTCTACAGGATACAAGTGAGAGGCTGGGACCAGGGTACAATCCCCCGGAGTGCACACGACCATCAGGCTACGTGATGAAGAGCGACGTCTACTGCTTCGGTGTCATAATGCTTCAGCTATTGACGGGCCGGAAGCCCTATGATAGGTAATGACGAAACAAATAATCTGCTTGCACTTTGGATTAAGCATTTTTGTGATTCCAGAACATGAAAAGGCTTCAGCTTGCCAGTAGGACGTTGTGATTCACGCTGCAATTGATGTTTGGATATCCCTTGTGACTCCAGCTCGAAGCCTAGGATGGAGCAGTCCTTGGTCAACTTTGTGACTCCACAACTTCATGACATCGACGCCCTGGGGGCACTGGCAGATCCAGCTCTGCGAGGCCTGTACCCGCCGAAAGCACTGTCCCGTTTCGCTGATGTCATTTCTCGTTGTGTTCAGGTAAAATTGGTGTTCTTTCATGTACGATGCCAAAGGGCGCGAACCACCTGAAATAGTATAAAATACGCTGAGCTTTGCATGCTTGTGACGTTGCAGTCCGACGCAGAATTCAGACCGTCCATGTCGGAGGTGGTGCAGTCGCTGACGCAGTGCGTCCAGCGAGCCACCAGCAACAAAAGGGTGGGCGGCCACCGCAGCATCTCGCAACGGAGCAGCGATTCCGATTGGTGATGCTCTTGCTTCCGCT
Source organism: Tuctoria greenei (assembly GCA_036927565.1). NCBI lineage: Eukaryota > Viridiplantae > Streptophyta > Magnoliopsida > Poales > Poaceae > Tuctoria > Tuctoria greenei. Next base: position 181,372,200 of record JAYESD010000007.1, on the reverse strand, counting down.
TCTGATTGCTGAAACTCTGAAACAGAACTCTAGGTGTTCTGCTATTGTCATGCAACTGTACAAACGGAAAGGCTTTACTACACGATCTGGTTGCTCTAACAGCATGGCAATAATCAACTTTGTTAAATTAGAGAAGGTGAAAAGATGGTGCGTGTTTATTTTCTTGTGGCGAGTAGTGACATGGTATTTGTACTACTGTATTCTTCAGCCCCTTGTTTTTACTCTTTTAAGGAGCACTGCTGTAATGTGGAAAGCACACAAATCTAATGATGATGCAGAAAATGGAATGCGGGTTCCAGATTATTTCTAGGTATTCGATGATGATTCAGCAACATCTGTATGGTCCTGTTGTCATTAGGGATTGCTGATCAAACGTAAGCCCTCAAGCTTATTTGCCACAAGCAAAATAGCAAAGGGAAAATTCCATTTACTCCCTCAAACAATTTACTTTTTCTGTTTCACTCCTTGAACAAAACCATAGTTCAATTTACTCCTCTAAACAGTTAAGTCGGTCCAATGTAACCTTAATGAATTTTATCTTTTTTTTATAGCAATACAAGATGAATTTGAAGTTCAAATTTTACAAGGTGATAGTTGAGACAACAACCTTTGTTAAAAAAAAATGATATATTTTTATCATACTATTTTCATAGTTTAATAGCAATCAATGATACATATAATATCATAAAATATGTTATAATTATTTTAACTTCATTTTTGTTTGAGCTACTATCTTCATGCAAAATTTTAGCTAAATTCAGCATGCGTACCGAGAAAGAAAAAAAAACTTGCATTTGGGGGTACACTGCACCAACATGAATTGTTCGGTGAATTAAACCAAGCCAAGATTTTGTTAAGGGTGCCAAACAAAGTGAATCTTTCAGGGGAGTAAAATAGACTTTTCAAATAGTAAAAGTGCAACTGAAGACCCAGTGTTAAAGCACTTTCTGTTGTCATTCATGAAACCTGCAAGTTTTCAACTGGCAACTACAAATCTTCTAGTCTTCCACACACTAATCAAATACATAACACACTTGTAGAGCTGCAAGAAAAGAAATTGAGCTCACTAAAGCACTGGCTTGTGGCCTGAACATAAACACATCGTTGTGAGAAATATTTCACATCACAGTAGCCATGATAGTTTCATTTCCTCTGCGCACTCTAGCTGACATTTTCCTACAAAAGCAGAATTGTGTTAAAGAAATTCAAGCAACAGATGGATGTGTCCGAATACAAGAAATTCAAATTAAGTAGCAGAACTGGTGAACCTTTGAATCATTACCAATGACATTTTGATTACCTGCATGGGCCAACCTCAAAAACTTTGATTAGCTTAAATGCAAGCTGAGCAATGGCGACCCTGATGGCTGGTTCTATAGAAACACTTGTTGAAGCTTCCTCCAATGCTGAAAGGAACTCCTTTTGTGCTCTCACGGATGCAAAAAGTTGACTCGGCTTATAAATCATGCTTAAATCAACTAACTGGGACAGCATTTATGCAAATCAAACATGTAATGAGTTAGTTGGACAAACTTTAATCGGACCTGGGAATTTCTCTAGAACAAATTCTAGTAGACTTGCCTGTTGCAGCCACGGCAACGCCAGGTCAAAGAACTTTTCATTGAGAAAGTGCCCAGCTATAACCCTTAAAAGTTTATTCGCTGTCTCACATGACAACTTCTCAAGAATTGGTCCAGTTCTATCCATTAAGTCAATCAGGTCATCATAATCACCAGAATACAGGGCTCCCGCGTATGCAGGCTCCATGGAACCAGAATCTTCAAGCTCACCAGACTGATTAGAAGCACAGAATGCATTTTGCACTTCAGGTTGCTCACAAGAACTGCTAACTGAAACTGGAAAAGTACCGTTAACCCCTATTCCTCGACTCCTCATTGAGCTTGGAACATATCTTGACAACTTAGTCCCTGAGCTCCCTGTCCCAGACTTCCTAATTCGGTTGTGAGCTATAGAATGATCCTTCGGAAATTCAGCTCCCTCTTTACTGGACATGCTTGTGCCCTTAGATGGTAGATCCTGCATCCATTTCTCATGCCTTAAATGTGAAATTGGTGGTGGCTTATAGTTAGCGTCAACAGATGATCTAGGTGTAGAAGTAGACAGCCTGGGTGAAGAAGAGACACTTTGGTTCTTAAGGTACTTGGAACCAGGAAGATGATACCGGCTTTCACTCTGAGTAATTGTATACACAGTTTTGTCAACAGTGTTCCCCAAATTGTGTACCTTCGTATTTAGGACTGAAATGTTCTCTGCTGAATTAGACATAAATTCCTACAAATACACCATGCAGCAGTAGGGTAAGAAATTCACTTCTTTACATTACATATATGGTTTAAATATACATGTATGTACACAACACACGTTCTTTTTTTTTCACTGATACTCACATGCCTTTTGTTTAGTCTAGTTTCTCGGCCACTTATGCTTGACAAGCTGTTTACATAACTTGGGAAAGAACTTCGTTCTTTCAAGCAATAGTTTTTACTTTCTCGCTACTTTGCTAGCTTTATTAAGTAACGTTTGCATTCGCTTTTTGAACTTCTATAGGAAGAGACAGAATTTTTCTCACATAATGCGATGGTGGGGTAAAAATTGATGTAAAACTGCTGTTATCCTATTATCGATATGCATTGTTTCTTTTTATTTAAACTGTCAAGTGCATAGCATGCAAGCAAAAAAAGAAATATGAGGATAGCAGTGCTCACTAAAACAAAAACAATCAAGAAGCTTATTGTAATAATGTAGAACTGTACAAGTAGGTAAAGTATGAGGTGTAGATTTTTTTCTACCAAACCAACAAGATATGTATAACTAGTCATGTAAGCATGAGTGAAGTCACCAATATATTTAGCAAAGATGATAACTACCTGCAACAGATCAAACATGTTTGCTTGCCTCCTTTCCATTTCCTGAAGTTGCTTCCTAATATGGCCTAATTCATTCATGGCATTCAGGCAACAGCTATGTGTGCCGTGTGCAGTAACATCTGTAACAGTTGAATCTATGCTCTTAGTCTCTCGACCCCTTGGACATCGCTCAGTAATTTGTGTGGACGAACAATTTTCAGTGCATTCCTGAGCCGTTGTGACATGTTTTGTGTCAAAACTCCTGCTAGCTACTTCTGAAACAGAGGAGCATTCTTGTTTATCATCCATGATACTATAGTCAAACTTACGGTCATCATCAACCTCATATTCATATCCCTTTGCACAGACTTTACCGGACCGCTTTTCATCAGCATCAACCAACGGCATCATATTCTGCTTGGGAACTGATACCTCAACATGCCAATCACCAGACGTCATACGTTGCTGATTTGCAGCAGTGTTTATGCTTAATTTGTTGATAGACAAAGGAGATCTCCTCATTGCTGAATTGATAGAACTGCCGCTAATAGCAGATACAGAAGGCCCATGATTTATTCTCCTAAAAGAGGTATCTCTTGATGCACCATCATTCATACTTCTAGCACCATGATGGTCACTGAAGACGTTTTCTGTGAAAAGAAATAAAGGACTATAAAATAAACTGATTATGTGGCTACACATATATGATGCAAAAAAAAAGATAGCAGTAATGCAGGGGACCCGTGAAAAGAAGAAAAATTAACAGTAGGCTGGCTCTTTGTTACCTAAAAGCATTTCACATGTCACTAGAAAAAAAGGCATTAGTAGTGTTATAGTATTCAAGAGTGACCATTAAGCTCATGAAAGCATCAGTTAGAGGTCTACACAAAAAACTGCAGTAGTTATTTCCTGCAAGAGTTGTCAAGTAACAAGACAGATATACTTTTATGTAGCAACATCATGTGTCTGATTATGCATTCATTTTGTCAAACTATACACATTTGTTATTGAGGTGAATTGAACAAATATATATGTTAACTTTTGATACACAACTGATAAGGAATAAATATTAACGGACATGGAAATAGCAATTGTCAATGCATACTCGCTTCAGAAACAACAAAGATGTGTTGTATCTCTTTTGCTCAATATATACTATTTCAGGTTGAAGGAATACCATATGTACCTTTTGTGGATGACCCAGCTTCTGAAGGTTCAGGAGTATGAGACCCTGGAATCGCTTTCCACAACTGAATTGCATGGTTAATTGCATCACGCACTGGTTTTACCTATCATAGGAGGCATGAAATAAGTACACCATAAGTAAAATATGTTACAACATCAGCTCCAATGGTACACTGACCTTATCAAATTTACAACGCTCAAGGGAGCGCAGGCAGGATGTTCTGAAAGAGGCAACCAAATATCCAGAATGAACTGCTATACCAGAAAGAGCTTGAGAGGCAGCTTTCCTGGTAGTCCAGTCACTACTCTTCAAGGCATCAATAATACTTGTTAGAGCTGATGACAATGTCTGCTCTGTTGAAGCACCTTCAGCCTAAAACAGATGCACAGCAGAATAAGACCACTAGCACAAACTGTGAGATCTTAGCAATAATTACAATATATAGGCAAAATTGAAGATCAAGATGATTGATCTTCTGTTCAAAAAGCATTCAGAAATATTGCTGAATTTACACCATGTATGAGACTAATCAGCCTAGAATTCTGAAGCATGGAACTACGTATTGAGAAAGCAAAAACGCATTAACTTTGTAGGAAGGGTTGCAATATTTTCTATGGCAAATAACCATTAAATAAAGAACATAAATTGTTACATAGAAGAATGCTTCTCTCTCATTTTCAGAAAATTTAGAATGCTTCTATCTCATGCTTCTATATCAATTAGGAGCCACTGTATAGATGGAGGAAGCATGTACTTTTCTTTCTTTATTAATAATATACTACCACAGTAGGGGATTCTTTCCCCTACTGTATGTTCCTTAAACAAACATAGAGCAAGCACGTGGAGCGGTGCTACAAGCAAGTAAAGATGTTTTAGTGGAATGGGCAATGCTTATACAAAAGGAAGAGCGCAACCTGAACAATACTTCTGATCAATTCGATCACTGCAGGCTTTGCCATGAAGTGGGGATTCTTGAGCAGTTTAACAACACGGACAAGCATCTGAGGGAGAACAGGTCCTGGGAAGTAATTGCTTTCATCTATAACCTTAGCCAAGCACAATGCTGACCCAGCCTGAACATATCTATTTTGTTCACCCAATGCTTCAAATAAGGGACGCACCAATGCAACCAAGCCAGCACCACCGTCTCCGTAACTTCTAGCACACATTGCAATGGTACCACAAGTGTCAACACAAGCATCCCTGACGACTGAGTCGGTGTCCTTGAGGCGCTTAACTATACTGGACACCATTTTCACCATGTGTGGTGCCAGTAGATTCCCATGTAAGCGTGCCAGCGTGCCAATGACCTTGATGCACTCCTTCCGCACTGCACTTTTCTGCTCAGCGTCAGTGTCAATGACACATGATAAGAAGGGGCCAATCATGTCAGGGGCCAGGGTATCTGCTGCCTTCTCGAGCTCATCCAATCCAATCTGGTAAGTGTCTCGGTCAGCTATCTTGTTAAGAGCTTGCACCAGCCTGTGCTTAAGCTCAAATGCAGCCTTGCCTTTTGTAGTAACTGCGCTGGACTTCATCATGGTGGTCTGATACTCTTGAAAGATACGGCTCTGAGAACAAGTTAGCAGAGAGCTCACAGAAAAATGTACAAGGAGAGGGACAGTGCCTTCTCCCCCTGGGGAATGGAGGTCGTGAAGCTCGCGGCTTCCGCACCCATTTCTTGCCTGATCTGTGGGAACAAAAATGCATCTAAAAACTCAGCTGAGTTGTCAGTTACACCTAAGAGGTAATAAAACTGGAGCATTCAGTAGGAGTGTGACGAATTTGCTAGTATCGATTATTTGGAATCTTTCATTTCTTAAACTAATACATTCAATCCTAACAAACCGTGACCTTTCATACAGCCTAACATTAAGATCCAATTGGTACTACTTCTGTAACAGCTCAGGCTTCCTAGCATATCACCATTCGATTCAGAAATGTAGCGATAGCAGAAATGATCCTAACAAATCAGAATTGGAGCATCCATTAAGAGGATGCAGATTCGAACACCGAGAACAACAGAGCTATCCACATCAGGTGTGAGAGAAATTGATAGATAGGGTAGAGATTATTAGGATTGCCTGATTACCAGATTTATGATGCGACTAAATCGGCCAAACAATCAATCGTAAAATAGTCGAACATTAGCATCCAATTTGTACTTACAAAACAGCTGAGGCGATTGCCGGTAAATAAACATCAATCACTAGCTGATATCGATTCATAAATTGAGCAAAACTGGAACAAACTAATTGAAAACCAGGCAAGGGAAATTTAACGATCCGTGAAATTTCAGCTATGGAACATACGCGCGATGCAGCACGCGCCCGTAATTCACGCTAACGCTCGTTGCATTGCCCGAACAACTCGACATTGGGACAGCTAAACCCTAGGAGAATCCTCCCGGTCGTTCGGGACAAAACGAAATCGCATGAACACGAGAGGTACCGAAAAGGCAAAGTGTAAAATCAGCACCAACTATTGGGGAGGCGAGTTCGAAACCGCCACTCTCGCATCTCATCACCAAACGGGGATGAGATCGCACAAAAGTTAAAATCATGCAGCGAAAAACCCATGCAATAGCAAATCGCTTGCGGGTTTGGGATGAATAGTACGTACACTGGTAGCAGCGGGGATCGCTCGGAGATCTCTCGGTGGCTTCCGGAACCCGGAGGGCAAAGCTTGGAATGGAAGGCTCGCCGTGCCCTTCCTTCTTCGGGTACTAGATTTGAATTCCAAACTTACCTCGCGGTAACCGAGTAAAATGGCAGCTGCCTTTTCCTCTCTTCTTTTTCTCTCTCCAATTCTGTGCGCTAACACCGAGAACTAGTAGTCTTCTCCTCCGCTGACCTCCTCTGTCTCCGAGGCGGCGGTCCCACCGGAACAGCTGATCACACTGACTCATATGTCCTACCTAATAGGGCCCATATGTCATGGGGAATAAGGAAGCGAAGTTTGACAGCGGTGAGGTGCGGGGTGTAGTTAAAGGCGATCGAGGCGTGGGGTTGCTGCAGCTTTGCTTTGGCGCTTTGGGGGCGCCGGGATTCGAATTTCATCAAGGCTTCATCTCCTGACGTGTGGGCCATAAAACAGAGGACCTACAGGTCAGTGACTGGACCCGGAGGTACACTTCACGTTTTAAATCCTCCCGCTACCGGACAGAAACGGCGGCATACGGCATTACGGGAGCGCATGCCGTCGTGTTGTCGCGCGTGCACTATCTGGCCCACAGGCAAGCGACACATTATCGAACTGACCCATCCGAATGGGAGAGTTACGGGTAGTAGATGCCAACGGGCTAGACAAAAGGCTGACACGGGCCTATGGCGCCATGTCTTGGTCACACGTGGGCCCGTCCAAACGCAGCCCGGAATTCAAAAAGTTGAACCACCACAACAAAAAGATCGGGCTCTCAGCACTGAATTCAATTAATTTTTCAATTTAGTGTGATGTGAGATTAATGGTAGTTTCTACCATTTTTGCTGCACCCTGATGTCAACAATTAGGGAGTACGTTTGGTTTATTGCCTCTGTGGCCATGTTTAACAAGCCAGTTTTTTTTTCTATTTTCAGTTGCAAAAACTTACTAATATGATCGACTTTGGCTTCCACTTTGGTTGGATGTTAAAAATGGCTTAGCACCCCCCCCCCCTCTTTTTTGCCTCCTAATTCACTTTTATGAGACCAAACTGGTAACCCTTTATTTTTGTTTGAAAAAAAGTTTATCTTACTCTCTCTAAGTATGTCATGAGTGCACGCGACCTCTCAACTATTAAACCATTCACTTAATCACCAGGATTTTATAATTGAATTGGCTCACGGGGAATCAATTAAACATAAACTGGTTTCAAATCGAGCTTAATGGCCATAAATGTAATTGTAGTGCACATCTTAATTACAAAGAACTCTGAAATATTTTTGGTTTTATTTTTATCTCATTGCTCATTCTCATTTGATCTTTTTTCATAGTAGTGCTAAAAATGTCTTTCAATAATCCAAACAGGCCCTTACAAAAATGACTTCACCACTCCTTTGTAAGTTGTTATTGAGGTGCATCCAATCATCCCCAATCGATACGATCATACAAGGAGGTCTCTTTACAAGGTCTGCATGACTAGAATGTTGTTTTTTGCCCCTTGATACTACAGAGAGTTTAAGCCTGTTCACCATGGCTCAAACTATTGTCTTGTTTGGAGGTTCGGCTATGTTCAAGGATTTCCATATGGGATTGCACCAATGCCTTAAAAAAATAGTGGATGCACGGGTCCGTTCATGTAATGCTTGGGTTAGTGGAGATGCAAAGGCAAACTATTTCTTGTTTGCACTTGCTCTGTATTTTTTGAACAAAATTCTTGCCACTCAAAAACTTCATTATAGTTATGTTGCCTCTTTCATTATTGTTTTACTTTCTCGATTTCAGGCCCAAGTAACCAATAGAAGTGAATATGGTCAGCCATCCTATTCAGAGATAGGGATGAAAACAGGTGAATAGAAGGTTATATCATATCCATATACCGATATCGAAAACGGATTCGAACAGACTCAGTATCGAATATATTAGAAATGGATCAATTGGATTGAAAACCCATCAGACATCGAACAGACTCAGATATCTATTTTGAAAATAATTTAATCAATATAACCAAGTTACCACAACTTAAGAAACATCAATCAGTTTAGAAATAACATAAACATTAAAAGAACTAGAATTACATGTTATATTCAGCAAATGATAAAGCTTTAGAGCTTAAATAAAACTACTTCGTAACAGTACACATAGGACTGGAAGCATAACTGAAAGTGCATCTAGGCATCCCCGTGGGTTTTGGATGATTGACGACGACAAATTAAGAAACTAATGAGCTCAGAGTATCTTAAGCAGATATGTGATGATTGAAATAAAAGAAAATCCCTCAAAAAAGGTAAAGATTGAAATGGGTGTCGAAGACTCAAGCATGAAAATTAGGATTTCTTATGTGTCGAGTTTACACTAGCTTCTATGTGTGAGAGTGTGTGTATCAAGTGCATTGAGATCATAGAAGAGGGCTCAAAGTCGTGGTCAAGAGAAAACCTAAGTGAGAAGCCTTATTGAGAAAATTCCGAGGAGACCAGACTTGTTGTCCGAGTCTAAGGGTCAGACTAGTCCAGGTTGTGTAGAGTAGTCCGTTTTGGCACGGACTAAAAGTTTCTTTGTGGGTTCGGACTTTTCTGTTTGGGGACAGACTAGTCCGTTCTACACTTGGTGAGAGTTTTCGAAGCCAAGTCCTGAGAGACTGGACTTGTCCGCCACAAAGACCGGACTAGTCCGGACTTTCCAGTTTAGTCCGCTTTCGTTCGGACTAAAGGTTTTTGTTCTACTTCAGACTTGTCTGTTGTGAGGCGGACTAGTCTGTGGTATTAAGTGAGAAGGGGTTTCTGAGGCTAAGTCCTGTTGGCTAGACTTGTTCGCCCCAATAGCCTGACTAGTCCGGTGTTTGCAGACTTGTCTGTTTTTTAGCGGACCAAAACATTCTATTTGAATTTGAATTAGTCCGTTGTTGGTCGATCTAGTCTGGTATGTCATGATCATTTGAAATTCAAACATTAGAGGGTAAGTCACTCTCTGTAGAACGTGATCGTGTGGACCCAGTAGGTCCGACTAGTCCGAACATTCAATGCAGACAACGGTTAAATTTCGGGACCCCTATTAAAAGGGGACTACCGGCTCCCATTTGAACACCTTTGAACCCTAGCACCGTCACAAGTTTCCTTGAGCCATTCTAAGCCTTGTACTCCTCCTACATGCCATCTAGAACCAAATCTTGAGGAGATTAGGGTTCGGGAAGGGGAGAGAAGGAAGATTGTGAGACCTATGTGTGTTGAATACATTGGCTATGGCGATAAATGTTTTGAATACTACCAAAACACTTTTATCATCAAGGTCCGACTCTAGGTCCGAGCTCCGACAAGGTCCAACGTAAGGTCTGACTTGCTTTTGCTAGGTACGACTTCTTTGTCTAGGTCCGACTAGCTTTGGTTAGCTCTGGCTCTAGGTCCAACTAGCTTTTGTAAGCTCCAGCGCTAGGTCCGACTAGATTTGGTTAGCTCCGGCGCTAGGTCTTGCTAGCTTTGGTAAGTTTCGGCGCTAGATCCTGTTAGTTTTGGTAAACTCCAGTTCAAGGTCCGGTTAGCTTTGGCAAGATTTGGAGCTTGATTGTAGTGGTTCTGCTTTTAACTTGCAATGATTTGTACTTTCTTTACATTGATGGAAAGTTTGCTTAGTAATCTTTTACTAAGTTTTTGGTGTGTTTTGGTAGTTATGGCTGATATCGTTTTTGCTATGGTTTGCAACATGCTTATGCGAGGTGCTCACATAAGGTGTTGTAATTTCAGAACTAATAGAGTCAAGTCGAGGACTTGTGCTCGGAAGTATTGGTTGTTTATTCATGTGTAGATGTTGCCTGAGTTCAAGACATGGCTGGTGACGGGATCCATTGAACTAGTCTTAGGCAGAAGATGAGGTTCAACAACCAAGTTCGGGAGAAATTGTGGTTGAGTTGATCGGGAGGTCGCGCAACATGTTTGAATCAAGAACAATGCATATGAAGGTATCGTGGATGTCGTTGGAAGATGTTTGCACGTGTGTAAGGAGTGCATGAACGTGGCTACATGGTTCCAAGATGTGATGAAGAGATGTGGACATAAAGAATTGGTCGGAAAGGTCCAACCGACTAGGTTATGGACTCACGCTGCAGCTGAGTCATGTTTGACTCAAATATGGAAAGTTTTGAGGTTGTTATGATAGGATTGTGTGTGAGTCACGAATTTGAGTTGTTTTAGGAATGTGGTATACGTTCCTAAGGTGTTTGGAAGTCTTAAGATTGTTTCTATCTGCGCATAGAAGAGTCTTGAGCAGTTATGGAAAGTTTCGATTCTTGAATTGAGTAGGATTAGAGTCCTAGTTAGTTTTGGGTTGGCCTAAGGGCTAGTTATATAAGCAAGGGAGGATAGAGCTCGTGAGAGATGACTTAAGGCTGTTCCTCTTGTGTTTGATTCGTAGTTTGAAGGAACTTTTGTGTCTTGTTCGTCTGACTTGTTTTCAGACAAGTTTTTCTCGTCGAGTTTCTGCATAACACTACCTTGCTTCGGTAGTTTTACCATAACTCGAGTTTTACAGATCCGTGTGGCGTGATTCTTTTTGTTTTGTTTTTGCAACTTAATTTTCTATCATCTATGAAAATTTCATGGTCATTGGATTTGTTGTTTCTGATCTACATGAGTTTCTTTACAGTGTTCCAAAACTATTTTTCTCGGGTAGGACAAATTGACCTTTGTTTGATCTTTCGATCGTAACTTGAGTTTCTCTCAACGGATTTTCGCGATTCTTGTTGTGAAGTCTATGTAACTTGATTCTCTACAATCTATACTAGTTTTGTCACAGTTGAACACGTTTAGATTAGTCGGACACATGGTTTCTTTACCAGATTGGTCTTCTGCCGAGGGTTGTTTTGTTGCTTCCGCTGAAAAGTTTTAATCTACCATTCACCCCCCCTATGGTAGCTTTACACGTGCTCTTCGATCCTACAATTGATATCAGAGCCACAGTTCTCTAATTTTTGCGATTCGCATGTGCTTTTGACTAATCCTCATGGAGAAATAGTCGGCAAAACCTTGTGTGTTGTTGGTATTCATAATCAAGTTTGGAAGGCACGCATGGAAGCTTTTATCCAGGTGCAAGGCTTCGCGATATGGGAAAAATTGTACAAGTCTTACGACGTGCCGCTGAACGATCAGTCACGGCTACCGACAACAACAACAAAGCCCGCAACTTGATAATCGAAGGACTAACTCAGAGCAACTTCGACCGTGTTGCACACCTCCGATCGACGTACGATGTGTGGAGAGCACTTTGTGACTACCACGAAGGATCCAATACGATCAAGAAGGTAAAGCAGGATATGTTCAAGAAAGAATACATGCGCTTCGAGATGCAACCCGGTGAGACCATTGATGACCTTTTTGCTCGCTTTAATAAAATTATCAGCAACTTGCGTAGTGTCAATGTTAATTTTTTAGATGCTGAAAATGCTAAGCAATTGTTAAGTGCATTAGATATGTCAATTTGGGAGATGAAAGTCAAATTTATTCATGAATCTACTGTATGAGTACACTTACATTAGATGTGCTATATTCTGAATTGAAAACTCATAAAATTGACACAATATCATGTAAGAACCCCAACTAGTCTCTTGTTTTTGTTTCTAAATGTGATATGTCTAGCTCTGTCCAATCTTCATCTAGCAATACACTTTCTTTGCTATCTTCACTAACCCTGGAACAGATTGAAGAATTTCCAGAAGAGGAGCTAACACTCATCTCTACTCAGTTCTCAAAAGCATTGCAAAATGTGAGAACTAGAAGGAGAGGAAGCTCTGGACCTCAACGATGCTTTGAATGTGGTAAGACAGGACACTTTCGTACAGATTGCCCTAACCTTTCAGGTCCTTCTACCCGTGATGAAAAGCGGAATAAAGTCAAGTCCTCTTCTGGCAACATCAACAAGAAAAAGAAGGGTTTTACAGGACGCAAACTGATAAACAGTTTCATCACCGCACTTCAAGAACTTGGCTCGAGTGATGTAGACATTGGAAGTGGTGAAGATGAAGATGATCTGGCAAATTTGTGTTTCACGGCGGGCAAATCAAGGTCAAGTATGGAGGATGCAGAACACAACAGTGACAATGAAGAGGTATGTCCTACTTGTGATGAAATGTGTGATGCTATTTCTCGTGCAACTGTTATTGTTAAGAAAAGGACAAAAAGCTTAGGGACAATGCTGTTAAAATTGAGTCGATAGAATCTGAAATTAATCATTTGAAAACCTTGATTTCTAGCGATGATTCTTGTTCCTCATGCGATTTAATATATGAACAATTGTCCTCCTTAAGAAGTGCACACTCCTCTACTCTTGATAAACTTGAGTTAGAGATTGAAAAGAACAAAAAGCTTGTTGCACTTAATGATAGAAACTTAAAATATGTTTCTTGTTCTACAATTGATTTGCATTGTTCTACCTATAATAATCTTAAAAAGAAACTAAAGGATGCTATAAATGAAATTTCAACACTGAATAATGATTTACGTGCTCATGAAGTTAAATATTGTTCTAATTGCAAATTAAAAGGAAAAACTTCATGTGAAAACTGCCTAGAATTGTCTAAGAAACTTGATGACATGAATAGGACACTAGAGCAGTTTTGTATTGGGAACAAAAATCTAAACTTGCTACTGAATTCATCCAAATCGTGCAATGATAAAACTGGTTTAGGTTTCGATTCTCATGCTCATGCTAAAGCACATCCACCTAAAATTGTAAAGTCATTAGGAAGTGGTTTGATTAAAACAATTCCTAAACCAAAAGAGGTGGTTTTTAATCTGCAGGAGTGTTGTCACGTTCGGGTTCAAATAAACATACTGCATGCTCATCTAGACATGAACACAAAGTTAAATTTGATTGTACCTATTGTGGTAGAGATGGTCATGTCATAGATTTTTGTTATAGACTAGCTAGACAACATAAAAAGGAAAGAATGCAAGCTAGATCCTATTACTCTCATGCAAAATTTGTTGCACATACTAAACCAAATGTCAGGAACATGCAACCTGCTGTTATGAGTCAAAAACATTCAAAGTTTACGTTTGGAGCTTTAGTTTTTGCCTCGGACCTTTCGTTGTTACCTACGAAGCTACTGATTTTTGTGCTACACAAGAAACACCTTATATGTCAGTAGTTAAGAACAAAAAATTTCAAACTTTGACTCATAAACCTTGTGACGCCCGGTTCCGAAAATGAACCAAGCTAACGCATATGTGTGCCCAGGATGTTCATCACACATACACGAGTGATTCACAAATGATAAACAGATAATTACCACAGCTCAAACTATTAAATAAGTACTCTTATTACATAATTCATTAAATCCTCGAATACAAGCTCTAATGAATATTAATGATAAGTTCAACTAATGCAGCGGAAATAAACTAATTAAGCAACTAAGCAAACTAAGCAAAAGGGATAGCGCAGCTCCATGCAACACCACAGGCAAAGCTGACGGTAGACACGGCCTAGAACTCCGCATTATCGCCATTAAACTCACAATTCTGACCTGCAACTGTTGGGGGGGGATTGCAAGAGTGAGTACATGTCGTACTCAGCAAGTGTGGAAAGTATGACATGTGGCTGATTCAAATGACGACAGTAATAATGGCTAAGTGCTGAAAAGTACAGTAAAACATTTGAAAAGCATTATACTATGCCTATGTGAAACAATCCCATCATAACCATCATATTAGCAAAATATAAATCATATCCAATTATTGCCAACATCACCATTATCCATGTCCAATTACCATAACTCAAATTCATATCCATGACCATAATCCATAAACCATAACCATTACCAACCCATAACCATAAACCAATCATAACCATTGCCAGACCATAACCGTAAACCAACCATAACCATTACCAGACCATAACCATAAACCAATCATAACCATTGCCAGACCATAACCATTACCAGACCATAATCATCCCAAATCCCAATTTCAACTCTAATCATGTAGGTCATCCAGGCGCTCATAATTGGGAGCACGGCTATCATGATAGTTTTAAACACTCTGCAGAGGTTGTACCACTTTACCCACATGTTTGTGATTTTATCACCTTTCGATGACTAAGAAACCTCCATTGTGCCATCTCACACTTCCGTAGGTGTGTGGCCAAGAGATCACAAAATAGCCTTTCAAAAGGGACTACTAGTATGTACGGGCCCACTAAGGTTTCACCGGCAGGCTTGAATCTCTATTCTCCCACCCACGGGCCCCCTCGTGTGCCATGCGGATCCCACGGCAGTCCTCTCGACTCCCATTCCCCGCACCATCCAATGGTCCATACAATACTAGCAGCGCTCCTAATTATTCAGCTACGCCGCACCCATATTTGGCCTTGTGGTGGCACTGTTGAACTGGCATATTCTCGCATGAACCGGTCCTTAAATCTAAAGCAAGCAAACCACCATAACATCCAACCCATCCACATACCAGACTTGCTTAGATCACCCATCGTATTGACCAGTTCACATTAACCAGAATATCATTGATGCATAATTAAGTGTGTAGTGTTGTTTGCCATCCCAATTAATTAAGCGAAGCAAAAAGGTAAAAACCCTTCCCGACTCTCTACCATAATTCCAGGTGACAAGGGTGGTCAAACAAAACTAGTAAACTTCCTACCATAGGATTCCCATCAAATTGACACAAGCATGCAAGTTCGCAAACAAAACATTTAATAAAACAGGATCAATATGCTTCAAGGACACTTTCCTTGCTCCGACGGATGGGGTTGCTCAAGCGCTCCAAGGTCTTGATTTTGGGAATCCTCGTATGCGGCCTCTTGAGCACGTTCCTCTACGCGTGATCATACATACAAGAAAACATATACAATTCAACATGATGCACGCAAAATAATCAACATGCAATGACATGTATGCATGCACAATTCAATAATTAATTAACTACGGTTGTTTATTAATTAGATGCGAGTAGTTCATACGTGTTCATATGAGTTTACGGGGGTTTTAGGATGGATTAATGCTGCTGAAAATAAAATTATGACACAATTACGATCAAGTGACGCCTATTAGGTTCAATATGATCGCTAAAATTCGCATCGGGAACATGGCCTACTGTAGATGCGATGGCTTCGATGATCGCGGGATGGGGACAATGTGTAGACGAAGTAGATGCGTCCTCCGGCGGCACGACGACGGCGGCGCGATGGCGACGTCGATCTCCGGCGAACGGTGGAGCCCTCCCCTTTTTCTTCCTCTTTTTCCCCTTCTCTTCCCTAGCGGCGCAGCCTTCTGGACCTTTTTTTCGCTTTTGTACCGGCGGCTTCCGGCGGCTGCTTTTGTTATCGGGAAAAAACCTAGGGAGCTGGTCCTTTTATAGAGTGTGGGATGCGTACGCGGGAGGGAGTCAGGATCGGGGGCGCGAGTTTCGGCGGGCGGGGAAAATCGCGGGAGGGGCGGGAGGCCGAGCCGGGCGGGATTCGCGCGGAATCGCGCGCGTGCGCGGGCGCGCGTCGGCGGCGGGGCGTGGGGCTGAGCGGCTCGGGGGAGGCGCCCAGGCGGCGGTGGGGTCGGGCGCGGAGGGAGGCGCGGTTCGGCGGGGCCCGGGTGCCTCGGGCGGCGGGGTGGCGTGGGCGCCGGTCGGCGCGTGAAGTCGGGCGGGGCCCGGGCGACGCGGCGAGGCCGGTCACTGCGCGGGAGGCGGCGTGGGAGCGGGGCCCAGCGGGGATCGGGGCCGGCCGGCTGGGCTGGCTCGGCCGCCTGGCCAGCGGTCCTCTATTTTTTTTCTTTTTTTTCTTTTCTTTTATTATATATATTATATATATATATTATTATATTATTATTTATGTTTTATTATTTTTATTTATCTTATTTATTTTATTCATTTACTTTTTATATATATTTCTTATTATATATATATTATTTATTATATTCTTTTATACATTTATTATATATATATTTATTATTATATATTTTATTTATATATTTCTTTTTATGTATACCTTTAGATTATTTACTTCTTTTATCTCATATTTATTATGGAAAATAGATTGCTTTTGGCAAATTTATTTTTGTAACAATTTTTCAATGCTTGAGGATGAATGCAAAATGCAATATGGGATGCATATATTTTATAATTTTCTTTATAAAAATAATTTCTTCCTAATATTAACTCTAAATTCCCATTAAAATTTTTAATTTGTCAAAACTCGAAAATCAGGGTGTTACAACTCTACCCCCCTTAAAGTGAATCTCGCCCTCGAGATTCGACAGCGTGGAGAAAAGATGCGGGAATTCTGCCTTCAGGTCTTCTTCACGTTCCCACGTAGCTTCGGCTTCTGTATGGTGGTCCCATTGCACTTGACACCAACGAATTCTCTTATTCCTTGTGAATCCAAAACAATGAGGTTGGCGGAGAAGTCTACTCCCTTATTCTAAGGCTTACTTTTGGACATACTATATTTGTCCTCGTCTCTCCTCCAGGAGACTTAACCAAATAGAGTAACTTCATATGAGAGATAGGTAAACTATACTTGGCGACATACTTCAATGCAATGAATGAATGCGATGCTCCAGAATCAATTAACATAGTCGCGGGGTTGGAGTTAGCAAGAAACATACCAATCACGACGTCATCAGCTTGCTGGGCTTCCTCAGTAGAGACATGATTCACATTGCCACGAGCAAAATTCTGTTGTCCACGGTTTCCTTGCGGTGCTCCTCCACTTGGTCGCGGGTGATTTGGCCTTGGTGCATTGTTCATAGGCCCATAGTTTCTTCTGGGGCATTGACTTGCAAAGTGTCCGGTTTCTCCACACGCATAGCATCTCTTAACTCCACCAGAATTATTGGGACGAGTTTGGTTTTGAGCATTGGTTCCAGGAAAATCAGCACGAGGCGCATAAGGCAATGCTTGCATAACAGGGCGCTGCTGCACAAACTGAGTTGGGTGTGGTGCATAACCAGGGCGCTGAGCAGGAATAGAGGAGCTGTAATGAGGCGCATTGGGCGGCGCAAAGCGAGGGTGCACATTACTTCCTTGTTGATATGGCACCTTCCTCTTGTTGTCTTGCTCCATCTCACGGATCTTGTTCTCAACCACAATTGCTTTGTCTACAAGCTTCTGAAAATTGGCATAATCGCAGTTGAGTAGTTGCACTTGGATCTCATTATTCAAGCCCCTCATGAACAAGTACTGTTTCCGGCTGTCCCGACTAACATCCTCGGGCGCATACCTTGAGAGTTGAGTGAACTTGTTGAGATATTCACTCATGCTTGATCTTCCTTGCCTCAAATTCTCAAATTCTTGTCTCTTCAAGAGCATAACACCTTCTGGCACATAATGAGAACGAAAACTCTTCTTGAATTCTGCCCAAGTGATCCTCTCTTGATTCTCATGAGCATTGCAATAAGCATCCCACTAATCTGCAGCTGCTCCAACGAGTTGATGAGAAGCAAATAGGACCTTCTCTCGGTCACTGCATTGGACAATGGCTAGCTTCTTCTCCACGGACTTGAGCCAATCATCAGCATCCATAGGGTCAGCAGCTTGAGCAAAGGTTGGCGGCCTAATCCTCATGAACTCTCCCAATCGGTTATGAGGAGGCGGGGGTGGCGGTGGAGGCATGTAGGGTTGATTGTTGATGTTGCCAGCCTGCAGCTATCCCATAGTTTGTATCATGGTCTGCATGAGCTGGTTTTGCATAGCCAGTAGCTGCTCGATATTGATGGCTCCATGAGCAGGTCCTTGTCCGTTGTTGTTCTGAGGCACTCCATTGTTCTCCTCCTCATTATTGGCATCCCTCTGGTTGCGAGTCCTCACCATCTAGAGAAAAGCAATAGGTAAGAATTTAGAAAACGTCCCCAACTATATGCATCAAGAGATATGAGCTAACCAACTAGCTATACTAGCCTAGGTGGACATGGCAATGCTAAAGCATCCCAAAATCCTCTATTAAGCACACAAGCAAACAATATATATAGCAAACAGCACTTCAAGCAAAACACATCGATTCCTGAGTGCTCCTATGTGCTTCTAAAGTGTCCATTCTATCTAGGCTGCGTCCTACCGTCAACCTGTGGCTCTGATACCAATCTGTGACGCCCGATTCCGAAAATGAACCAAGCTAACGCATATGTGTGCCCAGGATGTTCATCACACATACACGAGTGATTCACAAATGATAAACAGATAATTACCACAGCTCAAACTATTAAATAAGTACTCTTATTACATAATTCATTAAATCCTCGAATACAAGCTCTAATGAATATTAATGATAAGTTCAACTAATGCAGCGGAAATAAACTAATTAAGCAACTAAGCAAACTAAGCAAAAGGGATAGCGCAGCTCCATGCAACACCACAGGCAAAGCTGACGGTAGACACAGCCTAGAACTCCGCATTATCGCCATTAAACTCACAATTTTGACCTGCAACTGTTGGGGGGGGGATTGCAAGAGTGAGTACATGTCGTACTCAGCAAGTGTGGAAAGTATGACATGTGGCTGATTCAAATGACGACAGTAATAATGGCTAAGTGCTGAAAAGTACAGTAAAACATTTGAAAAGCATTATACTATGCCTATGTGAAACAATCCCATCATAACCATCATATTAGCAAAATATAAACCATATCCAATTATTGCCAACATCACCATTATCCATGTCCAATTACCATAACTCAAATTCATATCCATGACCATAATCCATAAACCATAACCATTACCAACCCATAACCATAAACCAATCATAACCATTGCCAGACCATAACCGTAAACCAACCATAACCATTACCAGACCATAACCATAAACCAATCATAACCATTGCCAGACCATAACCATTACCATACCATAATCATCCCAAATCCCAATTTCAACTCTAATCATGTAGGTCATCCAGGCGCTCATAACCGGGAGCACGGCTATCATGATAGTTTTAAACACTCTGCAGAGGTTGTACCACTTTACCCACATGTTTGTGATTTTATCACCTTTCGATGACTAAGAAACCTCCATTGTGCCATCTCACACTTCCGTAGGTGTGTGGCCAAGAGATCACAAAATAGCCTTTCAAAAGGGACTACTAGTATGTACGGGCCCACTAAGGTTTCACCAGCAGGCTTGAATATCTATTCTCCCACCCACGGGCCCCCTCGTGTGCCATGCGGATCCCAGGGCAGTCCTCTCGACTCCCATTCCCCGTGCCATCTAATGGTCCATACAATACTAGCAGCGCTCCTAATTATTCAGCTACGCCGCACCCATATTTGGCCTTGTGGTGGCACTGTTGACCTGGCATATTCTCGCATGAACCGGTCCTTAGATCTAAAGCAAGCAAACCACCATAACATCTAACCCATCCACATACCAGGCTTGCTTAGATCACCCATCGTATTGACCAGTTCACATTAACCAGAATATCATTGATGCATAATTAAGTGTATAGTGTTGTTTGCCATCCCAATTAATTAAGCGAAGCAAAAAGGTAAAAACCCTTCCCGACTCTCTACCATAATTCCAGGTGACAAGGGTGGTCAAACAAAACTAGTAAACTTCCTACCATAGGATTCCCATCAAATTGACACAAGCATGCAAGTTCGCAAACAAAAAATTTAATAAAACAGGATCAATATGCTTCAAGGACACTTGCCTTGCTCCGACGGATGGGGTTGCTCAAGCGCTCCAAGGTCTTGATTTTGGAAATCCTCGTATGCGGCCTCTTGAGCACGTTCCTCTACGCGTGATCATACATACAAGAAAACATATACAATTTAACATGATGCACGCAAAATAATCAACATGCAATGACATGTATGCATGCACAATTCAATAATTAATTAACTACAGTTGTTTATTAATTAGATGCGAGTAGTTCATACGTGTTCATATGAGTTTACGGGGGTTTTAGGGTGGATTAATGCTGCTGAAAATAAAATTATGACACAACTACGATCAAGTTACGCCTATTAGGTTCAATATGATCGCTAAAATTCGCATCGAGAACATGGCCTACCGTAGATGCGATGGCTTCGATGATCGCGGGATGGGGACAATGCGTAGACGAAGTAGATGCGTCCTCCGGCGGCACGACGACGGCGGCGCGATGGCGACGTCGATCTCCGGCGAACGGTGGAGCCCTCCCCTTTTTCTTCCTCTTCTTCCCCTTCTCTTCCCTGGCGGCGCAACCTTCTGGACCTTTTTTTCGCTTTTGTACCGGCGGCTTCCGGCGGCTGCTTCTGGTATCGGGAAAAAAATCTAGGGAGCCGGTCCTTTTATAGAGTGCGGGACGCATACGCGGGAGGGAGTCGGGATCGGGGGCGCGAGTTTCGGCGGGCGGGGAAAATCGCGGGAGGGGCGGGAGGCCGAGCCGGGCGGGATTCGCGCGGAATCGCGCGCGCGCGGGCGCGCGTCGGCAGCGGGGCGTGGGGCTGAGCGGCTCGGGGGAGGCGCCCAGGCGGCGGTGGGGTCGGGCGCGGAGGGAGGCGCGGTTCGGCGGGGCCCGGGCGCCTCGGGCGGCGGGGTGGCGTGGGCGCCGGTCGGCGCGTGAAGTCGGGCGGGGCCTGGGCGACGCGGCGAGGCCGGTCGCTGCGCGAGAGGCGGCGTGGGAGCGGGGCCCAGCGGGGATCGGGGCCGGCCGGCTGGGCTGGCTCGGCCGCCTGGCGAGCGGTCCTCTATTTTTTTTCTTTTTTTTTCTTTTCTTTTATTATATATATTATATATATTATTATATTATTATTTATGTTTTATTATTTTTATTTATCTTATCTATTTTATTCATTTACTTTTTATATATATTTCTTATTATATATATTATTTATTTATATTCTTTTATACATCTATTATATATATATTTATTATTATATATTTTATTTATATATTTCTTTTTATGTATACCTTTAGTTTTATTTACTTCTTTTATCTCATATTTATTATGGAAAATAGATTGCTTTTGGCAAAATTTATTTTTGTAACAATTTTTCAATGCTTGAGGATGAATGCAAAATGCAATATGGGATGCATATATTTTATAATTTTCTTTATAAAAATAATTTCTTCCTAATATTAACTCTAAATTCCCATTTAAATTTTTAATTTGTCAAAACTCGAAAATTAGGGTGTTACAAACCTGCTGTTTTATCTCAGCTTTCGCGTCTTTTTCCTGCTACACCGTGTGACTCAGTACTGGATTTCTAAATGTCTTTTTACTAACCCCAGTATTGAGTCATCGACGTATTGTTCTTCTATGTAGGTTACACGCTTGAGGAAGGAGAACATTTGTATTGTGAGTTCAGGTTGCTCACGCCATATGACCGGTAACAAAGAATGGTTCTCCTCCCTCTCTTTTGTGTCATGTGTAGAGAATGTTACTTTTGCCGATAATTCTTCAACTCCTATAATTGCTAAGGGTTCAGTTAGAGTAAATGATCACTATACTTTGAAGGATGTGGCACTCGTTAAAAAATTGAAATACAACTTGTTTTCTGTTTCACAACTGCTAGATGAAAATCTAGAAATTATTTTCACTAAAAATTGCTGCAAAGTTGTAAATTCAAAAAGTGAGCATTTTTTTAACATGTCTCAGTTTGGAAGAGATTTTAAAGCTGATTTTGATATGTCTTCCTCTAAGCATAGGTGTCTAGTTGCTAATGATTCAAAGGACTTATATTTTGGCATCGTAGACTTGGTCACGTAGGCTTTAATCATCTAACGCGTGTTAGTGCTCTTGATAGCATACGTGGACTGCCTAAGCTTAAAGGGGATAATAAAATTGTGTGCTCTTCTTGTATACATGCTAAGATGGTTGTCAGTTCACATACTCCTCTCACAATGATCATGACAACTGAACCGGGTCAACTTTTGCACCTTGGCACCGTAGGACCTTCACATGTTCAATCCTTGGGAGGTAAATGGTATGTTCTTGTGATTGTTGATGATTATTCTAGATACTCTTGGGTTTACTTTATGACATCTAAGAATGAAGCTTTTAGTCACTTTAGAACTTTCTTTCTTAGATTATCAATTGATCACCCATGATATTTAAAAGCAATTAGAAGTGATAACAGAACTGAATTTAAAAATAAATCTTTTGATCGCTTTTGCGCTGAAAATGGAATAGATCATCAATTTTCTTCACTATATGTACTTCAACAAAATGGTGTTGTAGAAAGAAAGAACAGAACCTTAGTTGAGATGGCTACGACTATGCTTGGTGAATATCGAACTCCTAGAAAATTTTGGGCTGAGGCAATAGCAACCGCTTGTTATGTCTCAAATCGTGTTTTCTTGTGCGCTAAGCTAGGTAAAACATCATATGAGCTTCGATTTGGACATAGTCCTAGCGTTACATACTTTCGGGTCTGTGGTTGCAAATGCTTTATTAAGAAACATGGTAATCTTGATAAATTTGAACCTAGATCCTTTGATGGCATGTTTCTTGGTTATCCATCTCATACTAGAGGCTATCGTGTGCTTTTACTTGGCACTAACTAAATTGTGGAGACTTGTGAGGTGTCTTTTGATGAAGCTAGCCTAGGTACTAGCTCAAACATTGGAGGTCCGGATCCATATCCTCAAAAGTAGGGTATTTTCGAAGAAGAAGAAGAGTCAGTGATATTGTCTAATAATTCCGAAGCTGACATGTGGTCAGTTCTGAACTTTGAACAAGCTCCGACTACCATCTCTGCTGGTCTTGATCGTCCACAAGTCACAAGCTCATCAATCTGCGATGAACAAGATGAAGAAGAAGCTTGTGAGACGTCTATTCCCCTATGGATTTATAAGAATCATCCCCCGGCATGAACGAGTTACAAGATCTAGGTTTTTCGACCCCAATTGTCATGCTCATTCTGCTTTTGTTGCTTCTTTTGAACCCAAAGATATATCACACGCACTCACTAATGAATCTTGGATTATTGCCATGCAAGAAGAGTTAGAAAATTTCGAAAGAAATAATGTTTGGAAACTTGTACCTCCACCTCAAGGTCACACTTTAATCAGAACTTTATGTGTGAATCTGAATTTAAAATAATATGAGCATAGTATTTCATACAAATATGACATTGTGATTCCTTTTACATGCTAAAAGTTCTTACTACATTACTCATGTCATACATTTTGTAGTTTTTGCCATGACTAGTAATTGGAATAATTACTTACACTAAGTCTGGTCATGATCGAACTTTCTTGCTGTTTCGAACTTGTTGCATGATCACAAGTGCTTTTAATCATAATGAATTAATCAAGTAATCAACTCACATGTTGAGTTTTATGAACAAATATAAATTGAGAAAGGATCAAGAGAATATGCATGCATCACACTTATTCTTTTGAGATGACTTATCATTGCACTTAGATATGAACTTGGAAGAAGTTGTGTATGACTAAAATCATGTCCTTAAGCTTTTGATTATCAAATAACATAGACTTGGCTTGGTTGGTTAGAATAAGACATATGCACATATAATCTCTTGCAAATATGATCTAAATTTGTGCTTTGAAAAATCATAAAATGCAGCAACACGTGTCATGTTGTCAGGTTTTGAAATAGTTAAGTTTGTGAGATCATGACTTGGTAAAATTGAAAAATTACATTTGATCTCTAGCATGGCTTACACTACTTTATGTATCTCATTGTTGTGATAGTGTAAGTTACTTGATAGTATGACTTGGATGAACTTTGTTTTATATGTATATGTTATAATGTGCTCATAACAAATTAAATTTTCTCTTTTCTACCTTGTTGAATACATTGTCAAAGAGGGAGAAGTATGCAAGGGGGAGAAATAAGTATAGGGGGAGAAATTTATTTCTATCGATTTTCAAAAAGGGGGAGAAATTATTTACAAAACTTTTCATGTGAATAAGCCAATGTTCGAATTTTAAGTGGTGTTGCCACTGCATTTATCAATGGGGAGATTGTGAGACCTATGTGTGCTGAATACATTGGCTATGGCGATAAAAGTTTTGAATACTACTAAAACACCTTTATCATCAAGGTTCGACTCTAGGTCCGAGCTCCGGCAAGGTCCGACGTAAGGTCCGACATGCTTTTGCTAGGTCTGACTTCTTTGTCTAGGTCTGACTAGCTTTGGTTAGCTCCAGCTCTAGTTCCGACTAGCTTTGGTAAGCTCCAGCGCTAGGTCCGACTAGCTTTGGTTAGCTCCAGCGCTAGGTCCTGCCAGCTTTGGTAAGTTCTGGCGCTAGATCCTATTAGTTTTGGTAAGTTTCGGTTCAAGGTGCGGTTAGCTTTGGCAAGCTTCGGAGCTTGATCGCAGTGGTTCTTCTTTTAACTTGCAATGATTTGTACTTGCTTTACATTGATAGAAAGTTTGCTTAGCAATCTTTTACTAAGTTTTTGGTGTGTTTTGGTGGTTATGGCTGATATCGTTTTTTCTATGGTTTGCAACATGCTTATGTGAGGTGCTCACGTAAGGTGTTGTGGTTTCGGAACTAACGTGAGTCAAGTCAAGGACTTGTGCTCGAAAGTATTGGTTGTTTATTCATGTGCATGTGTTGCTTGAGTTCAAGACATGACTGGTGACGGGAGCCATTGAACTGGTCTTAGGGAGAAGATGATGTTCAACAACCAAGTTTGGGAGGAATTGTGGTTGAGTTGATCGGGAGGTCGCGCAGCATGTTTGAATCAAGAACAATACATATGAAGGTATCATGGACGTCGTTGGAAGATGTTTGCACATGTGCAAGGAGTGCATGGACGTGGCTACATGGTTCTAAGACGTGATGAAGAGATGTGGACATAAAGAATTGGTCGGAAAGGTCCAACCGACTAGGTTATGGACTCAGGCTGCGGCTGAGTCGTGTTTGACTCAAATATGGAAAGTTTTGAGTTAGTTATGATAGGATTTCGTGTGGGTCATAAAATTGAGTTGTTTTAGGAATGCGGGATACGTTCCTAAGGTGTTTGGAAGTCTTAAGATTGCTTCTATCTGTGTATACAAGAGTCTTGAGCAGTTATGGAAAGTTTCGATTCGTGAATTGAGTAGGATTAGAGTCCTAGTTAGTTTTGGGTTGGCCTAAGGGCTAGTTATATAAGCAAGGGAGGCCAGAGCTCATGAGAGACAACTTAAGGGTTGTTCCTCTTGTGGTTTGATCAATAAAATTCATAGTTTGAAGGAACTTTTGTGCCTTGATCATCTGACTTGTTTTCAGACAAGTTTTTCTCGTCGAGTTTCTGCACAACACTACCTTGCTTCGGTAGTTTTATTATAACTCGAGTTTCACAAATCTGTTTGACGTGATTCTTTTCGGGTTGTCTTCATAACTTAATTTTCTATCATCTGTGAAAATTTCACGGTCATTGG
Source organism: Tuctoria greenei (assembly GCA_036927565.1). Lineage (NCBI taxonomy): Eukaryota > Viridiplantae > Streptophyta > Magnoliopsida > Poales > Poaceae > Tuctoria > Tuctoria greenei. The sequence continues at coordinate 181,346,210 of JAYESD010000007.1, read as the reverse complement.
ATTTTTGTTTCTTATCTACACGAGTTTCTTTGCAGTGTTCCAGAACTATTTTTCTCGGGTATGACAAATTGACCTTTGTTCGATCTTTCGATCCTAACATGAGTTTCTCTCGACGGAATTTCATGATTCTTGTTGTGAAGTCTTCGTTACTTGATTCTCTACAATTGATACTAGTTTTTCACAGTTGAACACATTTAGATTAGTCACACACATGGTTTCTTTAACAAATCGGTTTTCTGCTGAGGGATGTTTTGTTGCTTCCGCTGAAAAGTTTTAATCTACCATTCACCCCCATCTGGTAGCTTTACACGTGCTCTTCGATCCTACAAAGATCGACTTGCATTGTCTCTCGGTTTGATATCTTGCACTTGGTGTCGCGTTTTGTGACATGTGCAGTTGAGCTTCGTGTGCTCCTTGTTGTAAATCATTTGTGGGAGCCTCAACTTGTGAGCAGCCCCAAGAACTTGGTGATTATCCTTGTGATTAGTGGAAACCAATCAAACCTTTTGTGGTGGCTTGGTGAGATTAGGGTCAAGTGAGACCCAGTCCATTTGTCGACTTCTCAACATGGATGTTGGCTTCTTTGTGAAGCTGAACCACGGGATAAATTGTGTCTCACTTGTTGTTTTACTTTCGCTATTCACTAGAATTACTTTTAGGGTTAATATCATTCTTCATATTGTTCTTCATTAAAATCTTGCAACCGATTTGCTCTCACATGTTAATCTAAGTTGTATTAAGTTGCTAGACATTGTATTTATGTGTCGTCAAACTAAAATCCATAAATAACTTGTAGAAATCAAGTTTTTGAGTTTTCCCTATGTTCTGAGCGGACTAGTCCGACCCTGGCCAGACTAGTCAGGCCTCAGAGTTTTAATCTCATTTGATTAAGCAATTTAGGGTCATATTGCCTATTCACCCCCTCTAGGAGACTTTCAATTGGTATCAGAGCAGGTCTCTCCATCAATAGTCTAACAACTCAGAGAGAAGATGGCCGGAAGTGGTGAAAATGAGGTCCCAGTGATCGTCGACGGAGATGACAAAACGAATAATGTCGATGTGCTTCAAGAAGATCCAAATGATGACGAAGAAGTCCACCAACTCATGGCACGACTTCTTGAGAAGCTAGGTCTTCCCAAGAAAGGGACCAAGGCGATCAATGCAACCAACAGTGACAATGGGAGTGGTTCACAAGGCTACTCCCGATATCCTTACAATTATGAGCGCCTAACTTTTAGCAATCACTATTTGTCTATTCTTATTGGGAAACCTCCTTAATTTGATGGAAATGATTACTCTATATGGAAGCATAACATGAAGATGTACCTCATTTCCTTAAACCCTAGCTTGTGGCAAATTGTTCTGACAGATGTTCATCTTCCCAAGAATGAGGAAGACGTTACCCCAGAGTAAGCCGTCCTACTCCACCGCAATGCTCAAGCATTTGGAGTGATCACCTCCTCCTTGACTCGAGAGCAGTTCAACTGAATTGATGGGTTGGAGGTGGCCAAGGACAGATGGGATATACTCAAGATGGCACACGAGGACAACTGTGTCATAAGGGAGGCGAAGATCGAGATGATCGAAGGAGAACTTGGGAGGTTCACCATCGTGGATGGTGAGACTCCCCAAGACATGTACAACCGCCTCAAGGTGCTCATCAACAAGAGCCGTTCCTACAGATGTTTCATTCAAGGCAACATCATCAAGATCCCAAGAACAAGAGGAAAGTGATGAAGAGAGCCTTAACACCAATGAGGAAGAGGCACTCTTCATCAACAAGTTCAAGAGGATGATGATGAGAAGGAGGAGGGGGAGCTACCATCATGAAAGCAAGAAAAAGGACAAGTCTAAGACAAGAGCAAAGAGGGCTTGTTACAACTGTGAGGAGTATGGCCACTTCATTGTGGATTGCCCACATGAAGAAAACGAGAAGAAGAAGAAGGAGGAGGGCAAGTCCCAAGAGAAGAAATTCTTCAAGAAGAATAAGCAATCGGGACAAGCCCACCTTGGGAAGGAGTGGGATTCAAATGAAGACTCCTTCGACGAAGAAGAAGAGAAGATGACAACAATTGCCATGAAAAGATCAACTACGAAGAACAAGCTCTTAACAAACTTGGAGAGCTCAAGACCAACATGCCTCATGGCCAGGGAGGGAAGAAATAAGGTTAAATTTAAACTATCTTCTTCAATTTCATCATTTGATAATTTTGATAGTGGTAGTGAAAATGAAGACATGCTTAATGATATGAGTAAGAGTACTTTGAAAAGATTGAAGATGTTGTCGGATGAGATAGTTGAAAAGGAAGAGCTCATCAGTCGTCAAGAGGACATGCTCATCCAACAAAAGGAGAGATGTTAAGAGTTTGAGGAGCTCTTAGAGCTTGAAAGAGAAAGAAGCAATGCACTTGAGCGTGAACTCGCTTGAGCAAGGAAACTTGCTAAAATCTTGAGAAGACTACAATTGTGTTAAAGGATGAACTTGTTAGCTTGACAAAAGTTAACAAGATCCTTGAAACACAAGTGGAGTCTCTCAAGGTCAATGCACCTTCTTCCTCTAAAACCTCACCTTCCACAAAGGTCAAATCCAAAACACCTTAAGCTTGCCAATGCTCTAACTTGAACCTAAAACTAAAAGATGAGGTTAAAGTTGCACAAAACAAGCAAGCATCAAAAGGTGTCATTTTTGACAAAGATAAGATGGCATATGCACGTAGTGCATACACCAACACAAGATATCCTCTCGTCAAAGATGGTCTTGGATATTCTAGGGGGAAGCAAAATGCTAATACTCCCAAGAATGGCAAGGACTTGATTGATTTTGTTAAAGGATCATACCACAATGACAAAGGAAAGAACATAGCTACATCACACAACATGCCTAGAAACAAATCTCATCCATTGTTTTATTATTTTGGTGCTTAATATGCCTATTTGAGGAACAAATTTGGTAAGCCTTAAGCTAAGTATGTTGGGCCACTCTGCAAGAGTCCAAAACCTTTCGTGTGGGTGCCCAAATGCCTCTTGACTAACATAAAAGGACCCAAGACCGCTTGGGTACCTAAAACCAAGGCTTAGTTCTTTTTTGTAGGCATACTCCTCCGATGCAACTTGTGGGTCCTTGATAGTTGATGCACTAATCATATGACTGGAGAGAGAAAGATGTTTGTGGAGTATGAGAAAAATGAAGATCCATGCGAGGGAATCTACTTTGGGGTCAATATCAAAGAGAAAATTCTTGGCACCGGTAAAATTGCTATATCACCTAATCATACTCGTTCCAATGTTTTACATGTTGATTCACTTGATTATAACCTATTTTCTATATCACAACTATGTGAACAAGGTTATAATTGTCTCTTCACTAATGAGGGTGTGACCGTCACAAGAAGGAGTAATGACTAAATTGCTTTTAAGGGTGTCCTCAAGGGAAAGCTCTATCTTGTGGACTTCTCCGCGGATAAAGCCCAACTTGACAAATGCTTTGTCGGTACCCTGAGTACCGTATACCCCTTGAGATTGCAAAGATCTCAAGGAAATGTCATCTACTTGATTTGAAGACCTTCGGAGGCCCACATGTCAGACATAACCAGACCCGCTTCCCCAACATGGTTAGTCCCAGGGTCGCCACGTGTACCATCAAACTGGAGCTACCGCCCACAAGGGGGAAGCTCCGGGCTATGTACCATAACGGCACCCCCGGACCTAACCCCAGGCCGAGGGAAGCTCCGGAACTGACACGTGTCTGGTGGCACCGGACCTATCTGTTCCCCACAGTATGCTTCGGAGCTGCCACGTGTCCAACCGTCGGATCTTCAGCCTCAAACCTCCGGTAGAATCCACAACGGCTCCGGATATTCAAAGGGGAATCAAGGACTTCAAGACCCGATTAAGTGTCATTAATACTATGTTAATGACACACGATCTGACGACCCTTATTACCAGTAACGGCGCTGTCAAAGCCCGTAACTCGGTCATTAAGGGTAATTAAGCGCATCAAATTTGTATCAATATTAGTAGCCGCCGGGGCCACATGTCGGGCCAGGCCAACTTGTAACGGCCTCTCCTTGTACTATAAAAGGACAGGCCGACAATACATAGGGATCGACTGATAACATCTGATCTGATCTAATCTAGGCTGGTCTGATCGGCTCACAAGCGCTCTCAACTCACGTCACCTGAGTTGAGTTCATACATCCAATACAACACCAACACACCCCGTGGAGTAGGGTATTACGCTCAGGCGGTCCGAACCACGTAAATCTTTGTGTCTTCTGTGTCATTTTACATTTCACCTTCTTGAATCTCCGCGCGCCCACACCGAACTTCAAACTCCGCAAACACTTTTAGTAGTGTCTGGAGATCTGCCGGATCAAAACCACCGACAGTTGGCGCGCCAGGTAGGGGGCGCCTGAGATTTCAAGAATGGTGAACTCAGCTGCTGAATCATCCAATGGTCATCCCGCTGTTCAAGCTGCTGGGGGCAATCCCTCCAATATGCAGCCACCAGTAGGAACCTCAGTTCTAGCAGGAGTCACACTTCCACTACCGCCGCCTTCACCAGCAAATCAAGCTGGGCAACACGATGGTGCACTGGCGTCAATCAATGCGTCGGCGAATCATGACAACCCGGAACACGCGCTCCATGCAGCACGTGCTCTCCTTTAGCGCCCACCACCTCCAGATGCATCCTGGGATGCAATGGAGCAGTGGAGGGCCGATGTGGAACACTTGGTTGCAGCAGCAGCCGAACGCATCAGTAACCAGGGTCCTCCTCCTTCAGGACGGGCCCCGTCGCAGCGATGGACCTTGTCTGGCAGACTTGGTCCGCACGTTTCCAACAACAGGAGACGTGCTGCATCACAGCAAGTGACGTCGTCGCCCTCCGGGGCGCGACGCACTCACACGGTATCAAGGCTTTCAACTCATGACCTCCGGGCGGGGCTGGATCGCCGATACCGTCAACAAGACGGCCGAGTCCATATCGAGCGTGCTCGTGAAAGACGAGAAGCTCAGGACATTTCTGCTCCTGAAGGAGTAGGAGGAGGTTGTTCAGCCCTAGCCATGCATCTGCGTATGGTCAGGTGGCCACAGAAATTCCGGCCTCACCTGCCGGAGAAGTTTGACGGGACCATTAATCCCGTCGAATTTCTTCAGATTTGCTCCACTGCTATCCTGGCAGCTGGAAGAAATGAGGCTGTAATGGCGAACTATTTTCCAGTGGCTTTAACTGGGAACGCCCGGTCCTGGTTTATGAGCCTTCCACCCAACTCCATCAACAGTTGGGAGGAGTTGTGCCGACAGTTCACCGCCAACTTCGGGAGTTCATACACCCGACCAGGCACTGAACTGGACCTTTTTGCAGTCGTCAAAAAGGGGGAGAATCCCTGCGATCATTCATCCAAAGATTCTCTTAGGTACGAAACACTATCCCTTCTATCTCTAGCGCTTCTGTCATTGTGGCATTTAGACAGGGTGTACGGGATAAGAAGATGTTGGAGAAACTGGCGATCAAGGAGATCACCAGTGTCACGAAACTCTTCAGCTTGGCCGACAAATGTGCCAGAGCTGCGGAGGGCCGTGAAATGCACTCCAAACCACCTTCGGAGGATCGCAAGAAATCCTCCAAAGGCGAAGCCACTACCTCCGGGAATGGCAAAAAGAAGAAAACCAATGGCAAGAAGAAGCTGTCGGCCGACGCATCTAATGATGCAGCTGCTGCAGCTCCGGGTAGCCGGGGGCCACGCCCCAAGAAGCAACCTCGACCGTCTTCTGAAGACGGTGGAAAACCCAAGGTGTGGTGTCCAATTCATAAGACGGAAAGCCACAATTTGGAAGACTGCCGGGAGGTCCAAAACCTTGCCGAGTGTTACAACAAGCGTCGGGAAGAAGTTCCTTTCCGACAGAGGGAAGGAAAACAAAAAGTTGACGAAGCTCCGACTGAAGAGGAGTTAGGTTTTCAGGATCCTAAAAAGGTCCTGAAGGCCGTCTACACCTCCGTCGACGACGATTCTGATGTCTCTGACAACGAGCATCAGAAGACCATGAACACCATATTTGGTGGATCATGGGACATCACCTCCCGCCGCGTCCTCAAGACAATGCGTCAGGACATCGCCGCTGTAGCTCCTACAGCCAGGGTGGAGCTTCATCGGAAGTGGATGGACACAACCATCACTTTTGATGCTTCGGACTGCCCTCGAAGCATGGTTGGAGCAGGCCAGTTACCTTTGATGGTATCTCCTACCATCAATAACATTCAGCTCCACCATGTCATGGTAGACGGAGGTTCGGGGCTGAACCTCATAAGCTTCGAAGCTTTTACCAAGCTTCAGCTCCGACCTTTGGATCTTCATCCCTCCCGACCTTTCTCCGGAGTAGGTCCGGGAGCCGTTACCCCACTCGGTGCTATTACTCTCCCCGTTACCTTCGGGACCCGGTAGAAGTATCGCACTGAGAAGTTGGTCTTTGACGTTGCTCAGATCAACTTACCTTTCAACGCCATCTTGGATAGGCCTGCCATGTACAAATTCATGGCAGCTGCTCATTATGGCTACCTAGTGTTAAAGATGCCAACACCAGTAGGCGTTCTCCGGATCCGCGGAGATCGCACTGCCAGAGTAACTGCTCTGGAAGAACTTCATGCGCTTACTACGGCGCAAGAGGAGGACTCCAGGCAGGAGCAAGCTCCAAAACCCCCGAGCATTCGTCAACGAGGCTCGACTTCTGCACCTTGTGTGCAGCCAAGCGGCGACACCGACATTCCCGTCAAAGTCGTCCAAATTGGTTCTCATGCCGCTCAGACCACCCGCATATCAGGGGGACTGAATGACAAATAGGAACTCGCGCTCATCGCTTTCCTCCGGGCTAATGTCGACGTGTTTGCCTGGCAACCGTCACAAATGTCTGGGATCCCCAGGGAAGTGATTGAGCACAATCTGAAGATCTACCCTGACGCCCGGCCCGTGCATCAGAAACCTATGAAGCAATCCGTGGAGCGACAAAACTTCATTCGACAAGAAGTGAAGAAGTTGCTCGAAGCTGGATTCATTCGAGAAGTCTTCCATCCAAAATGGCTGGCAAACCTAGTCGTTGTGCCCAAGGCTGGCGGGAAGCTTCGGATGTGTATTGACTACACAACACTAAATAAGGCGTGTCCAAAAGATCCATTCCCACTACCTAGAATAGATCAGATAGTGGATTCCACCTCCGGGTGTGAATTACTGTGTTTCCTAGATGCATATTCTGGGTATCATCAAATCAGAATGTCTAGGGAAGATGAAGAGCATACCTCTTTCATCACAGTAGATGGATTGTACTGTTATACAGCCATGCCATTTGGTCTCAAGAATGCAGCTTCAACCTTTGTACGAGCTATGTACAAAACTTTTGAAGAACTCATTAGAGACATAGTGGAAGTGTACGTCGATGACATCGTGGTCAAGGTCAAGAACAAGGAGTCACTCCTTGACACCTTACAGGCTGTCTTCAACAAGCTGCGGGTCACCCGCACAAAGCTAAACCCAGACAAGTGTGTCTTCGGGGTTAGCTCCGGAAAACTTCTTGGTTTCCTGGTAAATCACCAGGGCATAGAGGCTAATCCGGTGAAGATCAAAGCCATTGAAGACATGCGGCCACCAACCCGCATCAAGGATGTTCAAAAGCTGATTGGATGTCTAGCAGCCCTCAGTCGGTTCATTTCAAGACTGGCGGAACGGGCACTTCCCTTCTTCAAGTTATTGAGGAAGTCCGGACCATTCCAATGGTTTGAAGAAGTAGAAAAGGCATTCCAGGAGCTAAAACAGCTCCTCACCACCCTACCAACTCTGGTAGCTCCGAACCCTGGTGAGTCTTTGCTGCTTTACATTTCAGCAACTAACGAAGTCATCAGTATGGTCCTGGTTGCGGAGAGACCAGAACCATCCCATGCTGAAAGCGAGTCCGGGTCCGAGTTCCCAGACTGGAGTCCACAAGAAGTTACTTCAGAAGACCCAGACCCCTCCGGGAGGGTCCAAGTCGCTTCTGAAGAAGCTCCAGGTCCCTCCAGCAAGGACCCGGAGGTCTCCGAAGAAGGTCCGGATCCCTCCGGGAGGATCCGTCTCAATGAAGAGGAAGCTCCGGACCCCTCCGTGAGGGTCCGGACCATTCAGCGCCTAGTGTACTTCATCAGTGAAGTACTTCATGACGCCAAGACTCGATACCTAGAGGTGCATAAGCTGCTGTATGCAGTTCTTATCGCCTCCAGGAAGCTTCGCTATTACTTCCAAGCTCACAAGATTTCAGTGGTGACTTCTTACCCACTTCGAGCAATCTTGCATAATCCCAATTCAACTGGGAATATTGCAAAGTGGGCAGCAGAATTGGCCGAATTCGATCTCGAATTCATTCCAAGACAAGCAATCAAGAGTCAAGCATTGGCATATTTTGTGGCGGAATGGACTCCCTCTCCATCAAACCCTAGGGGCCCCAGTGAGCAGAAGCCGGAACACAAGGTTCCGGTCTTCACCGAGCCTCACTGGACCCTCTACTTCGACGGCTCCATGCAAAAGCAGGGGGCCGGAGCTGGAATCCTTCTCCTCGCACCAACTGGGGAGAAGGTAAAATACATGGTACACCATGACTTCAAGGCGACCAACAACATGGCGGAGTACGAAGCACTCATCTACGGACTAAAGGTGGCACTGTCATACGGTGTCAAGCAGCTGCTAGTCAAGGGAGATTCACAGCTCATCATTAAACAAGTGAAGGGTGAATGCTCCTGCAACAATCTCCAGCTAGCTGCTTATCTCCTTGAAGTCCAGATGCTTCAGAAGGACTTCGAAGTCCTAGACCTCCACCACGTCCAGCGTGTCCACAACGCTGAAGCCGACGAACTCTCGACGAAAGCGTCAACCGGAGCTCTAGCTCCTGACGGAACTTTTGTCCGGAGGTTGTCAAAACCCATCAGCCTGCCGAACTGAGCGAAGGGGGCGAGATCAGCATCCCGAAGCTGACGGTCCCGATGGCCCTGTTACCATGGCATCCATCAAGGATCGTAGGTGCTGCCGGAAGCTCCGAGCAACCCAGCACGCAAGACTCAAATGCTCAAGTTAGCTTCGATGCATGGATATTGGAGATCCGGAGCTACTTGAAAGACAACATCCTTCCCGACGATGATGTATCCGCTGATCGAATAGTCAGATTGTCTAAAAGATACACGTTGGTAGAAGGGGATCTCTACCGGCGCGGTGCCAACGGCATCCTAATGCGGTGCATCACAAGGGAAGAAGGCTGCGAGCTCCTCATAGAAATCCATGGAGGTGAGTGTGGGAACCATGCGTCTTCCCGCACGCTGGTCGATAAAGCCTTCTGGCATGGCTTCTACTGGCCTACAACACTCCAGGATGCAACTGAGCTGGTGAAGAAATGCGAAGCATGCCAATTTCATGCAAAGCAAATTCACACACCGGCTCAGCCTCTACAAATGATACCTCCTACATGGCCCTTCGCTGTGTGGGGGATGGACATCTTGGGACCTTTCCCAAGAGCCGTCGGAGGTTACAAGTTCCTGTATGTCGCCATTGACAAGTTCACCAAGTGGCCGGAAGAAACTCCAGTTGTGACAATAAACAAGAAATCTGCTATCAACTTTTTGCAGTCCATTGTATGCAGATTTGGAGTCCCAAACAAAATCATTACTGATAACGGGACCCAATTCACAAGCTCCGCATTCCAAGGATATTGCAAAGACCTCAACATTCAAGTTTGCTACGCCTCCGTAGCTCACCTGGCAAGCAATGGCCAGGCCGAGAGAGCAAATGCTGAAATCCTGAAAGGACACAAAACGCGCACCTATGAGCGCTTGAAAAAACATGGAGCCAATTGGATTGAAGAGCTTACGCCCACTCTATGGGCCAACAGGACAACTCCAAACCGGTCAACTGGAGAGACACCCTTCTTCCTGGTGTACGGAGCTGAAGCAATCCTTCCTCCGGAAATCACCTTGGGGTCACTCCGGGTCCGGACCTTCGACGAAGCCACGCAGGACCAGCTCTAACGTGAAGACCTAGACCTCGTTGAGGAGGGAAGGTGCCAAGCAGCTGTTCAGAATGCCCGATACCGCCAAGCCCTTCGGCGCTATCATCAGCGGCATGTACACAACCGACAGCTCGAGGAAGGCGATCTGGTGCTACGGAGAATACAATCCAGAGAAGGGTTAAACAAACTCTCCCCCAGCTGGGAGGGACCCTTCCGAGTGATTAAAGTATCCCGTCCCGGAAGCGTTCGCTTGGCTACCGAGGATGGGACACCTCTCCCAAATCCTTGGAATATTGAGCACCTCCGTAAGTTCTACACTTAATATCATGGAGGTGAGTCTGTAGTAACTTGAGGTGTATGTTATAGAGTCATTGTACAGAGTCGGATAGTTCCTCCGGGAGAACGGCCGGACCTTTCCCGGAAGGTCCGCAAAGTTCATGCAACACTTGTCGCAGTCTCAGAACTAAAAGTGTGGCTAGCTACCCTGGGTCAAACAAGAAAAGAAACACGATTAGCTTGGTTCCGTACCCTAAGAGTGTATTTGTTTCCCCTGTACCCCGGACCTATAATGAAAGACATCTTCATGTGAAACAGACTCCACGTGCATTTATTTTGTACAGGCTCAACATTTTTATTTTTCTCTTTCTTGTCTATAACAAAGTTGTGCAATTCTTAAGAAATTTTAGTTCGACCAGTTCATGTACAATTCGAGCTGTATTGTCAATTCTTTTGGATTCAAACATTGTTCATGGCCCACTCGCCTGAATGCCGCCAAACCAATCTAGGGCCGGAGTGTGCTATCGACTTAGCCTGGTCAAGCACCCTAAGTACGCTACTCTACCTACACCCCGGCAGGCCGAAGTAAGGCGGGTCCAAGTACAATTGGATCTGGAAGAAAGAAGGCAACACATTCGGTTGTATTCAGAATTGAGTTTGACCTAAAACTTTCTTGAGAATCGTAAGCCGCGACGAAGTTATAGGCAAGGAGCGAATTTTACTATTTTTCTTGGCTTCAGTGTGCAGGAAAAATAAAGAATCCACGTTGATGGAGAAAAGCCGGAGCTAACAAAGCTCCGACTCCCCCTAGGTGGCTTGTGATCGATGTTAAACATTGAAAACAAGCATTACCGGAGCAACCAAGCTCCGGCAAAGCTAGGGGGCCAGCCATCGACGCAGAATAAAAGATGGTGAGAAGACCCCACAAGCGGAGTCTGCTGCCGACAAGCTACGCGTTGGCAAAGGTCACTGCCGGAGCTACTAAGCTCCGACACCCTGGATGGCTAACTATCGATGCTCTACGCATTGATAGGGACTATTACCGGAGCTACTAAGCTCCGACGGTAGTCAATGCCGGAGCTTCTGAGCTCCGACAACCTCAGGGGGCCTTCACTATCGAAGACTTCGGACCTACACTCTACAAGTTCGAAGCAAACGAGTCTTCAACAAAATACAATATCCTCTTGGTACATGTTAACAATCAAATTGTGTACATCTACCAGGAGGCCAAGTGAAGACAGAAGTGTTGAAGACAAAAAATGAAATTCATTAACAAATTGTGGATTTCATTCATCTGAAGACCTTTGAAGACTCGACTCAAAAGTTGAAGGATGGACCCACCTCCGGCGGAATGACTTCACCCAAGGGGTCTTCCCCAGAGGTGGGCCCAGGGGGCCACTGTCGGTACCCTGAGTACCGTATACCCCTTGAGATTGCAAAGATATCAAGGAAATGTCATCTACTTGATTTCAAGACCTTCGGAGGCCCACATGTCGGACATAACCGGACCCGCTTCCCCAACATGGTTAGTCCCAGGGTCGCCACGTGTACCATCAAACCGGAGCTACCGCCCACAAGGGGGAAGCTCCAGGCTATGTACCATAACGGCACCCCCGGACCTAACCCCAGACCGAGGGAAGCTCCGGAACTGACACATGTCTGGTGGCACCGGACCTATCTGTTCCCCACAGTATGCTCCGGAGCTGCCACGTGTCCAACCGTCGGATCTTCAGCCTCAAACCTCTGATAGAATCCACAACGGCTCCGGATCTTCAAAGGGGAATCAAGGACTTCAAGACCCGATTAAGTGTCATTAATACTATGTTAATGACACACGATCGGACGACCCTTATTACCAGTAACGGCGCTTTCAAAGCCCATAACTTGGTCATTAAGGTTAATTAAGCGCATCAAATGTGTATCAATATTAGTAGCCGCCGAGGCCACATGTCGGGCCAGACCAACTTGTAACGGCCTGTCCTTGTACAATAAAAGGACAGGCCGACGATACATAGGGATCGACTGATAACATCTGATCTGATCTAGGCTGGTATGATCGGCTCACAAGCGCTCTCAACTCACGTCACCTGAGTCGAGTTCATACATCCAATACAACACCAACACACCACGTGGAGTAGGGTATTACGCTCAGGTGGCCCGAACCACGTAAATCTTTGTATCTCCCGTGTCATTTTACATTTCACCTTCTTGAATCTCCGCGTGCCCACACTGAACTTCAAACTCCGCAAACACTTTTAGTAGTGTCAGGTGATCTGCCGGATCAAAACCACCGACATGCTTAATTGCAGAAACCAACATGGGATGGCTTTGGCATAGAAGACTAGCCCATGTTGGGATGAAGAATTCGCAAAAACGTCTTAAGGACGAGCACATCCGTGGTTTAAAGAATGTTGTGTTTGAAAAGGATAGGTCATGTAGCGCATGTCAAGCCGGAAAGCAAGTTGAAGCTCAACATCCATCCAAGACCTTTGTTGATATTTCCTACGCACTACTAACAATTCATCCCTAGCAGAGGTGCCAAAAATGCTTGTCGGTAGGTTTTATATTATACATGTAAATCCGCAAGCGCATGGAAACTATCGATGTAGCATTTCCCCTCTAAGAGTATTCACAATGGGTGTCATTTATATTCTCCCAAAGGAAGGCTAGATGGAAGTAAAACAATCATCAAGTGGAAAGGCTAGGTTGGCCTAGCTAGGGTTCTAGCAAGGATGGATAAAGGGTAATTGAAGTAGTGTGACACACACAAGAGAATTATATCCTAAGGGGATAAATATGGTAAAGAGGGACTAGACTAAGAACTAGGTAGAGACTCCTACAATACTTCTAATGTACATATACATAGCCTAGGTTAGTTACTAATGATCATGTCAATTATGAATTCTCATGCTAAGTGAATTAACACATTGGGCACGGGTTTACCCCTAGGAATACTAGGATGACTCCCACCAAGAGTCTGTGGCATAGCCAAACATGGAGGATTACAAAGGACAGATAGGTCTGTCACCACCTACTGCCTACCTCTTCAACCCGTGGGCATACGAGACATTCAATGCTACTCTCTATCCTAGCACCATGCTAGGATATTAAGTAATTACCTTAAGAGCCTAGGCATAAGCCATCCTAAGGCAATGAACTAAATCATCGTTGAACCAATGCTAATTCATAGCATAGGTGATTCATGTTAACATAATCATGTCATATCTAATTAGACTATAGTGGAGGTTTATAGTGTTTATGATGATATATTGAGAATTGTATAGCACAATCATGAATACTACTCCTACCACATACATGGAATCCACAATCAAACAAGAAATGCTTCATCCAAGTATATGAACAATGGAAGACTAAAGATAACATCTTTCTTAAGAATAAGGTCACCAATATAAATAAGAATATAGGAGACATACCTTTCCCAATTGGAAATTGGGAAGAGACTCCTTCTACTCCTCTCCTACTTGGACTATGGACTAGAGACTCTCCTCTCTACAGCCTATACTCCTCTAAACCTATGGAGAGTAGTGGATACAATGGATGAATACTCAAGTGGTGTGTGTTGAAGTGAGGGGTGAGGGGTCCTATTTTTAGCTTGGAGAAGGATCGGTTCCTGCTACCAAAAGCGCACGAATCAGTCACCCATGACATCTTCAAGCCGAGAGGGGCCAACACGTGGCGTTCGATCGCGTTGGCGCTAGGACCTAGTCGGCCGACTAGGGGGGTCGGCCGACCTGGTCCTGGCTCCAAACGGCTAGTTCTTCCTCCAGGTGTCTGACAGGTGGGTCCCATTCTATGATATGGGTGCTACACCGTTGCATGGCCTTGGATACTTCTGTTTGTGGGCCATTTGATCCATGTGGTGCCATGTGGCGTCGCTTGATTGGCTAGAATGATATTTTATAGGATCCATCCCCTTCTTTCACTTCAGTTCTGCATAGAATCCTTACATGCACTATTTTTTCCAAGGACAAGTGGAAATAGGTTAAATAGAAAGGTGATGTGTGCAATAAATGATATTTCCTTCACATAATTGAGTTATATGGACGGGTGAAATTGGTATATAACATCCGTCAACAAACTCCCCCAAGCTTATCCTTTGCTCTAGAAAGGTGATGTGTGCAATAAATGATATTTCTTTCACATAATTGAGTTATATTGACGGGTGAAATTGGTATATAACAGTCGCCAATAAACTCCCCCAAGCTTATCCTTTGCTCGTACCGAGCAAAGTCAAGACTTTATGTTAATGATCAGGAGTTGCTACTATGTTCTATTTTTCAAAAGTACCATGTGCACAACAAAAATACTCTACCTAGTATTGCAAAAATAGGCAGGGTACTTCACCCATCTTAAGTCATTATGGGGCTTATGCCATCTCCTATTCATGGGTGGTTGAAAGACAGAACAGCAAATGGAGCACACTTACCCTAGAAGTCAAGTTCCACTCAAATTCTGGAGAGTTCAATTCAGATTTTAAGTATCTCAATTTGATTCTCTCAAGTCTCTCCTTTGTGTGTATTGGAAATATATCCTCACCACGACATTTTGCCTAAATTCATCCTACCTCTACATAAGTCTTGTATGTGGAGCTTGGTAGGGGACATAATAGGCATATTTGCAACACATAATATTGCTAAGTCAAACGAGTAAGCCTTAGGAGAAATCAATTCAAAACAATTTGATTCAATACTTGTGCATGTGTGATGGAATGGAGTGGATGTAGATCTTGAGATGACTCCTTTTTGAGTGGACTCTCTTATTTTGCAGGGATGAAACATGACTACTTTTTTTCTCGTGCTTATGATGTAAACATGCATTTTCTTTTTCTTGTAGCTATGTCTTCTACTCCCTTTTTATGCAATGAATTTTGGAGAGAATACTAAGCATGAATGATATAGAGTTTCTCTCTTTATTGTGGAATTGTGGTATGGTGGAAATTTGCTTACTTCTAGTGTAGAAGTATAGCATGTGCAAGTAAAGTCTTGAATTCAAAGAGTAATGAATGAAATCTCACATAGGTCTATACTAATTTGACAAAGCTCAATGTGAAGACAAATAGAATATGCATAAGGTCTATCAATATAATGTATCATATGGCTTTGGTAGGTATTTACAATCAAATGAGAGTAACTTATATCTTTTTAGAATTTCTCCGGAAATCTAAGTTTCACTTTCAAATTAGGAATAGCAGCCCTATCACTATATCATATCTCACAACAACTTAGAATGGATTAAGCTTTTGCTACCTACAATTTTCAAATCAAGGCAAAAGAAATTTTAGCCAATGAGAGCAATATGTTGGAGAGTAGTAAGTTGTAAACTAGGGACTTAGGAAAATTAAAACAGAGCAATTATTCATCATTTCATCTATGTGAATTCCAAACAATTCTTACCGCACATCATTTATTTTATTGAAAAAAAATTATCCTAAAATTTATTATTATTATTATCATTATTTATATATTTTTTATATGCAAGGTGAATGATGGTCTAATGGAAAATAAATATGTAAGGGGGTTGATACAATTTACCTCAAGTGGGGGTCCTCTCCCAAGCTTGTTCTTCACTCACCTCCGTGTTGAGGGTTGAACCCTTGATGATGGAAATATGCCGCGAGATCGGCTTGTTGTTGTTGTAGCATGGAGTTGAGGTTGATGAATTGAGCGTCCATGTGTTGTTGCCAGTCTTGGGTACCTTGGACATGCCCTTGGAGAGTGTTGTAGATGTCACCCATTCTCACTTCAAGCTCATCCATACATCTAGTGAGATCCGTCATTCCTTAGCTATAGTCATGATGACTTCTAGCCGAAGAAGAACGACATCTTCTCATGGATGATGGAGGCAAGATGCTAGAGCTTGAAGTGGATAGGGGTGGCTCCCATGCGGCACCTGGCCATCCATGCCAAGACGGACCTTCAGTCTCATACGATGGAGGTTGAGTCCATCCGGGTGCATCACCCATTGGATTCTCTTCCTCTTCGTACTCATGGATTGTGGAGGTTGTCGGAGGCATAGCCGCTTTCCATGTACGACTTCTAGTTACCCTGCCAGAGACATTACTTCTTTCGGCTTCCTCGATGGGAAGAAAGTCAATGGTTAGCCTCCGACATTTGTACAAATGATAATCCGAGTTAGGTAAGTGAATTTCATTGACAAAGTTGGGATAATAAAATATCAAAGAGCCATCTTGATCATGCTTAAGGGTATATCCTTGCACTAAATATTCTTCATCAATTAATTTTCTTTCATTTCTAATATACTCAAATGAAGAATATTCTAGTGCTCCTACCCTAGTAGTAATACGGGTAATCAATGAAGTACATTCAATTGGCCCTACCCTTGGAATGTAATCTAACCATTGTGTCATCATGGCAATAACTAGAGCAACTTTTATCTTTTTAATCATGGCAAATAAAATTTTGAGCTCATCATCACGTATTATCCTTACATCTCCTCTAGGGAACATATTCATAGCCACCCATATATGCATGAAGCGTAGGGTAGGGTTGTGTAAGTGGCTATTTCTAGGTGCACTACATCTGACCTCACCAGTTAAATCTTGCCAAAAACTTTGTTTGTTAAACTTAGGCAAAGTGTCTAACTCTAGCAAACAACGTCTATGGAAGCCTAGGATTTCACTTAATTCTTTCCATAGGATGTTGTATTATTTTTGAAATAATCTAAAAGTAATACCATCAAATCCTATTTTGAGTGTGCAAATGAATTGTATGGAGAGAAGGCGTGAACCTTTCTCCTCTATGTGAACAAAGTTTTCTCATCCTAATGCACGCCAAATGGAAAAGAATTTGGAATCCATACCGATTTTGGAGATCAAATCCGAATCATAAACTTTCGTATGAGAAAACTCACGATCTTGGAGGAGCTTGCATGCTTGATCTTCAACTTCACTTTGGATGTCGAGGTCGTCGTCGTGAAGAAGTTGGTGTTGGTTGCTCCTCTCACCCATGGGAGTGTCACCTCCTACACTCCTCATCCGTGAACTTGGTGTAGCAACAGAAGAGGGGCGTGCACTTGAGTCTCCACCATGGCTTGAGCTTGCAGCCTCCTTCCTCTTTCTAAACAACCTCTTCATTCTTTTCATGGCCACAACAAGCAAGAACACAACAAGGCAAAAACTCGAAAGAGGTGATTTTAACAAAAGCAAAACCCCGATGAATTTTCCCTTGAAGAACTTGAGAGCAAATTGCAAATGCAAACAAAAGCAAATCTGTTTGAGTTGGGAATTTGAGCAAGAATGCTTCAATGAAGAGCAATAAAACAATGTGATCAAGAGTGACTTTGGAGAGATATGAAATGAGGTGGAGTGTGAGGAGAAGTGCCCCCTCACGGTCACCAATTATAGTGTGCAATCCCCAACGGTCACTAGGGAACCAAATGTAGCCGTTCGAGGAGAGAGAGAGCCAAAATGGCTCTTTCCCCTAGTCGGCGGAACAGGGGGTCGGCCGACCTGACAGGTGGACCCTCCTGTTCCTTCTTTTTGCAGGTGGCTCCCCAACAGCTATGAAATTAGCACGTTGGTGAAATACCACTTTTGCAGCTCAGAAAATTGTTTTCCAAATAAGAACTCTTTTTTAAAACCCAACAATCTTTTTTTTAAAAAAATAAAGAAATAAAAATGATAGTTGAGAATATAAGATTCTCAACTTACTAAGAAAAATCAAATATGCAACGGGGAAAATCAAACTAAATGGGGAAAACCAAATAAAGAGAAAAGAAAAACAAAGAAAAGAAAAGGATAACTACCAATTTAACCTATTGGCTAGGTCTCACCACCGTCCGATGAGATGGACATTCCTCCTTCTTCATTTCTTGACATCCAGGCCTGGAGGGATGGGATCGGACGACTTGTATTGCTTCTTCCACCATACCTTCCTTGACGGCTTGGTGGACTTGGGCCTTTTGGGAGGCCTAGGCTTCTCCGTCTTCTTGGGGTGTCAGCGTGGACGATAAGATGGGTTTTCCGCATAAATAAAATTCCTCATGAATGCAATGAGTAGGTCCACCTTTGGAGGTGTGATTTCGACCTCTTGAATGTGTTTAACATTCGACACGTACTTAATACGGATCATGGAGCATTGCTCCAACTTTGGGTGGAAGTTAAACTTCTCCTCCTTGCCCTTGATATGAAAGTGGATTTCTCCAACTCTCACATCACGGTGCTTAGGAACGGGCACCCTAGAATGAGCGGCGTATCCTTCTCAACCTCCATGTCGAGCACCACGAAATCCACGGGTATGAAGCAGTTTTGGATTTTCACCGAGACATCTTCAGCGATACCCACCGGATAACGGACTGAGGGATCAGCCAGTTGGAGCTGCATTGGTGTTGGAGTAAGTTCCGCAAAGTTTAGCCTGTCGAAAACCACCTTGGGCATCACACTCACACTTTCTCCAAGGTCAAAAAGGGCCTTGTCAAAGTGTTGTGCCCCAATTGAGCATAAGATTGTAGGACATCCAGGGTCTTTCAGCCAGTTGCCTCCTTGTAGAGAAATCATGTTGACAGTTTCCACAGGGGGTTCGGGTTGTCCTGACATCTTGCTATTCTCCACTGGAGGAACAACAGATGCCAGTTGAGCCAACTGAGTTTCCAACATCTTGTTGAAACTCAATTGATTCTTGAAGGCTGAGGGTAGTCCTTCAATCTTGTCATTTATACTCTCTAGGGTCTTGTCATTGGCCAACAACTTCTTGGATATAGCCTCATTGATCTTAAGCTAGCCAATGGCAAGTTCTCTCAAGTTAGGTTGATTTCCATTGTTGCCATTGTTGTTGTACCCTCCTTGAACGAATGGGCGTGGTTGGCCCCACCATTGACCTCCTGGATGATAACCATTGTTGTTTCTATTGTTGGCTACGTATAAGGCATCCTCACGGGTTTCTGGGCAGTCATTGCCCAAATAGCCCGTATTGCCACAGACTTCACAAGTGATGTGAGAGTCTAAGGCATAACTATTGCCACATACCTCACCATTGCCTTATCCGTCAATCTTCTTCATAAGGAGGTATAATTTGGCAGCGATCATGTCCACCTCCTTTAAGGTGTGCATGCCTTGCTGGCGGGCATGGAGACGCTCGTTGCTCCATCCCATGTTTGACACCATCTTCTCAATCAAATCTTTAGCTTTGGACACCGTCAATGAGAAGAAGGCACCTCCAGCAGCCATATCAACATGGTCACGGGTGGAAGGGATCAACCCGCTGTAGATGTTTTGGATAATGAGCCAGTCATCCATCCCATGGTGGGTACATGCTAGGATGTACTCCTGAAGCCTTCCCAAGCCTTGAGAATAGATTCCTTGGCATCTTGCTAGAAGCTGAAAATTCTTCCACGTATGGAATTGGTTTTGCCCAATAGGGAAAACTTGGCAAGGAATGCCGTAGAACATGATGAGGACATCACAACAGTGGATACACATGTTGAACTACAAGGACCAATCATGAGAGTACGAGCGCGGCTACTAAATCAACAGGTTAACTCTTTCCTAAATGCCTATCCATGTGAATTTGAGAATGGATTGCTATGTAATGATTTAATTGTTATTAGGAACCATGGAGGAGATCAACAAGTGAGGATAGAAGGCCTTGCGAATGTGGAGAACCAGCTGGGACGTCCACAAGTTGATGGAACAAGTTTACAGCTCAGACTCGAGTTCAACTCGAAGTCCAGAAGCAGTTTATCTTAAAACGGACGCCCAGGATGCATACAGACTCAATTTTTGACGTTCTACATATGCGCAGAAATAGGAGAAGATAAACTTTCCAATGGATCTGATCCAAGGTCAAAATTCCTCCGGAGTCATCAGAAATCTTGGAAACAATTTGAGTTTAGATTTCTGTCCGGTGCTGCGCCACCATATTGGTCCATTGGGCCTTGTATCAAGTCTACATCCCTTATTTTTGTGTCTTAGGTTTAGGTCACGACTCCAACACCCTTTAGACGTCCTCCCACCTATATATACTTCATAGTAGCCATCATCAACAGTTGGGTTTTGCTTAGATTAATAATATCGCCATTCTACGGTTTGTGAAATCCTAACTTCGCGATTTCAGATCGTGTCTTCTACGTTCTTGCTTGTGTTGTCGGTTGCACTTGCAAGGATTAGCCTTATTGGCGAGGTCAATCGTGTGCATCATGGTTGATAACCAACGAAGCAGTGGTGTAGTGATTGCAGAGGTTTTTCGTGTTCTACTCGAGAGCCTTTGATCATCAACGTCGAGATCTCCATCAATCGACTTATCCATTACCTTTCGGAAGATCGGACATAAGCCTCCTTATTAATTGGTATCAGATTTTCAGGTTGCCCGTTAGGTAATTCATCTATCCATTACATTAGTTTTGTTTTTCATACCTAGAGTCCACAAAAAAGCCACAAAAAAACTTGCAGTTTAGTAGATCAGTTCATTACTTTGTCCAAACCACATTGAGCCTTTGCAACTTTTGTTTTTAGTTTGGTTTTGTTGTGTTTGTGTCCGTGGTTGAGTCATATTGCTGGTTTAGAAAGTATTTTTGGCGTTAGTTTGAGTTTTGCATTGTGTT
Source organism: Tuctoria greenei (assembly GCA_036927565.1). Classification (NCBI taxonomy): domain Eukaryota; kingdom Viridiplantae; phylum Streptophyta; class Magnoliopsida; order Poales; family Poaceae; genus Tuctoria; species Tuctoria greenei. Next base: position 181,325,339 of record JAYESD010000007.1, on the reverse strand, counting down.
GATTCATCGTTTTGAATCACATCATCACATTCAGATTAGATTCATCTATGTCCAGTTCAGTATTTTCATCATATCTCGTTCATACAAACTCGGATTTTGGTGTTCTTGTACTTCCTGGAAAGCTTAAGAAGTTCTCTATAACTTTCAGATTAATCAGTTTTCCATAAAATAGAGTTATCGGGGTCGAAATGACATTAGATCCGAATCTATTATTGACATAGATATTCTGAACAGTCTGTATTTCAGGGGCAATATCTCCTATTATTTTGTTCCAAAATTGGTCTTCCATATACTGAAATTAAATAGGAGAGATAGATATATAATCTTTCTGTTCAAAGTTTTTAGATTTGGGGTCTATAAAGGTGCTTAATTGTCCTTAGAAGATTAAGCAAAAAATCTGTAACAGACCTACAATATATTTTTGATTGCTTTGCATTGTGTTCTTCTTTTGCAGCACATTTTGAAAAAAAAAACAGAGAAGACAAAAGAAAAAGGCAAATGCAAAAAAAAGATACAAAAGCCACAAAAAAAGAAAAAGAAAGAAAAATAAAAATGGAAGTGCTTGCATCCTTGTGTCCTATAATTTTGTTTCCTGTCTTGCTAGCTCGAACTACTAGGAACACATTTAGGCCAACAACTTTGACAAGTACTTTGGACACTTATTCAACTTTACTATCTGATTGCATTGTTGCTAATCCTTGCTACATATAAAGTGACATCCAAGCTCCACTTCCTCTTGAGAAGGACATGTTACCTTTGCAATCACCTCACACTTCATTGGTTTTTCACTCCGGCCACCGTTTGCCACCTGCAGTGTCGGTAAGAACACTTGTAAGAGCGTGGTAAGACTCTTGAGAGTGTGTGATTATACTTCCACTTTGCCATTATCTTTTGTAGTTGATAGGGATAACATCTTTTGTTATCTTTTTTTGTACTATAACAATGGCAGGAAATAATGGTGATGGAATTTCAAATGCTGAGTTACGTAACATGTGAACGATATGGCAGAAGTGTTTACAAAAAACACTGCATCAACTGCGGAGTCATTGGCGCACTTGACTCGCCAACTTGATGACCTTTCTTTTCGGATGGGTAATCTTGAGGCTCGACTGCTTCTCACTGGACATGAAGACGATGCTTGTGATGATATGGACGATCATAATAATCAACCACAACTTCCACTCTATCGTCGATGTATGGGAGGTAATAATCACCATAATAATTATAACCGTCCTCCTGATGACCCTTTTGCTAAGGTAAAATTTACTATACCCTCCTTTTCTGGTGCTTATGATGTTGAGGCTTATCTTGATTGGGAGATGACAGGAGAGCAAAAATTCAATGCCCATCTTGTTCCTGAACAACATAGAGTTCGTCAAGCCACTAGTGAGTTTAAGGATTTTGCTATCATATGGTGGAATGAACTTGTTAAAACTAGAACTGATCCTCCAACATGAGATAGATTAAAAGAAGCTACACATGTTCGTTTTGTGCCTCCTTTTCAGCGAGACCTTCGAAAAAATACAACGTTTAGATCAAGGTAACATGTATGTAGAAGGATACTATCAAGAGCTACAAAAGGGTATGTTGCGTTGTGGGGTAGTAGAGGACATGGATGATAAAATAGCTTGCTTTTATGGGGGGTTGAGATGCGAAATTCAGGACATTGTTGATTACAAGGAATGTGATACCGTTAATAGATTATTTCAGTTTGCTATGTTAGCAGAAAAAGAATTGCAGGGCCACCAACAACAGCAACAACGTACGAGGACCACTTTCACGCCGCGTTCGACGTCTACACCATCCAAAACAGCACCATCAGCGAATTTCCGTGCAGCCACTACACCATCCAATGACGGCCAAAGAACTACACCTGGTGCTCCACCTTCTCGCATGCCGGAGGGCAGCAAGTCAACATCATTCCAGCCTTCATCTTCCGCTCCTACGAGTCGTACTTCAACATTAAGTGTCACCGCTGCCAAGGACTTGGTCACATGATGAGAGATTGCCCGAGCAAACGAGCATACATAGCACGCGATGATGGTGGGTATGATAGTACTTCGGATCTTGAAGATGAATATTCTCTTGCGACTAATGTTGCAGGTCATACAAATGACGAACAATCTGATGGAGAGGTATTTGGTACAGCAGCGACGGAGAACTTTAGGACCATCATTGTGCAGCGTTCCTTGAGCACCAAATTGGAGGCCAACGACAAGATACAATGACACAACCTGTTTCACATGTTTCTCATCGTTAAGGACTACCGTGTACACACTATAATTGATAGAGGCAGCTGCAATAACTTGGTGAACACGGACGTAGTCCAGAAACTTAGTTTGACAATAAGAGCACACCCTCATCCATACCACATTCAATGGTTCAACAACAGCGGTACGGTTTGGGTAACACAAATAGCAAGAATAATTTTTTCAATTGGATCTTACAATGATTTTGCTGATTTTGATGTCGTGCCTATGGATGCTTGTTCTCTTTTATTGGGTCGTCCTTAGGAATTTGATATAGATGCTATTCATCATGGTAGAACTAATAAATATACTCTCATGCATAAAAGAAAGAAAATCACTTTGCTTCCCATGACTCCTGCTGAAATTGTGCATTTGAGAAGAGTAAAATTCGTGATGGCAAAGCAACAAAACTAGAATCTGAAAAACAGCAAGTCATTAAGTTAAAATCACCATCGTTGCTCGCAACTAAATCTGACCTTGCCGATTTATTCGATACTACTGGATGTGCTATGCTTTAGTATGCAAAGAAGTCATGTTTTCACCTCATGAATTGTCTATTGCATTGCCCCCTGCCGTTACTAACCTTTTGCAGGAGTTTGAGGATGTGTTTCCCTCCGAGATACCCCTTGGTTTACCACCCATGAGGGGCATTGAACACAAGATTGACTTAATTCCAGGAGCAAGCTTACCAAATTGTGCATCATACAGAGCCAATCCAGAGGAGACTAAAAAAATTTAGCATCAAGTCCAAGATCTTTTGGACCGCGGGTACATTCGTGAAAGCCTTAGCCCTTGTTCCGTTCCTGTTCTTTTGGTTCCTAAGAAAGATAGTAGTTGGCACATGTGTGTTGATTGTCGTGCAATTAATAACATCACCATTCGATATCGTTATCCTATTCCTCGCTTAGATGACATGCTTGATGAATTGAGTGGTGTTATCATCTTCACAAAAATTGACTTGCATAGTGGTTACCACCAAATTAGAATGGCACTAGGAGATAAATGGAAAACTGCATTTAAAACAAAATTTGAACTTTATGAGTGGTTAGTCATGCCTTTTGGTTTAACTAATGCACCTAGTACCTTTATGCGATTAATGAACGAGGTTTTACGTGCTTTCATTGGAAAATTTGTGGTGGTTTACTTTGATGGTATTCTCATTTACAACAAGTCATATGATGAACATCTTGATCATTTACGTGCTATTTTGAGAGATGCACGCTTGTTTGGCAACCTCGAAAAGTGCGTCTTTTGCACCAATCGAGTCTCGTTTTTTGGATATGTTGTTTCCTCGCAGGGAATTGAGATGGATGAGACAAAAATTGTCGCAATCACTAGCTGGCCAACTCCAACAACCATCACACAGGTGCGTAGTTTTCTTGGTCTTGCAGGTTTTTATCGCCGCTTTGTGCGGGATTTTAGCACCATTACAGCACCTCTACACGAGCTAACAAAGACGAGAGTGCCATTTTGGTAGAGCGAACAACAGCAACAAGCTTTTGATGCTCTCAAATTGAAGCTTACGCAAGCACCATTGCTACAACTTCCTGATTTTGACAAGACATTTGAGCTAGAATGCGATGCAAGTGGCATTGGTATTGGAGGTGTTCTCATACAAGGAGGTAAACCCGTTGCTTTCTTTAGTGAAAAACTGCATGGTACTTCCCTGAATTATTCTACTTATGATAAAGAATTGTATGCCTTAGTACGAGTTCTACAAACTCGGCAACATTATCTTTGGTCTAAGGAGTTTATCATACATTCCGATTATGAATCTTTGAATTATCTTAAGTGTCAAACAAATCTGAATAAAAACATGCTAAGTGGATTGAATTCATAGAGTCATTTCCATACATAATTAAGCATAAAAAAGGGAAGGAAAATGTCATTGCCGATGCATTATCTAGACGTTATACTATGCTGTCCCAACTTGATCATAAAATCTTTGGTTTGGAAACAATAAAAGCATTATATCCTACTGATTTGGACTTCAGAGATGATTTTCAAAATTGTAGAGAAGGAAGAACTTGGAATAAATATGTGCTGCTAGAGGGTCTCCTCTATCGTGCTAACAAGCTATGCATTCCAGCTAGCTCCGTTCGTCTATTACCTTTGCAGGAAGCACATGGAGGAGGATTGATGTGACATTTTGGCGTGAAGAAATCTGAGAATGTGTTGTCCACACACTTCTTTTGGCCGAAGATGAGGCGTGATGTCGAGCGATACGTATCACGATGCACTACTTGCAATAAAGCTAAGTCTCACCTTAACCCATATGGTCTTTATATGCCTCTTCCTGTTCCTAGTGTACCTTGGGCAGATATTTCTATAGACTTTGTTTTAGGATTGCCTAGGACTAAGAGGGGGAGGGGTAGTATTTTATGGTTGTTGACCGTTTCTCCAAAATGGCACACTTTATACCTTATCATAAGAATGATAATGCATCACATATTGCTGATTTATTTATGACGAAAATTGTTCTTTTACATGGTGTGCCAAATACCATTGTTTTTGATCGTGATGCAAAATTTTTAAGTCATTTTTGGAGAACTTTGTGGTATAAATTGGGAACCAAGTTGCTGTTTTCAACTACTTGTCACCCACAAACAGATGGACGAACTGAGGTAGTTAATCGTACTCTATCCACTATGTTGCGGGCTGTCTTGAAAACAAATTTAAAGTTGTGGGAGGAGTGTTTACCACATATAGAATTTCCTTACAACAGATCCGTTCACTCCACAACGAAGGTAAGTCCATTCCAAGTAGTGTATAGTTTTAATCCCCGTGCTCCTATTGATTTACTACCTTTGCCTCCTTCTGAAACTATAAATTTGGATGCTTCACAATGATCTGAATTCATTCTTAAGATGCATGAAACTACAAAGAAAAATATTGAAAGAATGAATGAGAAATATAGGATTGCAGGTAGTAAAGGTAGAAAAGAAGTAAAACTTGAACCGGGTGATTTAGTATGGTTACATTTGAGAAAAGAGCATTTCCCTGACTTGAGAAAATCTAAACTTATGTCTCGAGCTGATGGTCCTTTTAAGATTATTGAAAATATTAATAATAATGCATATAATCTTGAGTTGCCTCCCAATTTCGGGGTTAGTCCCACATTTAACATTTCAAATTTGCGATCATACTTGGGAGAAGAAGATGAACTTGAGTCGAGGACGACTCTGATTCAAGAGGGTGAGGATGATGAGGACATCACAACAGTGGATACACATGTTGAATTACAAGGACCAATCACGAGAGCACAAGCGCAGCTACTAAATCAACATGTGAACTCTTTCCTAAATGCCTACCCATGTGAATTTGAGAATGCATTGGTATGTAATGATTTAATTGTTATTAGGAACCATGGAGAAGACCAAAAAGTGAGGAGAGAATGCCTTGGTAACGTGGAGAACCAGTTGGGACGTCCACAAGTTGATGGAACAAGTTACATCTCGGACTCGAGTTCAACTCAGAGTCCAGAAGAAGTCCACCATAAAACGGACGCCCAAGATGTATACGAACTCTGTTTTTGACGTTCCACATATGCACGAAAAGAGGAGAAGATAAAATTTCCAATGGCTCTGGTCCCACGTCAAAATTCCTCCGGAGTCATCAGAAATCGTCGAAACAAGTTGACTCCAGATTTCTGTCCGGTGCTGCGCCACTGTATTGGGCCATTGGGCCTTGTCTCAAGTGTACATCCCTTATTTTCGTGTATTAGGGTTAGGTAACGACTCCAACACCCTGTGTATGTCCTTCCACCTATATATACTTCATATTAGCTGTCATGAACAGTTGAGTTTTGCTTAGATTAATAATATCGCCGTTCTACGATTTGTGAAGCCCCAACTTCGTGATTTCAGATCGTATCTTCTACGTTCTTGCTTGTGTTCTCGGTTGCACTTGCAGGGATTATCCTTCTTGGCGAGGTCAATAATGTGCATCACGATTGATAACCAATGGAGCAGTGGTGTAGTGATTGCAGGAGTTTTTCGTGTTCTACTCGAGAGCCTGAGATAATCAACGTCGAGATCTCCATCGATCGACTTATTTATTACCATTCAGAAGATCGGGCCTAAGCCTCCTTATCAGAACATTTCTCCCAAGTATCTACAGCACTTCGGTTCGCATAGAACCACTATTTTGCTCTCCCAAGAGGAGAGAACGGAAACAGCCTTAGACGTACAGCATTAGGGGATACATCCTTAATCTTAAAAGTGCTGCAGATCTCAAGGAACTGTTATAGGTGAGCACTTGTATCCTTGTTAGCCTTCCCACAAAGTGGGTTGGCTTGCACCATAGTGATAAGGCCAGTATTGATTTCAAATTTTACGTCTCCCGTGTTAACAGTGGCCCAACAGGCACATTGTTAGCAGAGAGAGCTGAAAACCCACGAAGGGTCTTCTGGGCCATTGGTGTTTCGGTTGTTGGTGCAGTTGTGCTAGCTTGCTTTGCTGCTCGAAGCTTCTGAGGAGTAATGACATGAGGTCAATCTCTCAGAAGGGATTCGAGATCTTCAACAAAGTTTTCCGGCAAGCGGAAACCAGACATACACTACCCTATTTTCACATAAAATGCGAAAACAAAGAAGGATCATCCTACTAAAACCTACCAGGGTCCTATCCTACTCACTTAATCATGTAAAACTTCACCTACCCTCCCTGACAATGGCACCAGAAATGCTTGTTGATATTTCCTACGCACTACTAACAATTCATCCCTAGCAGGGGTGCCAGAAATGCTTGTTGGTAGGTTTTATATGATACATGTAAATCCTCAAGCGCACGGAAACTATCTATGTAGCATTTCCCCTCTAAGAGTATTCCCAAAGGGTGTCATTTATATTCTCTCAAAGGAAGGCTACATGGAAGTAAAACAATCATCAAGTGGAAATGCTAGGTTGGCCTAGGTAGGGTTCTAGCAAGGATGGATAAAGGATAATTGAGGTAGTGTGACACACACAAGAGCATTCTATCCTAAGGGGATAAATATGGTAAAGAGAGACTAGGCTAAGAACTAGATAGAGACTACTACAATGCTTCTAATGTACATATACATAGCCTAGGTTAGTTACTAATTATCATGTCAATTATGAATTCTCATGCTAAGCGACTTAACATATTGGGCACGGATTTACCTCTAGCAATACTAGGACGACTCCCGCCGAGAGCCTGTGGTATAGCCGAACGTGGAGGATTACAAAGGACAGATAGGGATGTCACCACCTACTGCCTACCTCTTCAATCCGTGCGCATACGAGACATTCAACGCTACTCTCTATCCTAGCACCATGCTAGCATATTAAGTAATTACCTTAAGAGCCTAGGCACAAGCCATCCTAAGGCAATGAACTAAATCATCGTTGAACCAATGTTAATTCATAGCATAAGTGATTCATGTTAACATAATCATGTCATAGCTAATTAGACTCTAGTGGAGGTTTATAGTTTTTATGATGATATATTGAGAATGGTATAACACAATCATGAATACTACTCCTACCACATACATGGAATCCACAATCAAAAAAGAAATGCTTCATCCAAGTATATAAACAATGAAAGACTAAAGTTAACATCTTTATTAAGAATAATGTCACAAATACAAATTGGAATATGAGAGACATACCTTTCCCCATTGGAAATTGGGAAGAGAATCCTTCTACTCCTCTCCTACTTGGACTATGGACTAGAGACTCTCCTCTCTACAGCCTATACTCCTCTAAACCTATGGAGATTAGTGGATACAATGGATGAATACTCAAGTGGTGTGTGTTGAAGTGAGGAGTGAGAGGTCCTATTTATAGCTTAGAGAAGGGTCGATTCCCGCCACCAAAAGCACACAAATCAGTCCCCCATGACCTCTTCAAGCCGGGAGGAGCCAACACATGGCGTTTGACCGTGTTTGGCACCAGGACCTAGTCGGCCGACTAGGGGGGGTCAGCCGACTTGTTCCTAGCTCTAAACGGCCAGTTTTTTCTCTAAGTGACTGACAGGTGGGTCCCATTCCATGATATGGGTGCTACACCATTGGATGGCCTCAGATGCTTCTGTTTGTGGGCCATTTGATCCATGTGGTGTCATGTGGCATCGCCTGATTGGCTAGAATAATATTTTATAGGATCCATCCCCTTGTTTAACTTCAATTCTGCATAGAATCCCTGCATGCACTATCTTCTCTAAGGACAAGTGAAAATAGGTTAAATAGAAAGGTGATGTGTGCAAGAAATGATATTTCTTTCACATAATTGAGTTATATTGACGGGTGAAATTGGTATATAACAGCCGTCAACAACCATCATGATGACAACAAGACTTTGGAACTTCTACACATGGACCTCTTTAGTCCAATCGCCTACATAAGCATTGGTGGTAACAAATACGGTCTTGTAATTGTTGATGATTTTCATGTTTCACTTGTGTGTTCTTTTTGCATGACAAAAGCGAGACTCAAGGTTTCCTCAAGAAATACTTGGGGAGAGCTCAAAATAATTTCTCCTTGAGAATCAAGACTATAAGGAGTGACAACGGCACCAAGTTCAAGAACACTCAAGTTGAAGAGTCTTTGGATGAAGAAGGCATCAAGCACGAGTTCTCGACCCCCTACCCCCCTTAACAAAATGGGGTGGCCGAGAGGAATAATATGACTCTCATTGAGATGGCTAGAACCATGCTTTATGAATACAAGACGTCGGACCGGTTTTGGGCGGATGTGACACCCAGTTCCGAAAATAAACCAAGTGCAGTATATGTGTGCCCAGGATGTTTAATAGACATACACAAGTAATTCAAAAATGATAAACAAATAATTACCACAACATGAGTTAAATAAGTACCTTTATTACATTATTAATGTAATCCTCAAATTACAACTCTAATGATCATTAATTATAATACTACTGCAGTAGAAATAATCTAATTAAGCAACCAAGCAAAAGGGATAGCACGGCTCCAAGCAACACCATAGGCAAGTCGACGGCAACACACAACTTAGTACTCCGCATTATCCTCAGGATACTCCCAAACATCACCTGAAACTGTTGGTGGGGGAATTGCAAGGGTGAGTACATGTCATACTCAGCAAGTGTAGGAAAGTATGATATGTAGCTTAAACAAGGAATGATAATAAACGATGGCTAATTGCTAAAAGTACATTTAAAAAATGTAAAAAGCATACTAAGATGTCTATGTGAATTAATCCCAACATGACCCAAATAATTACACCAATAACGAGTCCATTACCATCAATTACCATTATGTCACAACCATCAATAATTATCCATCCAAGTACCAAGTTCTTACCATTATCATCGACCATATTCAATTATCACAACTCAACCCATAACCAAAACCAAACCATCACAGTCCCAAGTTTCCCTCTAATCATGAAAGTTGTCCACGTGCTCATAACCGGGAGCACGACTATCATGATAGTTTTTAACACTCTGCAGAGGTTGTACCACTTTACCCACAAGTTCATGATTTCGTCACCCGTCGGCGACTAAAGAAACCTCCCTTATGTCAATTACACTTCCTTAGGTGTATGGCCAAGAGATCACAAACTAGCCTTTACAAAGGGACTACCAGCATATTAAGACCCAACAAGGTTTCACCGGTGGTGATGCCTCCAACTGAGGAAATCCAACCAAGGGCCCCCTCTTATACCATTCGGATTCCAGGGCAGTCCCGCCACTATTCCAAACCAAACTGACTCCCATTCCCTGCTCCTCCAAATGATCTGAATCGATGCTGGTAATACTCCTAATTAATTTGCTAAGCCACACCCATACTTGGCCTTGTGGTGGCACTGTTGTCCTGGCCTATTCTCGCATGAACCGGTCCTTAGATCCAAGGCAAGCAAACCACTATATCAACCAACCTAGTCCACAAACCATGCTTGCTTAGATCTCCCAAGTCCCATGTTACCAATTAACCGTGTTCATCAATGCTCATCATCCTATAGTTCATAATTAAGTCATTTGGTTGATTTCCCATCCCAATTAATTAGAGTGAAGCAAAAAGATAAAAAGCTCTTCCCGACTCTCTACAATATATTCCAAGCGACAAAGATGGTCAAATAAGGCTAGTAAAGTCCTATCTTGGGTTTCCCATCAATTTGACACAAGCATGCAATTTTGCAAACAAAACATTTAAAAATAGGATCAAAATGATCAAGGACACTTGCCTTACTCCCGAGCTTGGTTTGGGTCAAAAGCTTCGAAGTTCTGGTTCTGCAGGTCCTCAAAAGCACTATCTATGGCAACACCTTCGATTCCCAGCAACAAACATGCAAAACACACAATTCAATCATATAATGCTCATATAGTACTCAATATGCCATGATATGCATGATTAATGCAATTGTGAGGTAAAACTTGTTAATGAGTTGCTATTAATGTTTACTAACTAGTTCTAATAGTTTCTAACAAGTTTGGACAGGTTTGGAATCAATTTAGATCAAATTGGGTTCAATTCAGGAATTTTTCAGATTTAGACACCAGACTAGTCCGTCCTATACAGAATCTGCAATTTAGGGTCGTTTTGATCAGCGAGAATTGGGATTTAATTCAAATGGAAAAGTGAAAGTAGAGGGTGACCACATGCTTAGAGCTCCAAGGGTCAAGAATTGGATGTGAAACTCGAATCTTGACGATTAGGGTTGATGGTGGAGAGTTAAGGGTGAATTGGTGATGAAGAACGACAAGTCAATGAAGATCTTGCTGGATTGATCCTCCTTCGTGTTCCCCCCTCCTCCTTGCTGCTGGATCTTCTCTTGATGGCGGCTCCCACGAACTAGAGTTTTTGGTTTCTCCAATTGTGGCAAATAGGTGAAGGGGTGGGTGTTGGGGTGTTTATATAGAGGTGAGGTGGTAGGGTTTGATGGATTTCGAGTCTAAGGTGGGTGGAGGCTGGGGTGGGGTCCACTTGGACTCCTCCCAGGTTGGGCACGAAGTTCTTGGGCCCAATTAAGGCAATTACCCAAAAACCAATCGTGGAGAAATAACAGAATTCGAGTTGGTTTCTGCAGGCCGGACTAGTCTGCTAGGGGCCGGACTAGTCCGATATTGAACAGGGACATTTTTGGACAATTCCTTTGTGGCTTCGGACAAGTCCAATCTGGAACAGAAACAAAATCGGACAAGTCCAGGGTAATAGGTCGGACAAGTCCGAGATGGCAAAGAAAAAGGTTTTCCGGACTAAAATTCAGCAAGGAACGGACTAGTCTGCTTGGATCACGGACAAGTTCGGACAACCTCAGGGACCAAACCGGACTAGTCTGTGCATTGTGCCAGACAAGTCCGGGCTCTGAAAGAACTGAACTTCCTGAAGAAGAATAGGGTCACCGGACTAGTTCTAGGTTATGGTCGGACAAGTCCGCACCCTGACAATTTTAAATTGCTGTTTTGTCTTAAATTCATTTTAATCTTGTAACTTTTATGTTGTTTAAGGTTAAACATGTATAAGAATGTATGCAATGCATGGTGAATGAAAATGAGGGTGTTACAGCGGAAGCGATTAACACCGCTTGCCATGCCATAAACTGGTTGTATCTCCATCGCATATTGAAGAAGACGTCTTATGAACTCCTAACCGGTAACAAACCTAGTATTTCCTATTTTCGTGTTTTTCGGGAGCAAATGCTATATTCTCAACAAGAAGACTAGGACCTCGAAGTTCACTTCAAAATACGATGAAGGTTTCTTGCTTGGTTATGACTCAAACACTTACGCGTATAGTGTTTTCAACAAATCCTCCAGAATTGTTGAAGTAACATGTGACATAGTGTTTGATGAGACTAATAGCTCCCAAGTGGAGCAAGTTGATCAGCATGTGCTAGATCAAGAAGAAGCTCCACAAGTGGTGATAGGAAGGATGGCACTTGGAGACATTCGACCACAAGAACAACCTCAAGACTCAAGTGACCATTCCACACATCAAGCAAACTCTTCCTCAAATGATCAAGCTCAAGACCCTCAAGATGCGCTTCAACAATATGAAAATGGAGACATCAATCAAGGGGGAGACGAAGAAAGTGAGGAAGAAGATGATGAAGTTCCAAGAACTCAAGCACCATGTTTAGGATCCTTAAGTGCCATATTTAAACCGTCAATTCACCTCATAATGTGCCCAAAAGAAAAACACAACATAGTGGTAGGGTTAAAAACTAACCAATTCCACAAGTGTCGGTGTTCATTTGTATGTAGGTGAATTATGCCTAAAAATACCAAGATGTGTAGGGAGTAATCCATTAAATTGGTTTTCACATATCAAGCGACACCACGTGTCTTCATATGGATCAAATGGCCCACAAACAGAAGTATTTGAGGCCATCCAATTGTGTAGCACCCATATCAATGGATGGGACCCACCTGGCAGTGACCTGGAGAAAGCACACGTCAAATGGTGCAAAGACCAGGTCAGACGACCCCCCTAGTCGCCCGACTTGGTCCTGGCGCCAAACTCGGTCAATCGCCGCGTGTTGGCTCCTCCCGGTTTCTTGAACACGATGGTGACTGATTCACGCTCATTTTGTGGCGAGAACCAACCCTTCTCCCGCTATAAATAGTACCCCACATCTCACTTCACAAACACACACCAAAAGTTGGGAATAGAATACCACTCAGTAGTCCTAGAGGCTGCCAAGTAGAAGGAGAGTGTGGTGAAGAGTCTAGGAGAAGGAGGCTTGGGCTTGTCAATTCCCTCTTCTGCATTTGTACCCCTACAAAGGTTTGATTCAAAATCAAGTAAGCCTTTAGGAATTCATTTCAAGTTTTATTTCCAATTCAAGGTAGTTTGTACAAGTAGTTAATTGTGGGTTCATTGCTTTAATTTATTAGAGGCTCTAGTTGTAGCTTTGTGTTCGAAACAACTAGAGTAGTGATTTAGAATGTAAGCGTGGTGCTTAGGTTAGAAATCACCAGTGAATATCTCGTAGACCTATGGATTGAAGATGTAGGCAGTAGGTGGTGATAGCCCTATCTGTCCTTAGTAATCCTCCACGTTCGGCTATGCCATAGGCTCTCGGCGAGAGTCGTCCTAGTGTTGCTAGGGGTAAACCCGTGCCCGAAGTAAGCAGCTACCGCAAATTCCTTTGAATTAGAATCAATACTTTGAATTCCCCTCTGTTCCTTGCCTACCAAACAACATTTATTCCTTGGGTGAATTAGTTCATAAGATTAGCATACATGTTCTTTGGATTTGATACCCTGGGGAATACTTCTTAAGGGGAAGTGCTACACGACAGTTTCTGTGCGCTTGCGGATTTTTATCTATGAGGTAAGAAACGTCAACAAGCATTTCGGGCGCCGTTGTCAGGGAAGGGTTGTTGTTAATCTTCGAACCTTGTTCACCCTCGTATCTATCTTCTTATCTTACCTTTCCTTTTAGTACCACCACCACATATATTGAGCAGCCCACCATTCTTTCATATTCTGTCCCAAAGGGCAAGTTCTGTGAGCCACCGCCTTTGGCAGAGCTCATTTGTTCTACTAGCTATGAAGTTCACCCTCGCTTTATAGCCATGGTTCAGGAACAATCCTTCTTAGGAACAGAATGTGCAAACCCTTATCACCATCTACGAGAGTTCGAACAATTGTGTTCATGCCTTCTAATCAAGGGTATGCCACAAGAAACTCTCAAATGGAAGTTGTTTCCTTTTCCCCTCAAGGAAAAAGCCAAACAATGGTACGACCACAACGTTGGGAAGACAAACGGAAATTGGAATGAATTATGAGACATATTTTGTCTTGCTTTCTTTCTTTCCAATTGATCAAATCGTTTTCTTTCGAAAGGAAGTACTATGCTTCCAACAGATGGAGAAAGAATCTATAGGTGCAGCTTGGGATATATTTTCTCTTTTGAGAAATTCCAGCCCAGATTTGTCCATCCTGATTCGTTTCTTTTGCAACTCTTCTTCACGGGATTGAACAAAGAGTCTGCCCTACATCTGGACATTACGGCTGGAGGATCTTTCCTCTATAAGACGCCGGAAGAAGACAAGGATCTTCTAGATCGAATTATAGAAAATTCTTCCTTCATTATGGGTCGTAATGAGCCTCCTCAAGAGGAAGTCGTGTCAAAAACTGAGGATAAACCCATAGACAAGTATGAACCCATTTCTTGATTATCCCAAACCTTGCCGGAGGAATCCTCTCCCGAACCCGAAACTACAAAGGAAGAAGAAATTCAACCTTCAAAGTTTCCCTTTTACTTCAAGGAAGAAATATCTGAAGATTTTGGGAATACCTTGAAGTACTGTTGTCATAGGAAATTGTCACTGCCACTAACTCCACCTGACCCACCTGATGGAGTATTCGTCCAACAGAAGGTCAATGAGTTAACCTCTATTCTAAGCAGAGAATGGACTGAGGAAATTAAGCAGTCGCCCAAAACTCTTCGGATGACCTCACCCTTGGCAACCATTATATGTTTCATTAGAGGAACACCAATGAGGCTCCTATACAACCTCACTGTTGGAGCAAATCTCATTCGCGATTCATGCGCTCTCGCCATTCTAGGTGATGTGTCATTGGCACCAACATGTAAATCCTTCTGAGATTCTTTCAGAACATCCTTGAAGGATGCGGGCTTTGCAACAGGTATCTATAAGACACAAAGATATTGAGGCTATCCTAGACTTCCATGTGTTCGAAATCCAACATTTTGACATTATGATTGGGATTCCCATTGAGAAATTTCTCATGGAAATTCCCTTGGAAGGAAACCTCGATGTCAAGCTTGGAGGGAGAAAATTCTTTATTCCTATCCTACGTTCCAAGAACACGTCCGCAAAATCTCTCATCCAAGATTAACGAATAGAGGAGGTTAGTACTCTTCAATTCTTAGCACCCCCTGAAATTGAAGGAGAAGAAGATTTCATCCAAGAAGAGGATGAATTTCATGAGGCAATTGAATTGCCAAAAGAAGAGTTCTTCCCAAAACCTCTTGTTGAGCTAAACATTCTACCTCCAGGCCTATGTTATGACTTTCTAAATGGCAATTTGGAAGCCCCTGTCATTATAAGTGACAAGCTTTCAGATGATGAGACATTCAAACTCATTGCCATGCTAGAAAAGCATAGAGCTGTTTTTTGCTATTCACTAGAGGATCTCAAAGGGATTTGTCCAGCGTTATGCATCCATCGCATTCCTATTGACCCCAAGAGTGTCCCCTCAAGGGAACCTCAAAGGCGATTGAATAATGTGATGCGAGAGGTTTTCAAAAAGGAAGTCTTGAAACTTCTGCATGTCGGGATTATCTACCATGTTCCTCATAGTGAATGGGTCAACCCAGTTCAAGTATTGCCTAAGAACGGAGGTATGACGGTCGTTCAAAATTAAAATAATGAATTTATTCCTCAATGAACCGTCACGGGATGGAGGATGTGCATTGACTACCAAAAACTTAACAAGGCTACAAGGAAGGATCATTTTCACTGCCCTTCATCGATGAGATGTTAGAGCAGTTGGCAAAACACTCCTACTTTTGTTTCCTTGATGGGTATTCGGGTTATCATCAAATCCTAATCCATCTCGACTATCAAAGTAAGATCACATTCACATGTCCTTACGGAACTTATGCCTATCGGCGTATGCCCTTTGGACCGTGTAATGCTCCTGCCTCTTTTCAAAGATGCATGATGTCTATCTTTTCTGACATGATTGAGGAGATCATGGAATTTTTCATGGATGATTTCTCCATCTATGGAAAAACGTTTGATCATTGTTTGGAAAACTTAGACAAGGTCTTACAAAGATGCCAAGAGAAGGACCTAGTACTTAATTGGGAAAAGTGTCATTTCATGGTCCGTGAAGGCATCGTTCTTGGACACTTAATGTCTAAGAGAGGGATAGAGGTGGACAAAGAAAAGATTGAAGTCATTGAAAAACTTCCACCTCCTATCAACGTTAAGGGAATCCGCAACTTTTAGGTCATGCGGGGTTCTATTGGCGATTCATCAAAGATTTCTCAAAAGTCGCTAGACCCCTCACTAACCTATTAGTTAAGGAAGCTCCCTTTGATTTCGATGATGAATGCCTTAAATCATTTGATACACTAAAAAGGCATTGATCTCAGTGCCAATCATCCAACCTCCTAATTGGACGCTGCCATTCGAAATCATGTGTGATGCTAGTGATTTTGCTGTTGGTGCGGTCCTAGGCCAAACCAAAGATAAAAAGCATCATGCAATAGCCTACGCTAGCAAAACACTGATAGGAGCTCAACTCAACTATGCCACAACTGAAAAAGAGCTCTTAGCTTTAGTTTTTTTGCTATTGATAAGTTTAGGTCCTATTTTGTTGGAGCCAAGGTCATAGTATATACAGACCATGCTGCCTTGAAGTACTTGCTCACCAAAAAAGATGCTAAACCAAGGCTAATCCGATGGATTCTTCTACTCCAAGAGTTTGACTTAGAAATCAAGGATAAGAAAGGAGTAGAGAATTTTGTGGCAGATCATCTCTCACGTATGGAAGTCACGCAAACCATAGACATTCCTATCAATGACTTCCTACGAGATGATATGCTTCTCAAGGTGACTAACTCTCACCCTTGGTATGCGGATATCGTGAACTTCATGGTCACGGGATACATACCACCAGGGGAAAACAAAAAAAACAAAAACTCATCAGAGTCGTAGACACCTTTGGGATGACCCATACCTCTATCGAGTTTGTGCCGATGGCCTTCTTAGAAGGTGTGTCCCATCAATCGAAGGCACCATGATTAATGAGAAATGTCATGCTAGCCCCTATGGTGGCCATTACGGTGTTTACCGTACCCAGACAAAGATCTGGCAGAGTGGATTCTATTGGCCTTCTATGTATGAAGACACAAAAGAATCATTCGCAAATGTTGGAAATGTAAGAAGCATGGAGGAATTTCCCCTCGCAATGCGATGCCCCTAACATATAATCACCAAGTGTAATTATTTGATGTGTGAGGTATTGATTTCATGGAGCCTTTCCCTAGGTCCTATGATCGCGAGTATATCCTGGTGGTCGTAGATTATGTGTCAAAATATGTAGAAGCTTTCCCGTGCAAAAATTTTGATTCCAAGCAAGCTAGGAAAATGTTTCATGAGATCCTTTTCCCACGCTTTGGCACTTCCCGTATGGTCATAAGTGATGGAGGGTCTCATTTCATAGCTATGAGCTTCCAGAACTTTTTGAGGGAGCTTGGTGTCCAACATAACATTGCTACTCCATACCACCTACAAACAAGTGGTCAAGCAAAAACATCTAATAAATAAATTAAGAATATTCTGCAAAAGATTGTCTTGGAAATGGGAACGGGATGTAAGCATAAGCTACCCGACGCATTGTGGGCCTACCGTACAGCCTACAAAACCCCCATCGGCATGTCTCCATTCCAACTTGTCTATGGGAAGACTTGTCATCTTCCTGTAGAATTGGAACATAGAGCCTATTGGGCCATCAAGCCGTGGAACATGGACTTTCATGAAGCCGGAAAACACCGATTAAAGCAACTTTTCAAGTTGGAAGAGTGGAGAGATAAGGCGTACCATAGTGTCAAAATCTACAAGGAAAGAATCAAAAGATGGCACGATAAGAGGATTACGCCTAATGAGTTCAAACCTGGAGATAAAGTTCTACTCTTCAACTCTAGGGTTAAACTCCTTGGACATGGGAAGCTTAGAAGTAAAGGAAAGGACCCTTCACTATAGTAGAAACCTCATCCCATGGAGCAATCACACTCCAGGTCATGATAATCAACTATTTAAAGTGAATGGGCACCGACTTAAATTATTTCTTGAATCCCAGGAGGAGAAGGTGGAAAAGGAAATTGGCATGATAAATCTTATTGATTTTCACGTCATTTCTTTAAATTCTATCTAAATTCTCTGCGTCCAATTAATGGGCCCATCCAATTAATCATCTATGGGGCCCATTAAGCCAACCCACGAAAACCTGGCCCCAACAGAGCAAAAAGGGGTTCGGCCGAACCCTAGGGTCGACTGACTCCTCCTTTGCGCCATCGGTGTTCTGTTTTCTCGTGCGGCTCTCCAGACGTATACCAACAAGACTCTTAGTGCTATCATATTTTTCCCAGTTGTTTATAGACGGGAATATAAAGGGGAACCTTGCACCATCTAGAAAAATCCATCTCCTGTTCCTCCCATCCAAGTCATGGCCCACAAGAAAATTGTGCCTCATACCTCCTCTAGCTCAACCTTCAACCTGAGCGGAGACATTGCGCCGGTCAATGACAAGTCCACCCTCACTTTTGAGTCCATCATGGCATTAGATGTTGTACCCCTCGCCATGATCCCGCCATCAACGATGACTCCACGTGGGCATAGCACCACACCTCGTGGTGCTGCACAATCGCTCTCCCCTCAGAGGACGCCCATGTAGTCGATGACACCTACACATCGTCCGACTGTGGCTGGCTTTAAGCCAGTAAAGACCTGTCTTTTTCCTGAAAAGGACGAGTCTCTCCCAAAGCTGCAGCCTGGCGAGGAGTTTATGTACACTCTGAAGACCAAGGACAGTGACATAGTGAGCCACCACTACAAGTCACCTACACGTACCTCGCCTAAGCGTTTGGGAGATCGCCTCATTATCCACAGGGTGCGCAAGCCTGAAGGAGGCTATGCAAAAGGCTTTTTCAAGCAAGTGGATAATTTGGTGATGGAGGAGTCGACAGGCTCGTCACCCTCCGAAATTAGGTGTCACCTCTCATCGCTTACCATCAGAGGGCCACCTTGCAATTTGAGGACGGTGATTGAAAATCTCCTCGTGCCCCTAAAGTGGCACAACTTTCTAAGAAGTTAGCTTCTCTCTGTTTGGAGAATAAGAAGCTATCGGACTTAGTGGCTGAAGGGCGCATAGAGAGGACAGAACTAAAGGATGAGATCATCTCCCTCAAGGAGGAGATTGATGGTGTTCGCCGTGGCATGAGTGCCAAGTTGCGGCACATACGCAATGTCGTCGGGAAGCCCGACATCTACAACGCACCATAGTTTAGATGTCCCGACTACATAGGATGCTTACTCATTTAGTTTAGTATTATTCCAAATTTTTATTCCTCAAGTTTAGATTGAATAATGTAAGTATCCCCAATATTTTGAATTCAATAAAGTGAATTTACCGGTTCTTCTAACCTGGTAAAGTCCCCCCTTTAGTTTATTTTTGTTGAATAAAGAGTCTGTGGAACAAGTGTGGGGGAGGCACCCCAAATTGTGAAATCCTGACGTGCAAAAGTAGCGTTGCATCCCAAAACTCGTCGCAACCGAACATATGACTCGACACGTCGAAACAGAGCAATGGAGAGGCCAGAAGGGGTCGGCCGAACCCCTTGGTCGGTGACCTGGTGTGGGCCCCACACGGCTCCATTTCGTTCCACAAGTTTGGTTTGGATTTCTTATCTCGGAATATATGCGCTACCCTGTTGTTTAAGTTGATTTCCTATTTAAAATTGAGTATTTAAAATGAATCAACTCAACATTCAAGATTAAAACTTGGTAGTCAACATTTGCTTGAACTGGAAATTTGAATACTTTATATTTCAATTTATTGCCTTGTTTGTGATTCCCACAATTAAAGTAGGAGAAACACGTCATCTAAGTATTGACTAGTGTGATATGGTAAATGAGTTATTTGAAAAGATATCTCTTTGCTTGAAATTGATTTTGATGTTTGCAAAAATTTGGAGTCTTGAAATTTGCCTGATTCTCTCATTGGAAATTTAAATACCCACCAGAGCCATATGATACACTTATTGAAAACCACATGCATATGACACTATGTTTTTCATTGAACTTTGTCAACTCGTGACTCAATTGAGTTACATGCATAAACTTTTGACTTAGGAATTCTTGTGCACCTTATTCTTGCCAAATATCTCAAATTAAGAATTTGCATCCACCATTCATCCATCCAATAAAGAAACTCCATGCATTGTAGTTATCCAAATCTCTCTAGAAAAATAAAAAGGAGTAGAAGACATGGCTACGAAAAAAAGAAAAAAAAGAGAGAAGCATCTACTCTTCAAAAGAGAAGTATGCCAAAAAAAGAGAAAGAGAGATAAAGTAGCCATGTTTAATCCTTAAAGAGAGAAAACCATGGACTCCACATTTATCCATTCCATCCATGTGCACAAGGAATTTCTTTATCAAATTTTTTGTTGCATAAGTCTCTCATAGGATAAAGTTTTTGACTTAGTAATATCTGAATTGCAATGTGTGCCACATTTATCCCTACCAAGCTCCAGATATAATCATTTTAGTATAGGGACAAAATTGGCAAAACATGCCAAGGTGAGGACCAAAACACTTTGAGAGATTCCAAATGAGATATAAGGGAAATTGTTTCTTTGACTTTCTGAATATAGCAAATCGTCAGATCATTTCGGCGGCGGAATATCCAAGGGAACTACATTCCAACCATTCCACTCTTCAAACACCCAATATTGATGTGGTAGCCACATTCCAAAAAGGGAATTCATGAATTGAGGTATGAGTTGAAATATCTACTATTCTCATTTTCTAACTTATAGAAAATTTATGACAACACCTTAGTTCTTCTTCTTGCCTTCACTCAAGGACGAGCAAATGACTAAGTGTTAGAGAGTTTGTTGACGGTCCTTAAGTGCCGTATTTAGACCATCAATTCACCTCATAATGTGCCCAAAAGAGAAACACAACATAGTGGTAGGGTTAAAAACTAACATTCCATAAGCGTTGGTGTTTATTTGTATGCAGGTGAATTATGCACAAAAATACCAACACATGCAGGGAGTAACCTATTAAATCGGATTTTGACGAATCAAGCAACGCCACGTGTCATCACATGGATCAAATTACCCACAAACAGAAGTATCCAAGGCCATCCAACAGTGTAGCACCCATATCAATGGATGGGACCCACATGGCAGTGACCTGGAGAAAGCACACGCGAAACGGTGCAAAGACCAGGTCGGTCGACCCCCCTAGTCGGCCGACTTGGTCCTAGTGCCAAACACAGTCAATCATCACATGTTGGCTCCTCCCAGCTTCCTGAACACGATGGTGACATATTCACGAGCATTTGGTGGCAGGAACCGACCCTTCTCCGCCTATAAATAGTAACCCACACCTCACATCACACACACACACACACCAAAAGTTGATAATAAAATACCACTCCTAAGGTTTAGAGTAGTCCTAGAGGCTGCCAAGTAGAAGGAGAGTGTGGTGAAGAGTTTAGGAGAAGGAGGCTTGGGCTTGTCAAGTCCCTCTTCTACACTTGTACCCCTACAAAGGTTTGATTCAAAATCAAGTAAGCCTTTGTGAATTCATTTCAAGCCTCTGCGAATCAATACCTTGAATTCCTCTCTGTTCCTTGTCTACCAAAAAACTTTGTGTCCTTCGGTGAATTAGTTTGTAAGATTAGCACACACGTTCTTTGGATTTTATACCCTTGGGAATACTTCTTAAGGGAAGTGCTACACGACAGTTTCCGTGCGTTTGCGTATTTTTATCTATGACGTAAGAAACGTCAACAGACCACACCCAAGAGTACATCAAAGCGTTCAATGAGACCATCCTATTAACAACATCCTTGGAGATATCTCCAAGGGGGTTATCACTCAATCTCGTGTTGAAAATTTTTATGAACATTACTCCTTTCTTTCTTCTTTGGAGCCTCATAAGGTTTAAGAAGCGCTACGAGATTCAGATTGGGTGATGGCCATGCAAGAAGAGCTCAACAATTTTAAAAGAAATCAAGTACGGAAGCTCGTAAAAAGTTCAAATGCAAATGTTGTGGGCACCAAATGGTGTTCCGCAACAAACAAGATGAACACAGGGTGGTTACAAGGAACAAAGCACGACTTGTGACCAAGGGGTACTCACAAGTTGAAGGTTTGGATTTCGATGAAACCTTTGCTCCCATAGCTAGACTTGAATCAATTCGCATATTACTTGTCTTTGCTACTCACCATGATGTTAAGCTATACCAAATGGACGTCAAGAGTGCATTTCTCAATGGTCCAATCAAAAAAGAGGTGTATGTGGAGCAACTCACCGGCGAAGATCAAGAGTTCCTAAACCATGTCTACAAATTGTGTAAGGCTCTCTATGGCCTCAAGCAAGCTCTTAGAGCTTCGTATGGGTGCCTTAGAGACTTTCTAATTCAAAATGGTTTCAAAATTGGGAAGGCCAACTATACTCTATTAACCAAGCATTTCAATGATGATTTGTTTGTTTGCCAAATATATGTTGATGACATTATATTTGGTTCTACTAACAAAACTTTTTGTGATGAGTCTTCAAAGATTATGACCGAGAGGTTTGAGATGTCCATGATGGGGGAGTTGAAGTTCTTCCTAGGATTTCAGGTAAAGCAACTCAAAGAAGGCATGTTCACAAGTCAAACGAAGTACACACAATACATACTCAAGAAGTTTGACATGGACAAGGCCAAACCCATCAAGACTCCAATGGGAACCAACGGGCACCTCGACCTTAATGAAGATGGTCTATGTGTGGACCAAAAGGTATATCGTTCTATGATTGGTTTATTGCTATACTTATGTGCATCTAGGCCTGATATAATGCTAAGTGTGTGTATGTGGGCTCGATTTCAAGCTGTTCCTAAGGTGTGTTATTTGACCGCCGTAAAGAGAATTCTTTGATATTTGGTTCACACACCAAGCCTAGGAATTTGGTACCCCAAGGGCTCCAAGTTTAATCTCATTGGATATTCTGATGCGGATTATGCAGGGTACAAAGTTGATAGAAAGAGTACCTTCGGGACATGCCAATTCTTGGGTAGGTCCCTAGTGTATTGGTCCTCAAAGAAACAAAATTTCATTGCTCTCTCCACAACCGAAGCAAAGTATGTTGCAGCCGGAAGTTGTTGTGCACAACTTCTTTGGATTCGGCAAACTCTTAGGGACTATGGCATAAACTTGTGCCATATCCCTCTCCTATGTGACAATGAGAGTGCTATAAAAATAGCCCACAATGCAGTTGAACACTCAAGGACAAAGCACAATTATATCTGCCATCATTTCTTGAGAGATCATTCCATCAAAGGAGACATAGTGATTTCCAATGTGAGAACCGAAAACCTATTGGCTGATATCTTCACCAAGCCCTTAGATGAGAAAAGATTTTGTGAACTTAAGAGTGATATCAATATCCTATATTCTCAAAATGTGGCTTGAGTCTCACACATCTGATTGTTAATTGTATTTTATTCAAAATTCATGCATGCTTGCAAAAAACTCTTCCCCCCCCCATTTTTCTACAAAACTATTTGAAATTATTAAATGTTTGTGAATTATGATCATAGTTTGGTTGTTGATTGCTTATTGACCATGTTTGCAAATATCTTTTGTGAAAACTAGTCCAAAAGGATCAAATCTCAGGTGAAAACCGAAATATATATGTGTTTTCAGCCTCTAGGCCGGACCAGTCTGTCCAGTGGCTGGACAAGTCGGACACTCCGGATAGTCTGGACAGAGTCTGTAGGCCAGACAAGTCTAGGTCTCCAACTGGACTAGTTTGACCCCTGGGTACTTAACCTCCCCAGGAGGCTCCCCGACCCTTCACTCGTCCACTCACACTCTCTCTCCTCAAACACGAAAATTGCACCCCCAAATTGGCGGTTTTCGATTCCATCCAACAAAAATTGATTCCAACCCATGGATTGAAGCCCCAAGGTGTGTGTGAACTCTTCCCCAAGCATCCTAGGCTAATTCTTCATCCACATTTCGTCGAATGGAAGATTTGAAGATGTATTCTTGACCTAACCCAATCCTTCGGAACTCAAATCTTTTAGTCTTTTGATTGAAACCTCTTCACAAAAGTTGCTCTATATTTGATTGTGATCCTATCCTTGGAATATTGTGCCTGGATCCGTAGTTTTTACAAAAATCCTCAAGATTAGGGTTCTTGTTGTGTACATCGGACTAGTCCGGCTAAAAGGAGGGCAAGTCCGGCTCGTACGGACTAGTCTGATCCTTGGGCGGACAAGTCTGGGGTTCACTGTGAAAACCCTAACCTTGATCGTTTATGTGAATTCGAACACAATATTCTATTTCCTTGGACTCATATACTCTCTTGTTTATCTCTTCTCAGGGACGATGTCGAACCTCGACGACTCGCCTCTATTCGATCCCATGCACGAAGCAACGAGGCAAGAAACCTATAGTCGTGCTCGTGAAGAGCGAGAGCTTGCTATAGCTCTTCTTGAATCGAGGACTGAGGCAAGGAAGACAAAGAAACAACAGTGAGAGGCTCATAACTCAGCTACAGCCAAACTAGCCCCAAGGAAGAGAGGCTTGTGACCATGGGTGGGAAGACACGAACTCAAGCGACTAGAAATGCAAAAGATAAAGGCAAGGCACCGGCGGATGAACCACCTAAGAAGAGAACGTCAGTTGTCAAGAAGCCCACGAGCAAGGCGCAAAGTGGGGTCACCATAAAAGAAAAGGGTAAAAGGGGGTCCTCACAACCCATTGGCCCTTTAAGAATGTCCTCACCTGCTAGGAATCCAAATTGAGAAGCCACTGTTGAAGCTAATCTATTTAGAGTAAAAGGGGCATAGGAAGCAAAAATGATCCTCGTTCAACAATGTGGATCATTGATGGGGTTGTCCGATTCAACAATGTGGAGTATATCCTTGATGACATCTTCAACATCTCACACACCCCCAACCACTCGTGTGGCTATGCACCATATATCATGTGTCTAATTGAGAAGGTATCCGGGTTGAGGTCCAAGAAGGATGTTACTCATCAGAGGCTTCGCCCTCAACTTCCTCCTCGCGAGCCTATTGCACCAAGAAGGAAGAATGTTGATCCTCCTACCTTTTCCTCTCATCCTGTGGTTTCTCCACCCCCTCCTCCATCACAATCCGGAAGTGGTTTCTTCAAGTGCTTCAAGGCACTTTTCGCCTCTTGCCGGAAGGTGGAAGTTCGGAATAGTCGCATGGAGCTTCGCCAAGAGAAGTACCTCAAGGTGATGAGCGACAAGCTCGAGGTTCCCATGTCTCCTGCCGCGGAGAGTGATGGAGAGTTGACTCTGTTTCCTTATTTCACCGCCGATGAACTCGCTCACTTCGAGGAAGATGGAACCTCCAAGGCTGCCACCAACGATGAAGACGACAATGAACACATTGAAGATCCGGAGGCTACGGAGAGCGACAATGACCAGCAAGACGGCGTCGACAATGAGTAGACTGTAGGACTTCCTTCCTCTTTTTGTTTTTGGTGTCTTGATGCTAAAGGGGGAGAGATTGGAAGGGGGTACCTTCTTTTTAGAGTTGTTGTGATCCTATGGACTTGAAATATGTTTTAAAACTCTTGCATTTAAATTTGTGTAAAACTTAATTTGTGTTAAGGATTGAATGCATATTATGATGTTTGCTATGCTTATTTATTGTGTGATGCTTAATATTGCCTATTTTGCATTCATTTTTATTGCCTTATCACAAATCATGGACACATCACTTAGGCATCCCACCATAACATGTGTATGTATGATAACTCTCAAACTCTTCATTCATGATGCATACATTGAGGGGGAGTTACTCATGCATACACTTGTTATGAAAACCAATTTATATCATTTTTGTTGAAGCTTAATGTGTTGTCATCAATCACCAAAAAGAAGGAGATTGAAAGTGCATCTAGGCATCCCCGTGGTTTTGGATGATTGATGATGACAAATTAAGAAACTAATGATCTCAGTTGATCTTAAGCATAGGTGTGACGATTGAAATGAAAGGAAATTTCTCAAAAAGGAAAAGATCGAATTGGGCTTCTGTTGGTACCCTGCAAACCGGGTACCCCCAATACAAGGAATACAAGACACTGGGTCCCACCTCCCAAGAGGGGAGGTACTGCGAGGCTACCATGTGTCTTGCAGAGCTCCGGACCTGCCTCCCTGCTAAGGGTGACTCTGGTGCTATCACATGTCCCGTAGATCTGGACATGCCTCCCTGCCAAGGGTGACTCCGGTGCTGCCACACGCCTTGCGGCTTCGGACCCAACCTCCCCGCTGAGGAGAGTTCCGGTGCTGCCACGCGTCCTATGGCTCCGAACCCAGCCTCACTGCCGAGGAGAGCTCCAGCACAACCACGTGTACCATAGCTTCGGACCCAGCCTCTCTGTTGAGGAGAGCTCCGGTGCTGCCACGCATCCCGCGGCTCCGGACCCATCCTCCCCACTGAGGAGAGGTTCAGTGCTGCCACGCGTCCCGCAGCACCGGACCCGACCTCCCGGCTGGAGGGCTCCAGTGCTGCCATGTACCCCGTGGTTCATGAGGACGACGTGTGCACTCAAGACCACATTCATGCGCCTTCAAGACAACATTAGTGCATCATCAAGACCACGCCTTCAAGACAACATTAATATGCTATCAAGACCTATTAATGTGTCATCAATACCACATTAATGTGTTATCAAGACCCATTAACGTGTCATCAAGATCATGTTTATGGGCTTTCAGGACCAGCTAACTCGGTGCCACCTGTCGAGCCATGGTCATAATGTGAGTTGCCGACCCTTGTCCTATAAAAGGAACGTGCAACAACCAACTAGCGGGGGAGCTTAGGCCAACCGACACTCACTCATGAGAGACCAAACTCTCGCATACTCATACATACGCAATATAACACACACTCTCGTGGATGTAGGGTATTACGCTCAGGCGGCTCGAACGACGTAAAATTTCTGTGTCACCTCGTTCTTGGATCTTGTTTAGTGCCCCGCCTAAATATGGACCTCCGCGGACTACTCCTAAGTAGTGCCGGGGGAAGTGTCGTTGACACACTTCGACATTTGGTGCGCCAGGTAGAAGACTCAAGCATGGAAATTAGGGTTTCTTTTGTGTTGAGTTTAGACTAGCCTTCTACGTGTGAGGGTGTGTGTATCGAGTGCATTGAGATCATAGAAGAGGGATCAAAGTCATGGTTGAGAGAAAACCTAAGTGACAAGCCTTGTTGAGAGAATTCCCTAGAGATCAAACTTGTTCGGGCCTCAGGGCCAGACTCGTCTGGGTTGTGCAGAGTAAAAGTTTATGTGTGAGTTCGGACTTGTCCATTTGGGACGGACTAGTCCATTCTACACTTGGTGAGAGTTTTTGAAGCCAAGTCCCGGGAGGCTGGACTTCTCCGCTACAGAGGTCGATCTAGTCCGGACTTCCTAGTTTGGTCTGTTTTCAACCGGACTAAAGGTTTTTGTTGTACTTCGGACTTGTCTGTTGTGAGGCGGACTAGTCCGTGGTGTTAAGTGAGAAGAGGTTTCTGAGGCTAGGTCCTGTTGGCCGGACTTGTCCGACCCAATGGCTGGACTAGTCCGACGTTTGCTGCTTGTCCATTTTTGAGTGGACCAAGACATTCTATTTGAGTTCGGATTAGTATGTTGTTGGTTAGACTAGTCCGTTATGTCATGACCGTTTGAAATTCAAACATTAGAGGGTACGTCACTCTCTGTGGAGCGTGACGTAGTGTGGACCCAGTAGGCCGGACTAGTCCGGGATTCCTGGCTGGACTAGTCCGGACATTCAATGTAGGCAACGGTTAGATTTATGGGACCCCTATAAAAAGGGGACCCCCAGCTCCCATTTGAACACCTTTGAACCCTAGCGCCGTCACAAGATTCCTTGAGCCATTCTAAGCCTTTTACTCCGCCTACTTGCCCTCTAGAACCAAATCTTGAGGAGATTAGGGCTTGGGAAGGGGAGAAAAGGAAGATCGACTTGCATTGGCTCTCGGTTTGATCTCTTGCACTTGGTGTCACATTTTGTGGCTTGTGGCAGTTGAGTTTTGTGTACTCCTTGTTGTAAATTATTTGTGGGAGTCTCAACTTGTGAGCAGCCCATAGAACTTGGTGATTACCCTTGTGATTAGCGGAAACCAAGCAAACCTTTTGTGATGGCTTGGTGGGATTCTGGTCAAGTGAGACTCGGTCCTTTTGTGGACTTCTCAACGTGAATGTAGGTTTCTTTGTGAAACTGAACCACGGGATAAATCGTGTCTCACTTGTTGCTTTACTTTCGCTATTCACTAGAATTGCTTTTAGGATTCATATCGTTCTTCATATTGTTCTTCATTAAAATCTTGCAACCGATTTGCTCTCACCTATTAATTTAAGTTGTATTAGGTTGCTAGACATTGTATCTATCTTTCGTCAAACTAAAATCCACAAATAACTTGTAGAAATCAAGTTTTTGAGTTTTCCCTGTGTACTAAGCAGACTAGTCCGCCCCTGACCAGACTATTTCGGCCTCAGAGTCTTAATCCTGTTTGATTAAGCAATTTCAGGTAATATTACTTATTCACCCCCCTCTAGGCGACTTTCAATAACAAAACTCTAGAATTTAAATCTGCGAAATACCAGTTTGGATAAACTTTGGATTTGGTTCGGATATATCCAAACGAATATGTATATCCGACCATTCGGATGAATGATAATCCATACCGTTTCCGATCCGATATGCAAACCTAAATATCCGGTATTCGATTCATATACTATTAAGATCTGACAAAAACAGGAATGGACTTGATATCTTCGAATATGGTACCTGGACAGACCAGAAAATATCCAATCTATTTTTATCCCAATTTAGATATATGCGATATGGCAGTTTTATGCTTGCTTCTACTGCTGAGTTTTATGAGGTAAACTTTTTTAATTCTGTAAAGTACTCATAGCATCGCAAAGTATGGTTTCAGGTAACCACGTCACTTGAGTTGCATCAATTCATGGCATATATTTCATCAGACCTGGTATGCCATACGAGTGCAGAGTAAGTAGAGTATGGCGCAAGCATCTGCATATCAAAACCGGCTTTCAAAGAGATGTATTGAATCCATTCATCAAATCCTGCTCTCGAGGGAATATATTTAACCAGAGATCAAATCCTTGGGCTAGATGTGACTATCAACCTCGCATGCTCAAACCTGTGCCTGCACAGCCACCAAGATAGCAGGAGTGGTCAATGTGGACTGGAAACAAACTCTCGAGCGATCTTGTATAATCCTGACTACACTTTTACAGAGCAAAGCAAAATACTGTAGACCGACGTTGAATCCACATAGTGGTTTTCCATCTTCATCTGACATCGCCTCAGTGGCCTGCATCTCTATAATATTGCTAAACTAAGGCTTCAGTGCAACATTAACATTACCATTTTTGGTGATGGTGTATTACTTGTTAGATCTACATTTTGATTATATAGCAATATTTTTTTGAAAATTTTTTTTTTAGTTTCTTTAGCTTATGCATTATCTAAAGAAAGAAGGATAGTCTAAACAAGATGAAGCAGACACACACACCACTGTTACATTCATAGCAAACATGAGAGGGATATCTGCTGTCAATGAGGGGGCACTAGGGGTGGATCCAACGCGGCACGGGAGGGGGCATCAGTGCCCCATACTGCCCGTGCGAAAGTGGAGCCCTCTTAGTAGCCCCTCTTTTATTTTGCAGTCACAGGTGAGAAGATTGGGATCACTAGAGGTTAAAGAAGACCTTTGTATACAATATAGGCTCAAAACTAGACCATTATAGACCATTAATAAAAATTATAGCTCACCATTCAAGTGAAATATGCTTACTACTGTATGTCGTTCAATCCTCTATAATTTCTGTATAAATTTGCCACTGGCCACAATCCCTTCAATGTTGGTAGGGGCATTAACCACACACGAGAAGTTATAGAAGCACCTTTCTTGCACTGCTCTAGCATCATGCTTATGCCCACCGTCGTGTTCTCAATGTGGAGGAGCTTCACACCACGCACAACTGTGAACCAGTTCAACACCACCGTCCCTCTACTGCACTCCAATTGCACGTCCCTCCGGCACCCGCCAAAGGATTTCCACTAGGACCACGATGACTGGTTCACCAGGTTGAATCCCTCAACACAGCTCAAAAAAATGGTGTGGGCGAGGTGCCGACATTGCACATGTTGAACACACCGCATGGTGCGTAGTCCTCTCACACGTTGCACAACAACCATGGGTACAATATCCAAACCCATCTCGTCGGAGACCACAACAACATATGCATCTTGCCAACCACGTCCAACATGACGTGAGCGGTGGAGGGTGCGTCGGCTGTAGCATTGAGGATGTAGGTGATCTCGTCGGGGTCGTCCACCATCTGAATGAAGAACAACTAGAAGTCCATCACCATGTCTAGGGCATCATTGAACTAGCAACCTTTCCATGGACCCACACGATACCCCTTGCCGTTCCCATGCCAGATGATGATGTTCGGTAGGCCCTTTGTGTCCACGACCCGATGGCCAACAGTAGCCCCCCCCCCCCCCCCCCCCCGATCATCAAGTTATTCCGCGCATGCCATGACGTAAGGGACCACTTCAAGTGTGTCTTTAGCCTCTTTTCGAACTTCATGCTAGTGAGCATGGTGTTGGGCGGGTGATCAAACGACTGCCTAAGGACATGACTGCTACTCTTCTCACGCTGGACTAGATTGTTCGAGTCATGCAACTCTGCTATTGAAGAGGCAAAAGCATCCGTTCTGTTCAACGAGCACTCTGCCTTGTCAGAGCTGTCAAGAAGTTGAAGGCTCCCACTGGTGTTGATCACCAAGATGTCAGAGGTGTTGTTGAGTGGGGTGTCATAGTTGACAACCCAACATATGGAGTTCATCCTGAATACGGTGAACCAGATCCCGAGGGATCTCTTGATTGGTACAGTGAGAGGGGCAAAGAAACCGAGGGTGAACGAGCCACCAAGTGAGGCTAGTGTTCAATATCATTGATGTTGCCCCGTTGTTGAGTGTGTCCGGAGGCTCTAGAGAAAGGAGTAGCCAAGGGTGGGTCCAATAGAGTAGCAGGGGGCTCAAGCCCCCGTACTCTCTATCGGATAGTTGAGCCTACTTATAGGCACCTCCTTTTATTTTTTCAGCTATGGAAGATAAGATTGGGTGACTAGAGGTTGAAGATGACTAATGTATATGATTTAGGCTCAAAACTGAACTGTAATACAAAAATTAGATCATTATAGACTACTAATAGGAATCACAAGCTCACCGTAAGATGACATATTTACTATAATATATGATTCAATCCCCTATAATTTAACACAATGGTAAGGTGGGTTGCTGGTGTTGTACCCCATACCTAAGCCTGGTCTAGGATACTGTTCAGTAGTTGTAGGACAGTGTTCTCCTTATCCTCCATTCCTTCCATAGTGCCCAAAAAAACTAGGATGATCAAAGACCGGGTACCTTTAGCTTCCAATGTCGTGGTCTCCAATGACAATATCTGCATAGCTCTACCATTTTGACATTTGAATTGTAGGTATTTTGGTCCAATTTGCAATCGTGGTTTAGATGGTACTTGCAACCTGGCAAGCAATATATCTTTCTTGTTTTTTTAGATAATGGGTCAAAGTCTCGACCTTCTCCTTCAAAGAGGTTATGATCAGCTCATTACAACTGAATACAAATGCAGACACCCACAATCTTATTGTTTAAAACAAGATAACTATAACTAGATGACTAAATACACACATGATTGTCGACTGAACTTCATAGACCAACATCAGCATGTTCGTCCTCTGACATTTTGACAACTGCTCTCCAGTTTCGGCATCATGAGTCCATCTGTAGAGTATGCCTAGGTTCACCACACATGAGTCTGAAATTTGCTTCCACATGAATCAAATTCAGGACCTAAAATGCTAATTATAGTCCTTAACTACTAAGCTAGAACTCCTTTCACAATTGAACGTTATACGTTTACTCAATGTCATTGCATTGTGCCATAGTAGCCGTGTACAGTCCATATAAAAGAGTAAATTTAATTGTACCACAATCATCCTTTCTTATTCAATTTTCCAGCACTGAGCTACCTTTGTTTGAGCTACCTTTCTTATTCAATGTAGAGGAACTATATTTAATATTATTAAATTCAATATAAAATTTGCTTCCACATGAATCAAACTCGAAACCTAAATATTGCTAATTAGAGTAAATAAGTACTTAGGCTAAAATCCCTTTCACAATTGGACGTTATACGTTGACCCAATGTCATTGCATTACACCATTATGGCCAAACAGCATGGGAGATTCGACAGGCCACGATGGTAGAACTACTACATTAATTGATATGAAGATTTGTGTTCGTGTCAAGGTTGTATTGCTAAGAAAGTTGCACATCCACCTCTGCACAAGGACGACAGGTCCGTATGGATTGCCTGTGTCTTATGGAGGTAGTCCGGCAAGTATAGCTCCTCGGCATCGTTTTCCGTGGACCAAAGGCTGAGGTTCATGTCAGCGTCATTGTCGGGAGAAGGAGCGAGTGGAGAGGGGAAACCTCATATGCGTCAACCTGCTGATAGATTTGTGCTTAGGTCCTAATCAGTATTAGGCTCGGCTGAGGGTGTATAGATAGAGGCATGACGAAGAACAACACCATGGAGCAATGAAGAACGGAGAGGAGAGAACGCACCTGAGGTCATATCTTGATGCGCAGATGATGGAGATGTCATTGGGGAAGAGCTTGATGCAGTGGAGCAAGCCGGAGCAGGGACACCTCTTCCTCCTCTCGTGCTTGCAGGCCGTTGGCGATGGAGGGTGGGAAAACCTTCCCCATGTTTCCCTCTCAAGAGCATATGAGAGCTCCTAAGTTTTATTGATTTGTTAGATCATTGTGCTGATATGAGAGGTAGAGCTCTCCTTATTAAGAGAGAGAGTACCTGAGGGGGCCCACCCAAACAGAATCGGTTGGGGATTCTGTCCCTGATCAGGACATAGGAGGAGGTTAGGAGATTGAGTTGGTTACTCTCGTAACCAACTCCTAATCACCTGTGGTCAACTTAATTAATTAATATCTAACATTCTCCTCCTTGATCACAGGCCAAATAAATTGATTTTATAAGCACATAGAATTTTGACACTATTTCTTTATGCTTGACATAAAGGGAACGACGCATCGAAGACAACCAGTTACGTATTGTTTGACTCGATAACCACATCACATCTCACACTTAGAAACATATCCTAAAACTGAGTTTGACCCCTAAGTATCCAGAAGATCATAGGTTCTTCCTTAAACCCATGTGCGTTATGTGTTCACAGAACACATTGGGTGGAAGTCCTTTGTATGCGGTACCGCGAGGATTCGTATGAATCTTATTGCTCAATTATCAATGCTTAGTATATTCTTGGATTTACTTCTTTTGCAACACACAACTAATGTCAATGTGTTTGGCGGCACATTCGACTTGTTGCCTCAGAAGTACAAAACCTGATGTGGTTCTATGCTGTCAACCACACTTAGCCTGGGTTTTCATATGGTGTCCGCTCAGTGGCGTTATCACTGTTGATGGTTTGTACGCACTACTAACAATTTACCTCTAGCAGTGGTGCTAGAAATGTTTGTTAATAGATTTTAGATTATACATGTAGATCCGCAAGCGCACGGAAACTATCGATGTAGCATTCTCCCTCTAAGAGTATTGCCAAAGGGTGTCATTTATATTCTCACAAGGAAGGCTAGATGGAAGTAAAACAATCATCAAGCGGAGAGGCTAGGTTAGCCTAGGTAGGGTTCTAGCAAAGATGGATAAAGGGTAATTGAGGTAGTGTGACACAAACAAGAGCATTCTATCCTAAGGGGATAATATGGGGTAAAGAGGGACCAGACTAAGAACTAGGTAGAGACTCCTACAATGCTTCTAATGTACATATACATAGCCTAGGTTAGTTACTAATTCTCATGTCAATTATGAATTCTCATTCTAAGTGGATTAACACATCGAGCACGGGTTTACTCCAAGCAATACTAGGATGACTCCCGCCAAGAGCTTGTGGCATAGCCGAACGTGGAGGATTACAAATGACAGATAGGGCTATCACCACCTATTGTCTACCTCTTGTAGGATCAAATACCACGTGATAAGCTACCAGAGGGGGGTGAATGGTATATTAAAACTTTTTCAACGAAAGCAACAAAAACCCCTCGGTAGAAAATCAATCTGTTAAGAAATTGTGTGTGCGACTAATCTAGACATGATCAATTGTGACAAAACCAGTATAGATTGTGGAGAATCATATCACAAAGACGACACAACAAGAATGACGAAAAAAACATCAAGATAAACTCAAGTTATGATTGAAAGATTAAACGAAAGTCAATCTATTGTACTCAAGAAAAACCAGATCTACAACACTGCAAAGAAACCCGGGTGGATCCAAAACCACAAATCTAATGACCGTGAAATTTTCACAGATGATATATAATGAAGTTGTGAAGATAACCAAAAAGAATCACGTCAATTGGATTTGTAAAACTCGAGTTATGATAAAACCACTGAAGCAAGGTAGTGTTGTGCAGAAACTCGACAAGAAAAACTTGTCTGGGACAAGTTGGACGAACAAGGCACAAAAGTTCCTTTAAACTATGAATTTTATTGATCAAACGACAAGAGGAACAGCCCCAAAGTCATCAACGATCACAAGAGTATCTAGAATAGTCATCAACAATCACAAGAACATACCATTTACCTCTGAAGGATTGAACACGTGAAGGTCCTACGGTGTCAACATGCAAAAGTTGATCCGGTTCAGTTGTCATGGTAATTGTGAGAGGAGCATGTGAACATGAAACCATCTTAGCATGTCTACAAGAAGAGCATACAATTTCTTTGTCCCCTTTAAGCTTAGGCAACCCACATATGCAATCAAGAGCACTAACACGTGTGAGATTATCAAAGCCTACGTAACCAAGTCTACGATGCCAAAAATATAAGTCTTTTGAATCATTAGCAACTAGACACCTATGCTTAGAAGAAGATATATTAAAATCAGCTTTAAAAACTCTTCCAAACTGAGACATGTTAAGCTCACTATTTGAACCTACAACTTTGCAGTAATTTTTATTAATAATAATTTCCAGATTTTCATCTAGCAATTGTGGAACAGAAAGCAAGTCGTATTTCAAATTTTTGACAAGTGCCACATCCTTCAAAGTGTAGTGATCATTAACTCTAACTGAATCCTTAGCAATTATAGGAATTGAAGAATTATCAACAAATGTAACATTCTCTACACGTGACACAAAAGAGAGAGAGGAGAACCATTCTTTGTTACCGATCATGTAGCATGAGCAACCTGAATCCACAATCTAAATGTTCTCCTTCCTCAAGCATGTAACCTACATAGAAGCACAATACGTCGATGACTCAATACTGGGGTTAGTCAAAAAGCATTTAGGAATCCAGTACTGAGTCACACGACGTCCAGCAGGAATAACACGCAAAAGCTAAGATAAAACAGTAGATTTATGAGCCAAAGTTTGAGGATTTTTGTACCCAACTACTGACATACAAGATATTACATGTGTAGCACGAAAAACAGTAGGTTTAGGAGCAAACCTTGCATGTTTTTGACTCACTGCAGCATGTTGCATGTTCCTATCATTCGGTTTAGCACGTGCAACAAATTTTGCATGAAAGTTATAAGATCTAGCAATCATTCTTTCCTTTTTCTGTTGTTTAGCTAGTCTATAACAAAAATCTATGACATGACCATCTCTACCACAGTAGGTACAATAAAATTTAACTTTGTGTTCCTGTCTAGATGAGCAATCAATGTTTTTATTTGAAACCAAATGAGACAACCCTCCTACAGATTTAAAAAACACTTCTTTTTGTTTAAAAACTGTTTGAATCAAACAACTTCCTATTGACTTTACAATTTTCGGTGGATGTGCCTAAGCATGAGCATGAGAATCAGAACCTAAACCAGATTTATCACTGCAAGATTTAGAGGAATTCAACAACAAGTTTAGGTTCTTATTTGCATTACAAAACCGATCTAATGGCCTATACCTGTCATCAAGTTTATTTGACAGATCAAGGCAATTTTCACATGAAGTTTTTCATTTTAATTTGCAATTGGAATAATATTTACATGAGAACGTAAAGCATTGTTCAATATAGAAATTTCATTCATATCATCTTGTAGTTTCTTATCAAGATAATCACAAGTAGAACAATGCAAATCAATTGTAGAACAGCAAGCATCTTTCAAGTTTTTATCATTAGGTGCAACAAGCTTTTTGTTCTTTTCAATTTCAAGTTCAAAATAATCAAGTGTGGAGGTGTGTGCACTTCTTAGAGAGGACAATTGTTCATATATAAAATCACATGAGGAATAAGAAACATCACTAGGAATCAAAGATTTTAAACGATTAATTTCAGATTCTATTGACTCAATTTTAACAGCATTATCCATAAGTTTTTTGTCCTTTTTATTAACTATAATAGTGGCAAGAAATAGCATCACACCTTTCTTCGCAAGTAGGACATACCTCTTCATTGTCGCTGTTGTGTTCTGCCTCCTTCATACTTGATCTTGACTTGCCCGCCATGAAACACAAGTTTGCCACATCATCTTCATCTTCATCACTTCCAATGTCCACATCGCTTGAGCCAAGTTCTTGAAGTGCAGAGATAAAACTATTCACCAATTGGCGTCCTATAAAACCCTTTCTCTTCTTCTTCTCGTTTGCAGAGGAGTGCTTCGTCCTTGTTTGCTTGTCATCACGGGAAGTAGTACCTGAAAGTTTAGGGCAATCCATGCGAAAATGTCCTGTCTTACCACATTCGAAGCATCGTTGAGGTCCGGCACTTCCTCTCCTTCTAGTTCTCACATTTTACAATGCTTTTGAGAACCGAGTAGAGATGAGTGCAAGTTCTTCATCTACAAACTCTTCAATCAGTTCAAGGGTTAGACAGGACAACAAAACAAGTGTTCCACAAGATGAAGATGGGCCGGAGCTAGGCATGTCACGTTGATAAATGAATGCAAGAGACTTGTTGGGGTTCTTACATGAGATTATGTCAATTTCATGAGTTTTCAATTTAGGATATAAAACATCTATAGTAAGTGTACTCATGATAGTAGATTCACAAATAGATGTAACTTTCATCTCCCAAATTAACATGTCTAATGCACTTAGTAATTGGCTAGAATTATCAGCATTTGAAAAATTAACATTGACGCTACGCAAGTTGCTGAGAATTTTATTAAAACGAGCAAAGAGATTGTCGATGGACTCACCTAGTTGCATCTCAAAGTGCATATGTTCTTTCTTGAACATATCTTGTTTTACCTCCTTGATCATGTTGGATCCTTCATGGTAGTCACAAAGTGCTTTGCACACATCGTACAAAGATCGGAGGTGTGCAACACAGTCGAAGTCGCTTTAAGTTAATCTTTGTATGATCAAGTTGTGAGCCTTGTTGTTGTTGTCGACATCTCTCATGTTTGTAATCGTGACTTGATTGTTTGACGGCAAGTCATAAGGCTTTAACACCTTTTCACATATTACGAAACCTTGTCCCTGGATGAAAGCTTCCATACTTGCCATCCAAACCTGAAAATCAATACCACTAAACACACAAAGTTTGGAGAAGTATTTCTCCATGATGATTAGTCAAAAACACGTTCAAATCACAAAGATTCGAGCACCGTGGCTCTGATGCCAATTGTAGGATCGAAGAGCACGTGATGAGCTACCAGAGGGGGGTGAATGGTAGATTAAAACTTTTTCAGCGAAAGCAACGAAAACCGCTCAGCGGAAAATCAATCTGTTAAGAAATTGTGTGTGCGACTAATCTAGGCGTGATCAATTGTGACAAACCAGTATAGATTGTGGATAATCAAGTCATGAAGACGACAGAACAAGAATCATGAAAATCGTCGAGAGAAACTCAAGTTATGATTGAAAGATTGAACGAAGGTCAATCTGTTCTACTCGAGAAAAACCAGATCTGCAACACTGCAAAGAAACTCGTGTATATCCAAAACCACAAATCCAATGACCGTTAAATTTTCACAGATGATAGATAATGAAGTTGTTAATATAACCCAAAAATAATCATGTCAATTAGATCTGTAAAACTCGAGTTATGATAAAATTACTGAAGAAAGGTAGTGTTGTGCAGAAACTCGACGAGAAAAACTTGTCTAGAACAAGTCAGACGAACAAGGCACAAAAGTTCCTTTAAACTACAAATTTTATTGATCAAAACACAAGAGGAACAGCCCCAAACTCGTGCCCCACGAGCTTTGGCCTCCCTTGCTTATATAACCAACCCTTAGGCCAACCCAATCCTAACTAGGACTCAAATCCTACTCAGATTCAACCAAAAGTTTCAATAACTGCTCAAGACTCTTCCATATGCAGATAGAAGCAATCTTAAGACTTCCAAACACCTTAGGAATGTATCCCATATTCCTAAAACAACTCATCTTCGTGACCCACACAAAATCCTATCATAACCAACTCAAATATTTCCATATTCGAGTCAAATCCGACTCAATCGCAACCTGAGTCCATAACCTAGTCAGTTGGACCTTTCCGACCATTTTTTTATGTCCACATCTCTTCATCATGCCTCGGAACCAAGTATCCATGTCCATGCACTCATTGCACACGTGCAAACACCTTTCAATGACATCCACGATACCTTCATATGCATTGTTCTTGATTCAAACATGTTGCACGACCTCTCGATCAACTAAACCACAAGTCCTCCCGAACTTGGTTGTTGAACCTCACCTTCTCCCTAAGAATAGTTCAATGGATCCCGTCACCAGTCATGTCTTGAACTCAAGCAACTCATTCACATGAATAAACAACCAATACTTTCGAGCACAAGTCCTCGACTTGATTCTCGTTAGTTCAAAAACCACAACACCTTATGTGAGCACCTCACATAAGCATGTTGCAAACCTTAGCAAAAAGATATCAACCATAACCAACAAAACACACCAAAAACTTTGTAAAATAAACTAAGCAAACTTTCCATAGATGTAAAGCAACTTCGAATCAATTCAAAGTAAAAACAGAACCATTGCAATCTAGCTTCGGACCTTGCCAAAAACTAACCGGACCTTGAGCCGGAGCTTACCAAAGCTAGCAGGACCTGGCACCAGAGCTTACAAAAGTTAGCCGGATCTAGTGCCAGAGCTTACTAAAGCTTATCCGGACCTAGCGCCGGAACATGTCGGACCTAGCCAGAATAAGTCGGACCTTACATCGGACCTTGCAGGAGCTACCCAAAACAAGTCGGACCTATCATGGGACCTTGCAGAAGCTCATACCTAGAGTCGGACTTTGTTAAATGGTGTTTTGGCAGTATTCAAAATTTTTATCGTCTTAGCCAATGTACGCAGCACACATAGGTCTCACACCTCTTCAATCCGTGGGCATACGATACATTCAACGCTACTCTCTATCCTAACACCATGCTAGCATATTAAGTAATTACCTTAAGAGCCTAGGCACAAACCATCATAAGGCAATGAACTAAATCATCGTTGAACCAATGTTAATTAATAGCACAAGTGATTCATGTTAATATAATTGTGTCATATCTAATTAGACTATAGTGAGGGTTTGTAGTGTTTATGACGATATAATGACAATGGTATAGCATAATCATAAATACTACTCCTACCACATACATAGAATCCACAATCAAATAAGAAATGATTCATCCAAGTATATAAACAATGGAAGACTAAAGATAACATCTTTATAAAGAATAAAGTCACAAATACAAATAGGAATATAAGAATCATACCTTTCCTAATTGGAAATTGGGAAGAGACTCCTTCTACTCCTCTTCTACTTGGACTATGGACTAGAGACTCTCCTCTCTACAACCTATACTTCTCTAAACCTATGGAGAGTAGTGAATACAATGGATGAATACTCAAGTGGTGTGTGTTGAAGTGAGGGGTAGGGGTCCTATTTGTAGCTTGGAGAAGGGTCGGTTCCCACCACCAAAAGCGTGTGAATCAGTCTTCATCGTGACCAGGGCATCACAGGGAATTTACACATGGAAGCTGATCAAGTTTGGCGCCAGGAAGGGTTCTGTCGAACCCCCTAGTCGGCCAAACAGAAATGTTGACCATTTCTGGTGTGCTTCCTCAGGGTGACTTCAGGTGGGTCCCATTGACTGATATGGGTGCTATACCGTTTGATGGCCTCAGATACTTCTGTTTGCAGCCATTTGATCCATGTGGTGCCACGTGGCGTTGCCTGATTGGCTGGAATGATATTTTATAGGATCCATCCCCTTATTTCACTTCAACTCTGCATAGAATGTCTGCATACACTACTTTCTCCAAAGGCAAGTGGAAATAGGTTAAATAGAAAGATGGTGTGTGCAAGAAATGATATTTCCTTCACATAATTGAGTTATATTGATCGGTGAAAATGGTATATAACAGCCGTTAACAATCACTAATTTAGTATACATCATTCACGATGCAATGACTTTAGGTTTGGAGCTAGTTCATCAACAAAGCTCCTACTGCGAGTGCTGAATTTATGATGGAGAAGTCATCAAAATGAAAAACTGAGTAACATAAGTGAATGCATAATAAAACTTAGTAATAAACTGAAATCATAGGAAATTTTGTCTTTCACGTTGGCTAAACGAACAAAAAATTATATTATACTAATGTAAACTACTTAGGAAGAAGAATCGTCATATTTCGTCTTTCAACAAAATACAAGATTTACTGATTAACTTATTAGAACATAGCAAACTTTGTCTTTCACGTTGGCTACTTGAACAAAATTTTTTATGAACTAATTTATTCAACTTAGACAAGTAGAATGGTCATTTTTGTCTTTCAATAAAATACAACATTCACTAATTAACTTATGAAACATAGTAAACTTTGTCTTTCACGTTGGCTACTCAAACAAAATTCTTATGTACTTAGTGAGAATGTTATTTTTGTCTTTCACGTTGGCTACTCGAACAAAATACAAAATTCATAACTTAGGTCATTGAATTTTTTTTTTTACGTTGGCTACTCAAGTAAAATTTTCCATGCAACTTAATGACTCAGAACATAGTAATTTTATCATTCACGTTGGCTACTTAACAAAATTACTATGAAACTGAATAAACTGAGAGCATAGCTTAAATTTGTTGTTCACACTGGCTACTTAACAAAAATCACTATGTAAAACTAAATAACACAGCAGAAGCTTAATTATAGGCATACATAATTATATAACATAATAATCATACATATAGCTGAGAATATAATAAATCCATTAAAATAATAAATTCCAGAGAAATATACTATAATAAATATAGAAAATATATCTTAACATGAATTACTAAAAACATAATATAATTTTTCTCATGTTTCAAATTTAGTTCTAAATTGATTTTAGCCCATACTAAAATCACGATAAATATAATGCCCGCTTTTTCTAAATTCATGGATTTTAGTTCATGACTAAAATTCCTCAAAATGAACTAAAATAATAAGTTATTTTCTGTAAATAGAAAATACTATTTTTCATTTTCCGTAAAACAGAAAATACTATTTATTTTCTGTAAAACAGAAAATACTAATGTTTTTTTTAATTTTTCGCAAAACAGAAATACTATTTTAATAATTTACTAAAATGATCTACAACCATTTAATTCAATCAGCGTGTCCCACAAAAATTATTGCCCATATTTTATTTCCTAAGAAAAACAGAAAATAAACTAAAAAATAACCCACTGCTGAAAAATTCTAATTTGGCCCAGACTAGTGAGATAAAACTAAATTTATTCGGGTGGCCCGAAAATTTGGAACCCGCACAATAAGAGTAATAGGCCCAGAGGCCCAATCTAATATTTCTGAAATTCCATGAAATAGACAAAGAAAAATTTAGCCCAATGCTTTGTTTTCTTACGAATAGGCCCAAAGCCCAAAAATTAATTTCTGAGAAAATCCTCCAAAAAATAAAAGAAAACCCAACCAATGTGGCCTTGTCTCCCTCACATTCGGCCCATCGGCCTGCTAAGAAAATTGAGGAAAATATGGCAAAAAGAGAAGGGCGGCCCAAGGACCCGTCCCCCCCCTCACACGGGCTGGCGGCCCAGCTGTGTTCGTCGCTTCGTGGTGGCTGCAGATGCTGAATTCGACGGTGCAAAAACAAGTGGACACGTCGACTAAATAATTTGCATCATCCCTTTAACGATCAACGGCTGACAATGATTCGGGCTGTATACTAAAGGGAAAACGGCAAAAACCCTTGGTCATTTGCTCCCGTCCCGATCCCCTTTCGTCTCTAGCCGCCGGAACTAAGAGAGAAAAGGAGTGAGGTGAAGTCCCGCCGCGGCAGGCTGAGCACCAGCGACACCGCGGCTGCTCACTGGCGCGCGCGAGCTAACCACAAGGTGGTTTGCCGCTAGGTGACAGCTAGGTGGGCTCAAAACCGAGGGGCCCCCGTGCGATAAGTTTAGGTTTTTAACCCTACCCGCGACGAGGGTAAACCGTCGCGCACCTTCGCGGCCCTCTCGCCGGCGAGCGACGCTCACCGTTGGGTGAGCGAGCTGCTGTCGAGCGGCTCGTGAGGTGCGAAGTGTCGACAAGACCCGATGGCCAGAAGTCGTCCTACCCTAGGACCCCGGAGAGGAGGTCCATGGCCGTGGCTTTGTCGTCTCCTTCGACGAGTGTGGAGGCTGCATCGAGGAGGAGCAGTACACCCAAAGGTAGGTCTTTCCCATCTCTGAACTAAGGTTGCAAAGTTAAATCCGAAGTTTGAGCTGCGGATTTGTATCTGAGTTTGCATCTTATTTGGTCTGATTTGAGACTAACATCGAATTGATCTTAATCTCTCTTCTAACCTTAAGCCAAATTGGGATTCAATTCTAATTTGGCTCTGATTTAGGATTAGAACCCTAATCCCCAAATCGGTTTGAGTTCAATCCGAATTCAAACCCTAATTTTCTTAGTCTGAATCCCCTCCTTCTAACATGTTGTAGAATCATTGACTTAGGGTTTAGAGGTGAAATTGTCTCTCTAAGTGATCAATTAAGATCGTTCTTAGGTAAAACTGAGAAGGTCAAAGCCTAAAACCAACTAGGTTGGCTCTGATGCCATTGATAGAGTTGTGCTTAGGTCCCTCGGTATTAGGCTCGGCTGAGGGTGTATATATAGAGGCATGACGAAGAATAACACCATGGAGCAATGAAGAACGGAGAGGAGAGACCACACCTGAGGCTGTACCTTGATGCGTAGATGATGGAGACGCCATTGGGGAAGAACTTGGTGCAGTGGAGCAAGCCAGAGTAGGGACACCTCTTGCTCCTCTCATGCCTGCAGGTCGGCGGCGATGGAGGGTGGGAAAACCTTCCCGAGGTTTCTATCTCAAGAGCATATCGGAGATCCTAAGTTTTATTGATCTGTTAGATCGTTGTACTGATATGAGAGGCAGAGCTCTCTTTATAAAGAGAGAGGGCACCTGAAGGGGCCTACTCCAAACAGAATCGGTTGGGGTTTCTGTTCTCGATCAGGACATAAGAGGAGGTTAGGAGATTGAGTTGATTACTCTCGTAACCAACTCTTAATCACATGTGATCAACTTAATTAATTAATATCTAACAACTGCTACACCACATGGTTGTCAAATGAGGTCGCATGTTGCCGGTGCCGTAGTCCACAACACCACAGAGAGACAGAGGTGCAGTGGCGTGATGTGTCGTGAACGATGTCGGTTGGTGGTAGTGAAGGAGGAGGTAGAGCACTGATCTAAGTCCAATGAAGCGCGCAGAAGAGGCATCCACCTCAAAAAAGATGAGGCATCTCCTAATCACATGTGATCAACTTAATTAATTAATATCTAACAACTATTACACCACATGGTTGTCAA
This sequence comes from Tuctoria greenei, assembly GCA_036927565.1. Lineage (NCBI taxonomy): Eukaryota > Viridiplantae > Streptophyta > Magnoliopsida > Poales > Poaceae > Tuctoria > Tuctoria greenei. The sequence continues at coordinate 181,281,411 of JAYESD010000007.1, read as the reverse complement.
ACGAGGTCGCATGTCGCCGGTGTCGTAGTCCACAACACCACAGAGAGACAGAGGAGCGGTGGCGTGATGTGCCATGAACAATGTCGGCACTGATCTAAGTCCAATGAAGCGCGCGGAAGAGGCATCCACCTCAAAAAATATGAGGCATCCAGCGCGAGCTTTCAACCCTCTTGCTTTCATTGAGCATCTCCAACCGAAGTGCTTTCGATTTGCTATCCTATTATTTAGCAAATATAGAAAAAAACAGCTCCAATTGATGTGCTATTTGGTTTGCCAATTTTTACCCGTTTGCTATCCAAAGACTTCTGTATACTACTAGTAGCAAATGAATCTCGGTTCACAATCCGAAACTCAATTTTATCAATTGGTTGAAGTGACACATAAAGTGAATTGCTAAATGTGAATAACACATTTACTATTAAGAAAAATAGCACACAAAATATCAAATCAGTTGGAATCGCTCCAAGTTGTTATTAGAGCCGCTAATTCTATGAATGATCGAGTCCAATAATCCATGTTCTATTTTAGTAGTATAGAATATTTCATCTATCTTTTTTATTTGTCATCAGCTAACTCAAAAATAAACTAGCCGATGACAATAAAAAGAAACAGAAGAAGTAATATATAAGGATAATGGAAAATTGTATTATGAAAAGTTCTCCCAAAATAACAGGAATATTATTTTTAGGGAAAAATGAATGCAGACAACCTTAATGAAACATGATCAAGTTTCTTCTTTTGTGTAGGGGCACACGCCTGTCCGGGAATAAGTCACCCGAATGGGTGTCTTTCCCCAATAGGCCACACCTATATGCCCAGATTTCAAGTAGTTCCATCTTTCAAACGAATTGCAAGAACATGACATATGTAGGAATGATTATGAAAAGTTGTATGCAGAGGTCAACCTGCCACGCCTGCATTCACAGCATCGGACTTCAAGCAAAATCATCAGAGACTCAGAGGCATATGAATCACCAGTTTATCCAAGTTCAACAGGCACTCCTTATGTGACATGGTAGGGAGAAAAATGTTCAAAAGACATTACATGAAGCATCAGAGCATATATATATGCTCATAAAATTTCTTCCAGCACTGATTGATGATCACGGCTTTTGACAGGAAAAAATGGTAAAGCGGGTGCCCTCCATGCTTGTAACGACATCTTATCAGTACTCTTTCTTGCCAAAGTTTTTGCACCACAGTTGCGATGGGATTGGCCGGACTGGGTGATGAGGACGTTGCTGTATAAAATACAACAGTTGTCAGCACTCTAACTTTGCACAAATTATTTACAAACAGAAGAATAGCACAGTAAGACTGTGCCTATTGGCTGATCAAAGTGAACTCTGGAACCAGTGTTACAAAGAGCACAACACAACTGTACAACTTGGCTGATGTTTTCAATCAATAGCCACCTTTACGTAATATTAATAATAGAAAAGAAAATTGCACATTCCAATACTGGTTATTTACATTAGCATCTTTGAAAAGGTATCATTCATGAAACACAAAAACCTAGCATACCCTTAACGACTCCTCAAAATAAGTACATTACGTATTACAATCGGAACTAAATTACCAACCTCTCAAGTGAAAGCAGGTCTAAAAAATATTTTCAAGGAAAGAAGGCCCTAAAAAATATTGTAACCATCTTAAAACTCTTTTTTTCCTAACTAAAAAAACACACATGATCCAGTTGCCTTGACAGTACATGTTTTTCTTAAACCAGAAGACTTTTCTTAAGGTTATACAAGCCTAGGTGCCTAATTGGGGGCATTGCTAACTGCCTCTAGGTGGGATATCCAGTGATAGCATGTTAGGCAGGACGGTGGAGCAGGCACTACCAGACCACATAGGTGTTTGCCTTTCAAAACAAAGATTTTGCAAGACAAAATACACACCACACACGCTCTTTGCATACCTTCATGAGACTTGGTTGCACAGGAAAGTAGAGGTGGGTGAAAAAGGTTGAATCATGTAGATCTAATCACTTGCCCCAAAATAGGTTACACACTTCCGTAGGCAAGTGGATCTAACATGAAATATCAGCTTGCCAGGTTGAAGACACAAGAGGTGACTAGCAAGCAAGCAACCACATATAGGAGCATCTCACACCCATGTTTTTAAAATGACCCATCATTTCTAGTAACCAAGCCACTGATAAATCAATTAGAGCGGCTAAGCGGACGATTAGGATAGATTAGTCGATCGAGTAGTAACTAGTCATCTGGGGACTCAAGGACCTCCCTAATCGATGGAGATTTTCCTGATAACTAGTGGTACACGCCTAATCTGGATGTTTAATCATGATTAATCGAGAACAGATCGGACGACTAGGTTCCTGAATCCTGACTGCCCTAATTGCCTCATTGTGCCAACTCAACTGCGTCCAACTGATTTGTCGACTGATGATTAATCATGACTAGTCGGATGCTTTAAAAACATGGTCTCACACGCGCTACTTTCTTTCCTCTCCACTAGAGTACGTACTCCTTAGCCAACAAGTGAACATACACTACAAAGAAAAAATCAGTATTAACGAAATTATTTCAAGGTGCTACTTAATCCATAAGCATCAGTGCAGATGTGCAGTGCTCGCCTAGCTAGCAAGTGACTGGCAGCAAATAATCAAAATTGGAACATGCAAGCTCATCTAATTTTTCCACAGACCATTTCAGAACAGCCAGAATAATTACTGGAGTTCATTTGTCTTGACATATGGCATTGTAACTAGCCGATTGCAGATAAGTACCATCCTACTCTGAAAATCTATTCCACATTAACACTAATTTACTGTATAATGATTACTTCCTCTAGGAACACAAGCACTATCCAATAGGCACTAACAAGTTTTGAGTTTTACAGCTAAACGAAGAGCAAAAGTACACAAGTAAAACAATTGGATATCATTTCCGCTTTCAAGCTATGAAATACGGGCTACATAGAATGTGTAAGTCGTTACTAATTCCAACGACGAGAAATCTCTGGGAGTGTTGGCTCCCCACAGATCTAACCTCTCATCTAGAGCAAGGATCAGCTCAAATCCTTAAGAATAAGACCATGCACAGCAAGGAGGGGGAGGCGGAAGATTCATGTATACCTCGAGCTCGGCGGACTTCATGGCGATGGGGATACAGACGAGGAAAACGCCGAACATGGCGATGGCGGTGTTGCGGCGCCAGTGGACGGGGCGGCAGTAGGGCCCGCCCGTCATGCTCCACACTTTCTGGCGGAAGTCACCGGCCCCGTGCCCGCTGCCATGGTCGCCGCCCATCGTCGCCGGTGCCGCCGCCGGTTCTGCTGCTTCGATTCACTCAGATCGGAGGGCGCGAGGACCGGGTGCAGAGCAGTGACTCGTGCGGACGGGTCCGATGGGGATTTGGGGGAATTGCGTTGCGGACCGCGTCTTTGCGCTAGGGGCCCTGCTGGATCTGCTAATTACATTTTAGTACAGCTGTTTGAGAGGAGTTTTTCATGAGTTAAAGAAAGGAAAGACAAACTTTCTCTGAAATTCGGCATTGCGTCATAAACTCAAAACTATACACACCACGTTCGACATTTGTGGCATGAAGTCTCAACTTTTCAAATTGTTGGAACGAAGTTCATTTTACTCTCCTGAACTACGATCCAAGTCCACATAACCTCTGAACTTTTGTTTGGTTCATTTTACTTCCCTGAACTATGGCCTAAGTCCAGATAACCCCCAAACCAGGTTAAAAATCCTATTTTGCTAATGTGGACTACAATTAGACCTGGATCGACTCTCATACCATGATAGATATATTTTCAAACTGTGCTAACACTGTTAGATATATTTTCTGTTATATCTGGATGTACTAATTTAATCCCCGGAGAACCACGACAAAAAAACATACATATTTTATCAGTGTACATATGAATTAAGGTGGTCTGCAACAAACATATATGAATACCATTCCAGTGAAGACATTGTTAATCCACTCGAATATTGTGTATGAGAATGAGTCATCTCAAAGAATCCTTAAAAAGGGGTGTTACAGAAGACCTGGTTGAACTGCAGGAGTGATCCATGAAGTGGCTTCTAAGGACTCCTTCCGTTAATGTATATTTGACGTTGGGAAAAGTAATTTGAACAAAGTGAGTAATAATTAAATGTTAACAAAATACTAGAATGCATTGAATTTGCCAATATTGTTTTCAGGACATAACTTACCGACGACTAGTTAAGTATTTGGGGTTCCCTTTCTGCAAAGTTATCATTTAACAGTACATCGAAGAATTAATCTCTATCTAATCCTAGTCCACATCAGGAAAATAGGATTTTAAACCCGGTTCAGGAGGTTATCGAAACTTGAATCATAGTTCAGATGAGTAAAATGAACCAAATGAAAATTCAGGAGGTTATCTGGATTTCGACCATACTTCAGAGGAGTCAAATGAACTTTTTCCAATCTATTTTAAGAAATGTATTCCCTCTTTTCTAAAGGACTTGGCTGGAATACAGGAAAAAAGAACGATATACGTATTTAAAATATGTTTCACACTGGAAAAACAATGATGATTCGAGAAGTTATGACCAGTGGCCCAGTGCATGTCGTTATCTATTACATTCACAGTTTTGCAACCCATAAAAATCAGAATCATATTAGCCCCATCAAGCACATAACTTTTTTGACGAAGTAGAGACGGTTATCACACGATCCATGGACAGCAGAAGAGTTTGTTCCTTTGGAAAATTCTTTGGATAATAGAATCATACAATTGTACACATGACACAAGAAAGCAAGGCACAATGAACCTAGCCACTGTGATTTCTACTCCTGTGAGACCTAAAAAGCTCTTTGACTCTTCCAGAATTATATGTGTAAGTACAATACAATGACGGGTAAAAGAAAATCTGAAAGATACACCAAATCAACTTAAGCCTTCAATCCGTTATTATTCCATACTAGAACATAGGAGTGCTTGTTGGGATTCTTGCAGCCCCCTGCATGAGATTGGTACGCCGTTTCCGATAATATACAAAAGGGCCACTAACTAGCAACATGCCGACCATTAATACCTGCAGAAGACAATAACTCCTCCGTTATTCATTTGGCAAGAAACAACGGAAAATTTTCCTTATAAGCAGATAATGGTTGAAAAGAAAATAAGCCATCATCAAATGGATATGCTGTTAGTTTGGAAGGAGCAACATATGATTTCCTGCTCTTAGGTTACAGAACAACATGCAGTCCATTTACCCGGATTACAAGTATTTGGAATTTCACATTAAAGTGCGTGGTCTGAACATAAAGTTTCAGATACCTACTGTAGGGAACTGGTACGAAAGATCTGTCCACACGTTGTTGTTTAAGAGTGATCAGAACACAGTTTGGAAAGAATTATAGCCCATAATTGATCCTCACTTTTCTTAAAAATCATAGTGTTTTTTAATCTCTGAACTTAGCCCTACGAGTGTTACAAAAGGTTAGAGTGGAACAAGAACCAATAAGAAAACATGACAGGCAGTATAATCTTTACACAATTATTAAATGAGAAATTTGCAGTGATGTAATACCTCAAAACCAAGAATAGATAACTTCTCTTCACCCTCCAATGGTGCACAACTCCTGTAAGTAACGTAATGCCTTGTGCCACCTGGAGTGGATGCATCATCCAATATCTTCCTCTGCTTGTTTGTGTTTCCTTCTTTTGTCACATTTTGAACTTGTACACATTTCAAAGGCAAGCGGTAGCCAGTTTCGCTGCAACAATACTTTCCATCGTTCTAAAAAGGAAAACATAATGATATGTTACTGTCAGGTTGGTAATTCAAGGATGTGATTTCAGTGGTTAATACTGCAGTGCCTGACATCTACGAAATAGATACAAATAAGCAAAAGCCGGAAGTAGATAGGTTGAATGTGTTTGCTGGTAGGGCAAACAGGGAAACACTGCCTCTCACGATCTCCCCTATGTATTTGCAAAACACTATCACCTAACTTAAGTACTTAAGTCACCCATACTCAGTATGCTGATCTGACGCATTCAGAAGTCCCAACACTAGAAGTGCGTAATAACAGTATGAGGAACTCGTGTCGCATCTCTGTTGAATACAACAACATCAAACAAGCATTTGTCCCAGACATGCTAGGGTAGGCTACGTATGAAACCCAACAATTTTTTTTTTTAAAAAAGAAGTAAGGCTGTCTGCAGTGACATATTGTAAAGCATACTGGTTATGTGTAAATTTAGAGGAGATAGTGTAAAAGTAGAAGGAGAATAGTGTATAGAGTATGCTTTAGAGGAAACAAGTGTGGATAGCCTAAAAGAAAGATAGAGGGAGGAGTAAACAAAGTACGACCAAACTAAGATTCTCACACATGAATAGTTGATTTCCATGCAGTCCTATCAAAAGTCAAATCTCTAGGTACATTCCAATCCCTCAAATCTCGTTTTACCACCTCCTCCCATGTCAATCTTGGTCGCCCTCTACCGCTCATAATATTTTCCCCACCCTTTAAAATCCCACTGTTAATCAGTGCTTCTGAAGGTCTCCATTGGATGTGGCCAAACCACCTTGATTAGTGTTGGACTAGCTTTTCTTCGATCAGTGCCACACCTTACACCTACCCTATTTCGTATTACCTCGTCACATTAAAACATAATGTACTCATTAAGCTATAATGCAAACTCAGCACAGCTATAAGCCTAAAACGTGTTAAGCTCAAAACATTATTTGACCAGTTTTTTGTAAGATTTTCTCAAATAGCAAAGCCTGTTATAATAAGCCATCATCAATTGATATAACAGAGGAAATAAAACGATGGGATGGAGACTAGAGTTGATGGAACTCCCAAGTCCTGACCAATAAAAATGTAGTGCCATGTATGAGATACTTTGTTGTCTCAAAGCTATACTATCAATTTTTTCCTGGTTAAGCGATTTCCATAGGAAAATTATTAAACAAGAAAAGAAATGAGATCATTTATATGAAGGCACAAGGCCTTATCAAACTTTTTTTATGTTCTACATCCATGAATAGAGAGTCATTTTTGCAAATTTGAATTTCTATTTCATTTCTCTGAACGAAACATCCATGAATGCCTTTCCCGTCCCTGACTATAATGTCACCTCAACCTGAATAATATAGAAGTCAACATGAATCAGGCAGGAAACTCCAGGTAAACATTAATCAAGATCTGATCCTTTCACGGTTGCCATCAGCTATTCTAATCCAGTAATACGAATCACCCATAAACTACCTGAAAATATAGTAAGAAATAAATCACTCGATCCCCGAATCCTACTGAAACAGTAAAATCTAAATTACCTAAGAGATCTTGTTTTGCCAACCAAGATCGATTTTTTCTCGCCACACAAAAAAAAATTACTATATGCTCTCAAACCCACAGAAAAAAGAGAGAATCGCCATACCTTCTCCGAGTACTGGCAAGGTATGCAGGGGCCGGATGGGGTGCACTGATAGGAGGCGTTCCCCTGCGCTTCCACGAAGCCGAGCAGCGATCTCCGCGCTCCCGAGGCCGTCGACGCGGCGGCCGCCGCCGCCGCAGCGGCGATCGCCGGAGGAATCCAGCATAGCGCGGCCACGGAAACGAGGAGAAGCAGAAGAAGCCGCCACCGCCACGAGGTCGCCGCCGTCGCCTTGTTCGCCATGCCTTTCGCGGTTGCTGCTTGGCGACCTTGCTTGGTGCGGTGGCGACGCTGTGGCAAAGGAGCGGAGGTTGGACGAGCCCGTTAACCTGATTTCGTGAACGGGCACAAGAAAATTTAACGGGTTCTAAACCCGTAAACCCATATTGTTACTAGCTGTCGCGTTCCCCTGCTTCCTCCCTCGCTGGCTCGCAGCCTTTCCACTTCGGCCCTCTATTCGAGTGGAACCAACCCTTTCTTGCTTCTCTCTTGGGGCCACGGTGCGTCCGGCCAGCTTCGCGGTCGGAAGGAGGAGCGCCGCATGTACCCCTTCCCCGTCGCCCACCTTCTGCTCCCAGTATCAGAACCGATCCTTGGACCCACACCGGGCCGCCTTCCTGTCGCAGCGGAGGCGTCCGGCTTGGAGGCGGGGATCTCCTGCGGGCTCTTCCATTCCGCGCTGCTCGTCGGTGGTGGCGCGTGTGGGGCAAGGTGAAGGTGGCCGCCTCGGCCTCGGTGACGTGTCATCCTCCTTCGTCCCCCACGCCAACCCCAACCTCCGCGTCCTCGCGCTTGGCGGTATCCACTCCGCCGCGCTGACTGTTAGAAAAGGAAGTACGAATTTCAGCTCATGTAGATCTCCCTCATATCTGACCGGTGCTATAGATATAGAAGATAGAAGATTTAGTTTGTTTAAATCAGTTTCTAATTCGGATCTGTAATCTCGTGATGACTATAAATAAAACCCATGCGGCTCTTACGGGAGTACATGTTTCTCATAATCTTTCATTGTGACTAGAGCCGTTTCTTCTATTCGCATCTACCAATATGAACCCGGCAAGTTTTTTCTCGATGACGCTTGTGCCGGTGCTTGACCTTCGAGTCACTAAAAACTTACTAAAGAGTAGAGGTGGCCAAATGGGCCGGACCAAACGGGCCTGTCCGAAGCACGACAAAAATGGTCCGGCACGAGCACGACCCGACCCGAAAAAATCGGGCTCGGGTCGGCCTGAGGCACGACACGGGCCGTGCCCAGGCCTGGATCTTCGGCCCGTTGGGCTTGCCGGCGCGGCCCGATTAGGCCCGGCACGATCGGCCCGCCGGGTGGCACGGCCCGTTTAAGCCCGAATAGTGATTTTCAGTTATTTTTATTATATTTTTAACTAAAACTGTTTACGGGACGGCACGGCCCGGTATGGCCCGGCACGACCCGACACGATTAAAATGGATTCGGGCCGTGCCTGGGCCTGGACCTCCGACCCGTGGGCCGACCCGGCACGGCCCGATTTTTTTTGGGCCGTGCCGGGCCCAAGTTTTTTAGGCACGAGCCCGGTCGGGCTCGGGTCGGGCTGGCCCGGCACGGCCCGTTGGCCACCTATACTAGAGAGAATTTCTTATTGTGGAAGGCTCAATTCCTTCATGTCCTAAGAGGCGCCCAACTCATGCATTAACTTGATAACAAGATCCAACCGCCGTCAGAGACAATCTTTGCCAAGAAAGAGGATAACAAGATGAAGACCATGGCAAATCCCGACTAAGCGACTTGGATCGCCTATGACCAGCAAGTACTGATACACTTATTCAACAGTCTCTCCAAAGAAGTGTTGGCACACGTTGCAACAAAAAAAATGTAGTCGATGCTTGGAAGGCTTTGCAAGAATCCTTTGCATCTCAGTCTCAGGCCAAAGTAGCAAACTTAAGATTTGCTCTAGCCAACACCAAAAAAGGTATGTTGACAATGCCACAATATTTTTCTAAGATAAAAAGGTTTGCTCATGAGCTAGCATCAACTGAAAAGATCCTTGATGAAGAAGAAATTATACCTTATATTTTGAATGGACTTGACTCGACTACACCTCGCTTGTATCTTTTGTTATGGCTAGAGTTGATCAGATTACTGTTAATGAACTGTATGCTCAAGCATTTAGTTTTGAACAACGACAAGATATGCTCCACGGTGAGGAATCCTACACTATGTCCCCTGTCAACTCGGCCATGAGAGGTCGGGGTCGTGGCAGAAACTCTAGACGGAGTAGTAGAAACTTATCTGGACGTGGTTAAGGTGGAGGTCACAGAAGAGGCAACACCAGATCTAATCAAACTCCGAAGGTGATATGCTAGATCTGTGGCAAACTAAACCACCAGACTGTTGAGTGTTGGCATCGATATGATGAAACCTATCAGAAGGAAGAAAAATTTGCAGGAGATGTTGCACCCTCGTACGGAGTAGATACCAATTGGTATATCGATACAGGTACTACTGACCATATCACGGGTGAGCTGGACAAATTAAACAACAACAATCAAGTCTTTGTCCAAAACAAGTTGGGGTCGGCTAGAAATGAAACCCAACAATTTTCGAAGAAAAGTAATAGAAAATAAGATGAGAGTAAAAAAATACAAATAAAATAAGATTCTATATTTTATTTATTCTAAAAATGGATTAATATGAAAGAAGATAAGAGTAACAAAATACGAATAAACTAAGATTTTGGTACATGAATTGCTAATTTCCATGCAGTCCTATCATGAGTCAAATCTCTAGGTATGTCTCACTCCTTAGGTCTCGTTTCACCGTCTCTTGCCATGTCAACATTGGTCGACTTCTGCCCCTTCTAATTTTTTTTACTCTTTATAATCTCATTGTTAACCGGTGCTTCTGGAGGTCTCCGCTGGATATGTTCAAACCATCGTAGACGATGTTGGACTAGCTTCTCCTCAATCGGTGTCACCCCTACCTTATCACGTATCACCTCGTTTCTAATTTTATCTCTTTTGTGTGACCGCACATCCACTGTATCATGCGCATCTCAGCAACACTCATTTGTTGGACATGTTGCCTTTTAGTTGACCAACATTTTGCTCCATACAATATCGCAGGTCTGATCACCGTCCTATAAAATTTTCCTTTCAATTTTTGTGGAACTTTCTTATCACATAAGATTCCAGATGCTTGCTGCCAGTAACTAACTACACATGATAAATATCAAGGTCATGATCAAGTCCACGCTGCCAATAGTAAAGGTATGAATATCATATTGGGAACACTTCAATATATTCTAAGAAAGGATCTTTGCATATGGATAATGTTTTGCATGTTCCTAGTTCCAAGATAAATCTTAGCTCAGTTCATAAGCTCACAAAAGATAACAATGTATTTATTGAATATCACCCTTGGCATTTTGTATCAAGGATCAAGCTTCGAAGAAAGCAATTCTAAGAGGGAGATGTGAAGGAGGTCTCTAACCCATCAAGGTCACGACAAGATATGGTCATAAACAAGGCTTAGTGTCTGTCAAGTCTACTATTGAGTCATGATATAGTCACCTTGGTCACCCATCATTTACTATAGTTGATTTTGTATTAAAGAATAATAAGCTTCATGTTTGTGATAAAGACGGGAGTAGTGTCGTGTGTGATGCTTGTCAGAAGGTTAAGAGCCATCAATTGTCATATTAAAAATCAAACAGTGTATCTTCTAAACCTCTCGAGTTGATTCACTCTGATGTGTGGGGATCGACTCCCAAGTCTATCAATATGAATGAATACTATGTGAGTTTTATTGACGATTTCAACAAATATACATGGATATACTTTCTCAAAACAGATTTGATATTTTTCAAGTATTTTTGAATTTTCAAAATCAGTAGAGAGACAAGTTGGTCAGAAAATTCTTGCCATGCAAACAGATTGGGTAGGTGAATATGAGAAGTTAAATTCGTTCTTCAAGAAAATAAGAATTGCGTATCTAGTTTCATGTCCACATGCACATCAGCAAAATGGAGCAGCGGAAAGGAAACGTCGCTATATTGTGGAGTTGGACTTGCTTTATTAGTCAATGTCTCAATGTCACTTAAGTACTGGGATGAAGCATACTTGACTACGGTATATCTCATTAATATACTTCCTTCACGAGTTATACAAATGAATACACCAACCAAACTTCTTGATCAAAAGATGAACTGTTCAAATCTCAAAGTATTTGGATGTGATTGTTGGCCAAATCGCAGGCCGTATAATACAAAGAAGCTGACATTTAGATCTGCTCAATGTGTATTTCTTGGTTACAGTCCAATGTATAAGGGATATAAGTGTCTTGAGCCTAAGATATAAGTGTCTTGAGCCTAAGATAGGAAGAGTATATATTTCCCGAGATATAGTTTTCGATGAACAAGTTTTTCCTTTTACAAGCTTACATGAAAATGCAGGTGCAATACTTCGAAAGGAAATTCTTTTTCAGCACAAGATCTGTATGCAGGCTCTCATATAGTCAACAATAATTTCGACAAAGAAAACAGGGGAAGAGCAGATCGAGAAGATCACAAGAGCATGAAATAGCGGTGATAGATGATGCTGATACAACAAACATTGGTGCACCTAGCGAATTACTTGAGGATTCTGTGATGGAGATGTTCGTTGAAAATGAGGCTGATCTGGCGGTTGATCCAACAATGGTTGCGGCAGAATCTTCCGCCCAACAGTCAGCTGTCCGATCACCTGATCAACTGTCCCGTGTGCGCCAACAGACAGCCAGTCACGTGTCACAGGCCAAGCGAGGAGAAAATGCTGCGCCAGGAAGCAGCGTTAATAGCTTGCCACTGCATCTGTACCTAATTGCAGCAATCCCGATGAAGATCAAGGAGGAGGATCAGTTGTGGATGGCCTTCCTGTGATCCAGCATACGCCTGCTCGCCCCAGAACAAGGTCTCGCTCGCCCCAGAACAAGGTCTCAATCAGGTATTTCTGTACCAAAAGTCTAAATCGATGGGACTATTAGATATTCTTATTTTTCTCAGACAGGAGAGCCACAATACTTGCATGAAGCACTTGAGAATCCTGAATGGAAGCATGCTATGGATGTGGAATTTGATGCATTGAAAAATAATCAAACTTGTACCCTTGTGCCGAATAAGGAAGAACATTGTTGACTGTAGATGGGTTTGTAAAGTAAAAAAGAAGATTGATGGATCTATAAACAAATTCAAGGCTCAGCTTGTCGCAAAAGGATTCAAGCAAAGGTATGGAATAGACTATGAGGACACTTTTAGTCCTGTAGTGAAAGTTGTCAACTGTACTGCAGTCTCAAATAATTGGCATCTAAGATGGCTGGATGTGCAGAATGCGTTCCTACATAGCATTCTAGGAGAAGTTTATATGAAGCAGCCTCCTAGGTATGAAGATAAAAATTTTCCTACACTGGCTTGAAGCAAGCACCTAGAGTATGGTATTCTAGATTGAGCACAAGGTTACCTATCTATTAGATGTTGTCAGGAGGCAGATGCAGGTATCTCATATGGGACTAACAATTAGAATTTCAGTCTCAGAAGATACTTGATGTTTGTTTCGATAATTGATATTCATGTTTTAGCGGCGGTGCTCCAAAGCTGCACAAATTAAGGCTCACCGTGCTCTGAGTGGAGCTCTGTCATTATGCGAAAGCACCTGAAGACATGCAAGCATTACACATGATCTGATGGACGAGGTTGGTCGGGCCATACGCGCTGACCCCGCCGCCAGCTGTTGCATGTTCTTCGGTGGTACTTGCACCAAACAACTAGCTTTTCCAGGTCGATCAGGTTCTAAACGCACGAACTGGTGCGTACTAGATTGAGAGTGCAATTGAGAGTGGTACTTGATTGTAGTTTCCATCACAGAAAACTGAGGACCAACCAATGAAGGAATGCTGTTGAATTATTACTTTATTTTTTTTATTTCATTCTTATTTTTTAGAAGCAGAATGACGAGTAAATACTCTGCCTTTGCCATTACAGAAGGAACGAATTATTATAGAACATTTGTGTTTATGTACATTTCCTTTGTCTCGGGCGTATACAGTACTCCCTCTGTTCTTTTTATTTGTTACCAATTAATTAAAAATGAATTAGTTGGTGATAAATAAAAAGAAACCGTAGCTGTAAGCGCATTCATTTTTGTAGCTTGGCTTCCAAGTGCAGCAAAAGCTATTCCATCCCCGACGTACGCTCGCTGGTACTTTCTCTCTGCACATGGAGCAGTTTCGAGGTACCGCCGTTTGTGCGGACCGGACATTTGCCACTCGTTGGAGGATCACCATGAGTACGTACCGGAATAAGCTACTAGCGTTTTGGTTCCAATTTAAGTAACAAATTAAAATACACTGTTAGAAATTAATTAAGGCCTCGTTTGTTACGGTTCCAAATTCACATTGAATCAGAAACGTTTCAGTTACAATGCTGAAATGGTTTCAGACTCTAGAATAGAATCACTTTAGAAACCGTTTGGCTAGCATATCTGTTTCAGTTTCAGGGGAGAAGAGAGAAATGTTGAATTGACCCATTTAACCCTGATTGGTTTGTTGTTGTTCTTCATTTATGTTTATGATTATGTAATGACGTTGACAATAAAAAAATAGCCTCCGGTCGTAATGTTGACCCCTAGTGAGAATGTTGTAACATATCAATGACTGTTATTTGGTTGCTGTAAGTTTTTATTTTGTTTGTATTATCACGTTGACGAGTTCAAAAAAACGAAGATGAAAAAAATTGACCATTGATCCGAAGCATTCTATGATGATGGCAAATCTTCGTAATTTTTCTAGAACTTAGACCCGAGTTACTATTGATTAAAGTGTTCCAAGGTGTGGAACACCTTTTCAGGTGTTTCACTTCTATAGTTCAAAAAAGTGAATCACTTCAGAGTGATTCTCCCCTGAAACGTTTCTCTTTTTTGCCGTTTGGATCAGTTTCAAATGATTCTACTCAGAATCAGAAACGTTTCATCCATCCAAACGGGCCCTAAATACCAAATAAGAAGCATAGTGCGCACAATACCTACTCTGGAAGAGGGGGTGGTGAAGGTCAACGTAAAGCCGTATCGTGTGTACGTGCGTACACACGCACATCACGTTGCAGGTAATGCAAAGTACGATGCCCGAGGGAGCGAAAGGCGAACATGAACGCACGCACGGCACAAGAGACGTGTACGTGCGCGGCACACATGATTGTCCTCCTCCTCCTTCTTCCTCGTGGTGGTACAAGAAGAAGAAGAAAGCAAGCAGCGGTTCACGTACTTTATTACCATGCCGTGCCGCGCTCATTGCCGTACCCACGGCCGTCGACAGCCGACGACGAGGAGGACGAGGCCCAACCGGAGGAGGAGGTCCGCGCGAATGAGGACGAGGAGGAGCGGAGGAGGAGGTCATACTCCGTGCGGGCAAACCATAACTATAACTGCAAATGGCGCGAGACAGCGGCTCCAGTAGGGTGCGGTGGTGGCGCTTGTGTGGCGCGCCACGGCGGTCCAACAGGGCGCGACGGCGGCAACCCTGCGCGCTGCATAGAACGACGATGAGGCAGGCCACTGTCGGTGGATCTGGTCGGGGTGCCATCGGTTAAGTGCATCCCATTCTGGTAGTATCAAGGCGACAATGCCGATGGGCAGCGCGATGGTGGTGCTGGTGCTTTGGGAGGCATGCGATGGTGTGGTTGGTGCTTGAGGTGTTGCCGCTATGCTGAAAGGCGTTGAGGTGGGTGGCGAGGCAGATCGGGGCACCGTCGGATCCGCAACGGGGCTTGTCAGATCTGCAACAGTGGCGAACTCCCTTTGCACAGACTGCCTGAGCTCGACCGCTCATCTTGTGCGGTGAGGTACATGAAGCTCGACAGCGAGGAGAGGGTGGTGCGATTTGGAACTCCTTCCGTCGTGCAGTAGGCTGACGAAGGTGACAGTGGTGGCGACGACGATTTCCGGGTGGAGGCGGCCAGATAAGGTGGGTCGCTCGTCACTGAAGTGTTCGATGGTAGTAATCTCCTTCATATCCAGGACGGTCTCCTGAAGCGGGGTGGTGAAGCATGTGGACGCTCGCGATGACGGATCTGGATGGTGGGGTTTGTGGATGTCTACGACGGCGGATCTGGGCGGCAGGGCTTGCGGAGCGCCTGCGGCGGCAGATCTGGGCGATAGGGTCACGAGACGTCTGCAACGACGGATTTGGGCGACGAGGCTCGCGGCTGTTGACGCCATCTTATGATGGCCACCTTGGTCATGTCGGTGGTAACTGCCTTGGACTTCGTGACGTAGTGACTAGAGTGTGAGCAGAGTTGGTGGATCCTGGTGATCATCGTGTGTCCGATGTGTTATGGTGGTTGACTGGTTGTAGGTTAGTTGCATACAACTCTGCTCGGTGGTGTTGTGAGTCGAGCCACCACTGGTCTGTAGTGTGTAGTTCGTCTTTAGGTTTCCACATGGCTAGTGTTGTTTTGGTCATCAGTTGGAGGATGTCATTATCCTCCATATTGTACGGTTTTTTGGCCCAATTTTCCATATAAACTGGGTCATTTTCCTTCTTATATGATATTACGCGGGTGCTCCTCCTGATCTTTCAAAAAAAAAAAATAACTGCAAATGCAGGAGAACTTGGATGAAGTTGGGAGCGGGAGATTTCAGTTGGGCCATTGGTTTTTGGGTTGTCTCACGACCTGGCTACAGAATGCATTTTTCTATGTCTGGCTACAAAATATATCTGTCCAACATATATTATATAAACCGGTTTTATTTTAGAGGCAAAGGTGTAAAGTGATCTGGTTTTAGAAAAGGTGGAGGTTAAATAGACACTTTTGTAGTTTAGGGGGTTATCCAAACTCAGGCCAAACTCTGGGTGAGTAATTCATCCAAATGTGAAAGCTAAAATGAGTATGCCATCAAATTTCAGACTGGCATTAAGTTAGATGGCAAATGAATGCATCCTTCTTTTTTGGCTATCTAATTTGAGTGAATTATGTATCTTCTTAGTTTTGAAATTGAATGTCTCATCTAGTTAAGTATCAGTTTAAATTTTCCCGTTGTCAACACGTCAGCTTATTTACGTACTAATTGGGATATCATATCCAGCAAATTCAAACATTGAACTGGGTAGATATGAAGCAATTCCAGTGATTGGAGGCCACAAGTTGTTTCTAGTCTGAAAGGTATCCGTATAATCCAAGTAGCATGTGGTGGATATCATTCTTTAGCTTTGACTGGTACGATTCAGGACCTTCAATTTCTGATATTTCCTGAAGTTTTGATAGGAACTACAGGAACCAATATAGCACAACTGTATTTGTAGCGAGATTTGTTTCATTATTTTTGAGTGAAATTTCTCACTACTTTTAACATTTTATAGATGAAGGTGAAGTTCTCTCATGGGGACATGATGAGCATGGACAACTTGGGCATCCCACCCTTCGAAATCATTGAGTCCCACTTGCCAGCAAAGCTTTATCTCAGGAGAGAATTGTCTATATAGCCTGTGGTGGATCAACATCTGCTGCTATATCAGGTGAAATCTAGAGATTCTCAGTTTGTTTGTCGAATACCATGTTCGTGTGCAAGTTATGTCGGTACCTTACGTACCAGGTATCCCACGATACCGCAAGAAGTGCAAGAAAGTTCCACCCGTCAGAGTTGAAGGCTCTTGCAGGTCCCACATATCACGTTACACCGGACCCACTCCTCTCACATGGCTGGCTCCTAGGCTAACACGTGTAAAGAAGACCGGAGCTAAACTCCCAACCAAGAGAAGCTCCAACAACTACAAGTGTACAACAACCTCAGACCTAGCTCCCATCAGAGAGGAGCTCTGGTACTGACACGTACAAAGCGACCCCGGACCTACCTTCCCGCAAGGGAAAGCTCCGGATCTGCCACGTGTGGAGCCTCCGGAGCTTCATCGCCAACAGAAATATGAGCACATTACGTCCGTTACAAACATTCAAGGACGGTTAAAACAACAGTTACAAGGTCTGATAATGTGTCATTAATGTCATATTAATGACACAAGATCAGTGCACCGTTAATAGGGGTAACGCTGCCATGAAGGAACTTTACCACACTATTAATTGTACTTAATACTCTTTAGACAGTGTATTAGGTCATTAAACACATCAGGACCACATGTCGGGTCAGGCCAGCTTTGTAACGGTTAGTCCTTAGAACTATAAAAGGGTTGTACCGCACGAACATAATAGAGGCGGATTCAACCTGATCCTAGCGAAGGCACTCGCTCAATACAATTACACAAACCCCGTGGAGTAGGGTGTTACGCTCAGGCGGCCCGAACCACGTAAATCTCTGAGGTCATCATCTTGATATTGATCTTCGTGTGTCCCAACCACAAAATAACCTCCGCGGGCTGCTTCGCAACGGGTTCGGGGAAAGTGTTGTATCACTAGCGGTGGGCAAAAAACCCAAACCCGAAGTGCAAACCCGAAATTACCCGAACCCGAAGACCGATACCCAAAGTCAACTTTCGGGTCTGCATACTCAAAACCCGAATTTATTTCGTGTTGTGACCCCCGGTACTCGAACAACCCGAACTACCCGACATTTACCCGCTTCGTTCTGGACCCTAGGCGCACAGCAAAAAATTTCACAGCCGCACAGGCCCGCATCCGGCCGGTTGCCGCACGATCCACGAAGCCATGACCCACGAACCTAGAACCTAGCCATACGAAGCGTCGAAGCACGGAAGCAGAACGCCAAAACCTAGCTGCCGTCGCCCTAGACCCCTGGTCCTGGTCGATCCAGCGCCTGCCCGCCTCCGACGACCGACGGCCGCCAGGCGCCAGCCCGCCTTCGATGGGCGACGGTCGCCACTCGCCAGCCCCGCTCTACCCTGAGTCCCCGGCCCTTCCCCGACACCGACCCCGACTTCCGAGTCCCCAACAGCGCGGCGCCGGTGCGGTACCCTACTGATGCGCTCGCCGGCTCACCACTCGACTGCCCTCGTGGGTGAGTGATCCTCTGTACTCTACTACTCTATAGCACGCTTAAATCCTAACAATTTTTTATTTTTGGCCGCCTGCGTAGTATGTTTAAATACGAAATTTCCTCCTGCTCCCCTAAAGGAACCGCCTAGATGCTATTGTAATTTGCTTACAATATTATCATGTGATTTGGGTAATTTGGGTTATCCCGAACCCGAAACCGAATTGCCGGGTACCCGAATTGTCGGGTACCCAAAAATTTGGGTACAAGTTCGGGTAGCGATTCCGAAATCCCAAACTTTGAAAATCCCGAATTACCCGACCCGAAATTTTGGGTAATCCCAAACGCCCACCGCTACGTATCACACACTTCGACATTTGATGCGCCAGGTAGGGGGCACAAATCCCAAGATCACAAGATGGTGAATTCAGCTGCTGGATCATCCAACAGCAATCATGTTGAACAACCTCTTGGAGGCAACCCCTCCAACGTTCAGCAGCCAGCAGGTGCCAATACTCCGACAGGCACTATAGCACCATCTGTTCCAGCAAACAATGTTGGACGAGATGGAGCATCTACGTCGATCACCGCATCGGCAAACAACAACCCCGAGCATGTGCTCATTGCTGCACGAGCTCTTCTGCAACATCCACCACCTCCAGGTGCACCCCAGGGTGCTATGGAGCAGTGGAGGGCTGATGTCAACCATCTGGTCGCAGCTGCGGCTGCAGGCATCCGTAACCAAGATCCCCTCCCCCCCTTCAGGGCGAGCACCTTCACAACGACGGACCTTGTCTAGACGACTTGGTCCGCAAGCCTCTCAACAAAGGAGACATGCTGCCTCCCAGCAGGTGACTTCGTTGCCCCCCGGGGCGCGACGCACCCATACCATCACCAGGATTCCGACTCATGAGTTGCGGTCGAAACTGGATCGTCATTACTGGCAACAGTACAATCATGTCCATATCGAGTGTGCTTGCAAAAGGCGAGAGACTCGGGACAACACTGCTCCTCAAGGAGTAGTAGGAGGTTGTTCTGCCCTGGCCATGCATTTACGCATGGTCAGATGGCCACAGAAGTTCCGGCCTCACTTGCTGAAAAAATTCGACGGGACAGTTAACCCCGCCGAATTTCTTCAAATCTACTTAACTGCCATATTGGTAGCGGGAGGTGATGAGGTTGTAATGGCCAATTACTTTCTGGTGGCCTTAACTGGGACTGCAAGGTCCTGGTTCATGAGTCTTCCACCCGAATCCATTAATAGTTGGGCGGAACTATGCCAGCGATTCACTGCCAACTTCGGGAGCTCCTATACCCGACCCGACACTGAATTGGATCTATTTGTTGTAAAGCAAACTTCGGGGGAATCGCTACGGTCCTTCATCCAATGATTCTCTCAGGTACGAAATACCATTCTTTCTATCTCAAGCTCTTCTGTTATTATTGCATTCAGACAGGGTGTTCGAGATAAGAAGATGCTACAAAAGCTGGCTATTAAAGAAGTTACCAGCGTCACAGAACTCTTCAGCCTAGCCTACAAATGTGCTAGAGCTGTGGAGGGCCGTGAAATGCATTCCAAGCCAGCTCCGGAGGCCAACCAGAAGTCCTCCAAAACTGAAGCCGCTACCTCCGGTAGTGGTAAGAAGAAGAAGAAGCCCAATGACCAAAAGAAGTCGTCGGCCGGCGCTCCAGCTGCTGCTGCTGCAGCCCTTGGAAGCCGGGGGCCACGCCCCGAGAAGCGACATCGTCCTTCATCAGAGGACGACAACAGTTCCAAAACATGGTGTCCGATTCACAAGACGAATCGACACAGCTTGGAAGAGTGCTGGGAGGTCCAGAACCTTGCCGAGCGCTACCATAAGCGCCGGGAAGAAGCTCCTTTACATCAAAGGGAAGGAAAACAAAAAGTCGACAAAGCTCTAGCTGAAGAAGAGTTAGGTATCCAGGACCCCAAAAAGGTCTTGAAAGTCGTCTACAACACTGTCGACGACGAATCCGACGTCTCTGACAACGAGCACTGGAAAACCCTGAATACCATCTATGGTGGTTCTTGGGACATCACTTCTCGTCGCATCCTCAAGACAATGCTGCGGGACATGGCCATGGTAGCTCCTACTGCTAAGGCAGAACCACATCGTAAGTGGATGGATACACCCATCATTTTTGATGTTTCGGACTGTCTCCGAAACATGATTGGGGCTAGTCAACTACCGTTGATGGTATCACCCACCATCAACAATATCCAAAGCCACAATGTCATGGTGGACGGAGGTTCCGAGCTAAATCTCATAAGCTTCAAAGCTTTCGTTAAGCTTCAGCTCTGACCTTTGGACCTTTGCCCATCCCGACCTTTCTCCGGAGTAGGTCCGGGAACCATTACTCCTCTTGGTTCCATTACACCCCCGGTGACCTTTGGGACCCGTGAGAATTACAGATTCGAGAAATTGATCTTCGACGTAGCGCATATCAGTCTGCCTTTCGATGCCATTTTGGGCATGCCAGCTTTATACAAGTTTATGGCTGCTGCCCATTATGGTTATTTGGTATTGAAGATGCCAACACCTACGGGCATTCTCTGGATCCGCGGAGATCATACCGCAGGAGTCAATGCACTGGAGGAACTCTATGCGCTTACTACAGCGCAAGAGGAAGCATCTGGTAAGGAGCCAGCTGTGAATCCTCCAATCATTCACCATAAAGGCTCTACCTCCGCACCTCGTGTGCAACCAAGCGGCGACGCCGATATTCCCATCAAAGTCGTCCAAATTGGTTCTGATGCTGCTCAGACTACTTGTATATCGAGGGGTCCGAACAACAAATAGGAACTCGCGCTCATCACTTTCCTCCGGGCTAATGTCGACGTGTTTGCCTGGCAATCGTCAAAAATGCCTAGGATCCCTAGGGAGGTGATTGAGCACAATTTGAAGATTTACCCAGACGCTCAACCTGTACACCAGAAGCCCTGAAAGCAATCAATCGAGCGGCAAAACTTCATCCGACAGGAAATCAAGAAGTTGCTCGAAGCTGGATTCATCCATGAAGTCTTCCATCCAAAATGGCTGGAAAACCTAGTTTTTGTACCCAAGGCCGGTGGGAAGCTTCAGATGTGTATCGACTACACCACCTTAAATAAGGCATGTCCAAAAGATCCATTTCCACTACCTAGAATAGATCAGATAGTGGACTCCACCTCCAGGTGTAAACTACTATGTTTCTTAGGTGCATATTCTGGATATCATCAAATCCAAATGTCTAAGGAAGATGAAGAGCACACTGCCTTCATAACAGTAGATGGATTGTATTGTTATACTGCCATGCCATTCAGTCTTAAAAATGCTGCTTCAACATTTGTGCGAGCTATGTACAAAACATTTGGAGAGCTAGTCAGAGACTTGGTGGAGGTGTATGTTGATGACATTGTCGTGAAGATTAAAAACAAGGAGTCACTCCTTGACAAATTACAAGCCGTCTTCGACAAGTTGCGCACCACGCTCACTAAGCTGAACTCGGACAAGTGTGTCTTTGGGGTTAGCTCCAGAAAGCTTCTGGGGTTCTTGGTGTCTCATCGAGGAATCGAAGCAAATCCGACGAAGATCAATGCTATAGAAGAAATGTGGCCCCCAGCCCGCATTAAAGATGTCCAAAAGTTAACTGGATGTCTAGCTGTGCTCAGCCGGTTCATATCAAGGCTGGCAGAACAAGCGCTACCTTTTTTCAAACTCTTGAGGAAGTCCGAACCATTTCATTGGTTTGAAGAAGCAGAAAAGGCGTTCCAAGAGCTAAAGCAGCTCTTCACCACACTACCAATCCTGGTAGCTCCGAATCCTGGTGAGCCTTTACTGCTTTACATTTCGGCAACTACAGAGGTTGTCAGTATGGTCCTGGTCGCGGAAAGACTGGAGCCATCTTCAATTTAGGAGTCTAGACCCCTCCGGGAGGACCCGGAGCTACCTGAAGGCGGGTCTGGGTACCAACCCTCAAGCACGGATCCTCAAGGCCAGATGTTGGAGGATCAACCTCTTTCAAACGAAGGAGTAACTGCTGCTGAACAAGAAGATCCAGACCCCTCTGGGAGGGTTTGGGTCACTCCAGAAGAAGCTCCAGGTTCCTTCGGCAGGGACCAGAAATTTCTAGAAGAAGATCCAAGACCCTGCAGTGGGATTCGGGTCAATGGAGAGGAAGCTCTGAGTTCTTCTGGAAGGGTCCGGACCATCCAACTCTTTGTGTACTTCATCAGTGAAGTACTCCATGATGCCAAGACAAGATACATTGAGGTGCATGAACTGCTTTATGCAGTCCTTATCGCCTCTAGGAAGCTTCGTCATTACTTTGAAGCCCACAAAATATCAGTGGTAACTTCTTTTCCATTACGTGCAATTTTGCGAAATCCCAATTCTGCTGGGAATATTGCAAAGTGGGCAGCGAAGTTGGCAGAATTCGATTTAGAATTCGTGTCGAGACAAGCAATTAAAAGTCAAGCCTTGGCTGACTTTGTGGCGGAATGGACCCCCTATCCATCAAACCCAGGGGGCCACAGTGCGCAGAAACCAAAGCTCAAAGTTCCGGTATTCACTGAGCCTCACTGGACCTTCGACTTTGATGGCTCCGTGCAGAAGCAGGGGGCCGGAGCTGGAATCCTACTCCTAGCTCCGATTGGGGAGAAGGTAAAGTATATGGTACACCTTGATTTCAAGGCAACCAACAATATGGCGGAGTATGAAGCCCTCATCTATGGACTCAAGGTGGCACTATCTTATGGTGTCAAACAGCTATTGGTGAAGGGAGATTCACAACTCGTTATCAACCAAGTGAAAGGTGAATGTTCCTGCAACAATTCACAATTAGCTGCTTATCTCCTTGAAGTCCAGAGTCTTCAGAAGAACTTCGAAGTCCTGAATCTCCATCATATTCAACGCCTTCATAACTCTGATACTGATGAACTCTCGATGAAAGCCTCAACCAGAGCTCCGGCTCCTGACAGAATCTTTGTCCGGAGGTTGTCAAAACCAACAGCTCAGCCTGCCGAACTGAGCGAAGGGGGCGAGACCAGCACCTCGGAGCTGGCAGTCCCAGTGGCCTTGTTACCATGGCGTTCACCAAGGGTCGTAGGTGCTATTAGAAGCTCCGAGCAACCCAGCACGCAAGACTCAGAAGCTCAAGATAGCTCCGATGCATGGATCTCAGACATCTGGAGCTACTTGAAAGACAATATCCTTCCTGAAGATAGTGTATCCGCTGACCGGATTGTCAGATTGGCTAAAAGATACACGTTGGTAGAAGGGAATCTCTACCGACGTGGTGCCAACGGCATCCTAATGTGGTGCATTGCAAGGGAAGAAGGCCGCGAGCTCCTCGCGGAGATCCATGGATGCGAGTGTGGGAACCACGCAGCTTCCCGCACGTTGGTTGGTAAAGCCTTCCGGCATGGCTTTTACTGGCCTACAGCGCTCCAGGATGCAGTTGACCTAGTGAAGAAATGTGAAGCATGTCAGTTCCATGCAAAACAGATTCACACACCGGCTCAATCACTACAAATGATACCTCCTACATGGCCATTCATTGTGTGGGGTATGAATATCTTGGGACCTTTCCCAAAATCCGTCGGAGGTTACAGGTTCCTATAGGTCGCCATCGACAAGTTCACCAAGTGGCCGGAAGCAACTCCAGTAGTAACAATCAACAAACAATCAACAATCAAGTTCTTGAAGTCCATTATATGCAGATTTAGAGTTCCAAACAAAGTCATAACTGACAATGGAACTCAATTTACAAGTGTTGCATTCCAAGAATATTGTGAAGACCTCAGTGTTCAACTTAGCTACGCTTCAGTAGCTCATCCAGGAAGCAATGGCCAAGCCGAGAGAGCAAATGCAGAAATCTTAAAAGGACTCAAGACATGCACATATGAGCGCTTGAAAAAGCACGGAGCTAACTGGATTGAAGAGCTTTCGTCCACATTATGGGTGATTAGGACAACACCTAATCGATCAACTCGGGAGACTCCATTCTTCCTGGTTTATGGATCTAAAGCAGTCCTTCCTTCGAAAATCCCCTTGGGGTCCCTCTGGGTCTAGACCTTTGATGAAGCCACGCAGGACCAGCTCCGATGTGAAGACCTTGACCTCGTCGACGAGGGAAGGGGCCAAGCAGCTGTTCGGAATGCACATTATCGCCAAGCGCTCCGGCGTTATCATCAAAAGCATGTGCGTGATCGACAGCTTGAAGAAGGTGACCTGGTGCTTCGGAAGATACTAAGCCGTGAAGGGATGAACAAACTTTCCCCCAGCTGATAAGGTCCCTTCCGAGTCATTAAAGTATCCCGACCAGGGTGCGTTCGCTTGGCAACTGAGGATGGGATCTCACTTCCCAATCCTTGGAACATTGAGCACCTCCGTAAGTTTTATGCTTAAAATCACGGAGGTGAGTCTGTAATTACACACAATGCATGTTGTAGAGTCATTATACAGAAACGAGCAAGTCCTTCGGGAGAACATCTGGACCCCTCCGGGAGGGTCTGAAAAGTTCAAGTAACACTTGACACCGTCACAACACTAAAAGTGTAACTACTTGCTCTGGGTTAGCACAAGATGTACAACACATTTAGCTTGGTCGAACACCCTAAGTGTGTCTTTGTCCCCCTGTAATTCAGACCTATAATGAAAGGCATTATTGTGTGAAAACAGACTCCACGTGCATTTACTTTTTGTACAAGGCTCAATACATCAAATTATTTTTACCCCACTTGTCTATAATGAAGTTGTGCAAATCTTTTTGATCTTTGTTCCAAGTAATTCACATGCATTACAAGCCTTATTGATAGTCTTTTTGGATCTTAACACTGCTATATAGTCTACTTGCCTGAACGCCAAGCCAACACAAGTCCGGAGTGTGCTATCGACTTAGCCTGGTCCTGCACCCTAAGTACGCCACTCTACCTACACCCCAGCGGGCCTCAGTAGGGTGAGTACTAAAAAGGCATGTAGATCTAAGAAGATTATATCAAAACACTTGTGATCATGTTGAGTTTCTTCAGATTCAAAGTTCAAATAAGAATAATAAGTCACAACCAATTTATAGACAAGAGGGCGAATTTTACTTTCTCTCTTGCCTTTAATGTGCTCGAAAAGCAAAAATTCATAGCGATGGTGGACGACGCCGGAGTTACTAAGCTCCAACATCTCCCAAGATAGCTCCGCCGTCAACATCTAATATGTTGACGCCGGAGCTACCAAGCTTCGACCATTCTAGGGGGCCTGTCTTCGATGCTTTAAAATTGAAGATTTCAGACATAAAATCCACAAGTGCGAAGCAACCAAGTCATCAATATACTATCATAACCTTTGGTACATGTACACACCTCAACTGTACACATGTACCAGGTGGCCAACAAGACACGACACAGTATATTGAAGACAAAGTGAAATTCAAGGCAAAAAGGAGGATTTCATTAATCAAAAGAATTGGATTACAAAATTGAGATTACAAGGGACAAAAGGAGAAAAGTCCTAGCTACTGGAGGATCTATGTCCTGTGGACAAACGAAGTAACCTTCTCAGTAGCTTCTTGGACACTAGCCCTGGCGACATCCTCCTCCTCTACGATGATTCGTTCAAAGACCGGATCAAGGGAGAATTGGGGGTCTCAGCTCCAGTAACATGCCAAGACATACTGAGCGACATTCTTGGCCAAGGATTCACCCTTCGTCTCTAGTTGATCGGCGATGACGTCACCCATCACGTCGAGTTTGCTGCTAGCAGAGCCAAGTGCCGCTAGCGTCTGGTCCAGCTCCTGCGCTGGGTCCTCTAGGCATACTGGACTGAAACCAAGAGGCACAAGGACCCTGTACGCACATCCCAGGAAGTCCCATACCATCAAGGACTCAGTCACTTTCGAGCTCCGCACCTCCTCCAGTGACCTTCGGGCAGCCGCAAGCTCCGAACTTTCACGGGCAAGGCGCTCAACCAACTTAGCATGTTGTTGCATGATCTTTGCAACTTGCTTTTCCCGGTCGGTTAGCTGTGTCTCCCGGAGGTGGATGCGGTTCCGCCTTTCAGCAAGGTCTTTCTCCCTGCCCTTGACTCTCTCCTCCCTAGCGGCAACATCAGACTCTCTTTTCGAGAGCTCTTGCCCCACCTTCTAGTTCTTCTTCCTCTCTTCCTCCTTCCATAGATCCAACTTTTTGCTGTGATCCGCCAAATTTTTCACACCTAGAGTCAACTTCTGGGTGACCTCCGCTTCTCTCCTCACCACATCCTCCTCCTGCCCCAGGAGTTTTTCCTCCCATGCCTCCAGGTCTGCTCAACGCTTCAGGAGAGTTTCATTCAACTCAGCGAGCTTTTCGAAACGCTCGTCGACAGCGTCACGTCTCTCCTTGGCTTGCTCCAGGATTTCCTTGGAGTTAGCATCGAGTGCCCAGATGGTGGCCTCCTTCTCTTCCATCAACTTATCCCAGTATTCTAACCGGTCCTTCTCCCTCTTGATCCATTCCTTCTGGTCAGCCAGCCTCTTCTGAGCAAGCTTGATCTCAAAATGGAGTTTGTTGCGCCAATGCCTCAAGGTGTTGCGCTCCTCCTCCAAGGCTTTTCTCTCATGGTCGAAGGCAAGTTGGACCTGCTGAAGGCTTGAATAGGCATTGTCTTTGGACAACGCCAGAGGGGTAGGTTATGGGCCTGCTGGGACCATTTCCGCAGGCTCGGAAGGGTTCTCCGTCCCAAAAATTGGGTCCCACTCTACAATAGTGGTCCTCTGGACTCCTGCAGCGCTAGGACCACTTTCCTGGAGCCCTTCTGTGGCAGCAGAAGAACCCACTGGGGGAACTACCGCCTCCGGAGCAGGTGAAGACACCACTTTCGGGTCTCCTGTCGACGGCTCCGAAGTCAGGGGACCTGCCGCCCTTTCTTCGGGCTGCTCTGGCTCCGGCCCAGGTACCTCCAGGACAACCACCTCTGGAGCAGCAGCTGGAGCTTCAACTGCAGCCTCAACCGCCGCTGGCTCAGTCTTCGACACGTCGACCACCTCTGGCACAGCCGCCGGGCCTCTGACCACATCCGGCACAGCCGCCGGACTTCCAACCACCTCCGGCTCAGCAGCCGGACCTTCTACCACTTCTGGCTCAGCTGCTGGATCTTCAACCATTTCCAGCACAAGGGCCGAAGCTTGGGTGATCTCTGGCTCAATGGTCGGGGCTTCAGCTACTTCCGGCTCAACAGCTAGGGCTTCGGCAACTTCTGGCTTGGAAGCCGAAACTTCTGGCATCGCCGGTGCTGAAACATCTGCCTCCGCCACCAGGGGCACATCTTCAACTTCCCTCCTACGTTCCGGCGCTACCACAGGAGCTTTTGGGCGAGGACTCCGAGTCCAAGCTCACGACAGCTGGCGCCAGAGCTGCTGCGACTTCCGCCTCCGCTT
Organism: Tuctoria greenei; assembly: GCA_036927565.1. Lineage (NCBI taxonomy): Eukaryota > Viridiplantae > Streptophyta > Magnoliopsida > Poales > Poaceae > Tuctoria > Tuctoria greenei. The sequence continues at coordinate 181,253,664 of JAYESD010000007.1, read as the reverse complement.
GGCGAGGAGGCTCAACGATCGAAGCCGGAGCTTCGGCAGGTGCAGCCCCAGCCATTGCAACAGGCGATGGAGCTCCAGGTCCTTTCTTTGACACCCTAAAAATAAAGGGAAAAGAAGATTAAAGACACATTCAAAAGCAATACTAGCATTTTAGGGTGTGCAATCAATGGTTACCTCGGAATGCTACCACCCTAGTCACCTCAGAATCTTTTCTTCTGAGGCCCAGAGCTAGAACCCACCAAATCTGGTGAGACAACTACTTCGGACCTCAATTGAGGAACACTTGCAGCCCCCGGAGTTCTTTCAGCTGGAGCTTCCTTTCATTGGGACAAACTCCCGGATCTAGAGCTTCTAGTCGGCACTGAGCCCGGGGTCAACTGACCAGAGCTTACACCTCTTGAAGACGTTTGCACCAGAGCTGGGGTGACTACAGAAGACCTCCCCCATCGGGGAGAAGCAGCCATCGTGGAAGGAGCAGGTCTGACGGACCTCCCGTCAGCGTGCTTCAACTTCTTCTTCCTGCTGGAGGGATCAGCTGGCTCTTTGCCCTTGCCCTTGCCGACGTCTTCAGTCTTTTGGCTCAGGGCGGGGGCAGGACCACCCTCGGAAGCTCCAGGGATCACCAACCTGGTGGTCGGACGCCTTTCCACCTCACCAAGGTCGTCAAGCGCCGGCATACTCCTTCGGAGCTCCCTGCTGAACTGTGCCTCCATGTTCAGAGGGAGGAAAGCTGCCGACGGAGTTAAGTCATCGCCTTCGACGTCAATTCCATGCTTGAATTTCTTGAGGTGAAGCTCCAAAGCTGCGCCATCCAAGTTGGATCTTAAACCGATTTCAATCCGGTCGTCATCCATCACGCTGTTGAGGGCCCAAGCGAGCTTTTTCCTATTCTTCAATGGAGCCCATTGTTGACCAGGAAGTTGCAGAAGACCATCTGGGGGGTCACTCCACCTTCCACACACTCGCGGATCCTGGTCAAGACATGGTTGAATGCATCTGACAGCACTGGAACTACACTCCAAGCGTCAGTGTCAATATTGGGGAGATCTTCGGGAAGCTCCAGTTTCTCGTGCTCCTCGGTCGTGACGATGATCCAATCCTTCTTCCAGTCGTCCCACTTGCCGGAAGGAAACGACCTCAAGTATTTGTAGGGGAATTTCTTGTGCTTCACAAAGTAGTAGAAGCCAAGAAACTCGGACCCCTTGTCAGTGGTGTGGATGGTGAACAAGGTGCGGAAAAGCTCGACGCAGGGGGGAATACCCACCCACATCTCGCAGAAGTGGACGAATGTCGCCACGAGAAGAAGGGAGTGGGGGCCAAGGTGGTACAACTGCAAACCATAAAAGTCTTGCAGCATCAAGAGGAAAGAAGAGAAAGGTGGGATCAGCCCCACCATGGTGTACACTGAGAAGTACACCATGTCGCCGTCGTGCTCCTTCTTGAACGGAATCTTGCCGGCGCAGACCAGATGGTTGAAGGAGTCGCTGGACCACCCCATGTAGGTCCAGACCTTCTTCAGATCATCATCACTCTTGAGGCGGCTCTTGGGGAGACCCAACTCCATCGCGACAAAGTGGAGCAAAGGACGGAAAGTTTGGCAGAGTTTGGGAGGCTCTGAGCGCAAAGATGATTGAAGGCGTAAAGAGTCCCCAAACTGTGTGCACTTTCCTTTTTAAGTAAGCCTTCGCGGCGCTTGGATGGAAATCACAATGAGATCGAAAGCACTTTTCAAAAATCTACCCCGTCAATGACGGGTGGGCCTGGGGCCACCCCGACGAAGAGATCGAGGTCCTTACTCAAGGCCAACCGTTGCCATGATGAGCGGCGGGAAACCCAAAGTCGGTGTTCTGACAGGGCGCGCGGAACCAATACGGTTTTCGTATTGGGAATCGGCAACCTTCAATTGCGTGAGATCCACACTCAAATATCTCATCTGCCATATTCATAACAAGCCACGCGTCGAAGGTTCACTCCTAGACCGTCACTCCATCGGCGCATCAAGGGACTTTTTGAAAATCAAAGCACAAGAATCGAGAATGGCCCCACCTCCGGCAGAACAACTTAATCCAAAGGGTTTCTCCCAGAGGTGGGCCCAGGGGCCACTGTCAGTACCCTACGTACCGGGTATCCGACGATACCGCGAGAAGTGCAAGAAAGTTCCACCCATCAGAGTTGAAGGCCCTTGCAGGTCCCACATGTCACGTTACACCGGACCCGCTCCTCTCACATGGCTGGCTCCCAGGCTAACACGTGTAAAAGAAGACCGGAGCTAAACTCCCAACCAAGGGAAGCTCCAGTGACTACACGTGTACAACAGCCCCGAACCTAGCCCCCATCAGAGAGGAGCTCTGGTACTGGACACGTACACAGCGACCCCGAACCTACCTTCCCGTAAGGGAAAGCTCCAGATCTGCCACGTGTGGAGCCTCCGGAGCTTCATCGCCATAGAAATACAAGCAGATTACGTCCGTTACAAACATTCAAGGACGGTTAAAGCAACAGTTACAAGGTCTGATAATGTGTCATTAATGCTATATTAATGACACACGATTAGTGCACTGTTAATAGGGGTAATGCTGCCATGAAGGCACATTACCACACTATTAATTGTACTTAATACCCTTTACACAGTGTATTAGGTCATTAAGCACGCCAGGGCCACATGTCGGGCCAGGCCAGGCTTTGTAACGGTCAGTCCTTAGAACAATAAAAGGGTTGTACCACACGAACATAATAGAGGCGGATTCAACCTTGTTGGACTATGTTTGGGCCTAGCCTGTATACCCCGGCCCATCTATGTATCTATAAATATGTACCTAGACCTATGATTAATTGAGCAATTCATTCTATCATGGTATCATTAGCCAAACCTTAATCCCCACCCTAACCCTAACCCTAGCCGCCGCCGGCCCCCCTCCCCCCCATGGCCGGCGCCCCCCCCACGCCGCCGCCGGCGGGGCCGTCCCTCCCCTGGCCGCTGGCGCATGCGCCCCCCCCCCCCCCCCCCGCCGCCGCCGCCGCCGCTGGCGGCCCCCTCCTGGCCGCCCCCCCTCCCCCCCCCCCCCCCATGGCCGGCGCCCCCCCACGCCGCCGCCGCCGCCGCAGCCGCCGGCCGCCCCCTCCTGGCCGCCGCCGGGGCCGCATCTCCCCTGGCCACCGGCGCAGGCGCCCCCACGTCGCCGCCGCCGCCGCCGGCCGGCCCCCCTGGCCGCCACCGGGGCCGCACCTCCCCTTGCCGCCGGCATCCCCCTCCTGGCCGCCGGCGCGGCCCTCACCCAGCCGCCGCCGGCCGCCTCCCTCCCTGGCGCGCCCCTGGTCAAAGCCGCCGCCGGCTGCCCCCCTACCCTAGCGCCGCCGCGCCCTTGCCGCCGCCTGGCCGCCCTCCCCTCCCTAGGCTGGCGTGCCCCTGGCCGGCGCCCGTCACCTCCCTGGCCGGCTCCCTCCCCTGCGCCGGTGCGCCTGCCACTGGTCCTGTA